>OX393553.1:38466448-38956448 GCA_947650365.1 Chamaelirium japonicum | reverse complement strand
ATTCATGTAAGCATGATGTGGTTTCCTGGAAGAGTTTCATTTATTGTCAAAGGAGGAAGGTACTTGAGAGGTCACCTCAAGGCTATGAATGGAAGTAGATGGTGATTGAGAGGATACTTTATTCCTAGGTCACTAATCGTATGGTGTCATTATGACAGTCAAAGCATTTACAAAAAAAATAATATTAGAGTCAAAGAAGAAAGAAGCTCAGGATACAAACATGGACTAAGGAAAGTTTATAAGAGTGTGCATCTCAAAGCTAATGACAAAAGCATGTTGAGTGATGTTGAGAATGGCCCATAGTTGTTCAAACTTAGGGAAAGGCCATTCAGAAACTATAAAGGTGTCAGCAGTCAAGTGCTAGTAGCTTAGGCCTTCAGGATGGATGGGAACACAACCGTTCTATCCTAAAGCTCAAGTCAATACTCAATAGCTTGGAGTGTAAACTCCTGTGTTGGATTCCAGACCCAGTTACTCAGATTGCAAGAAATGTGTAATTAATAATCAAGGTGTCTGCTGAAAATTTATGGACATTCTAAAGAAACATCACATGAATTGCTTAGAAAACTGGAGGATGAAAAAAGGGATCCATGGATGAAAAGGTAGGACTAAATCCACAAATCAATCGGATACAAGTTACAATTCGACAATGATGAAGTGAGCCCCAATAACTATAAAATAATAAATGATGCTGAAAATGCATGCTCTAAGATGGGAGCCATAAAGTGACCTCACATATCCCAATCCTTAGAATGGACATAGTGACAAAGTTGCTAGCACCATTGATCTTCATGTCGATACTTGAGAGATATTCATGGCCAACATGATGGTGTTAGTGGGGGTGCAGCTGTGCAGGTTTAGTAGGTCCTCTGGAGTTCATGGATAGCACCAAATTTAATAGACTGGCATTAGTCAGGAACCGGACGACAAATGCTAGTCACATGTAAAATAGATAGATCATAACAATTTTATAGCTTAGTCCCAACATTAATAACAAATGGACCAGCAAATTAATAGTCCCAGCAGATGTTTGACAGCATGTATGAGTAACATAATCAACGTAATCAGATTTGTGTGAACAAATTAACAGAAAAAAGTAGATATCTAAGATTAATCCATTAATTAATACTTAAAAATTTGATTTTTGCCTAAAACCTTCTTACATCGTCTCTCTATATCAATGAAGCAGAATGCATCAATCTTGGTGTTCCTATTGCTTATAAGATTATCATACATAAATCTAACTATGTAAGTAGTGTGCAAGGGATAGATGAAGGGCTACATTGTAAGGAAAGTTTGTACATGAAAGGGGCTATATATTTATTATCCTTCCTCCGGGGCCTATGTATTGTAGTGAAAAATGGGGCAGGGTTTACTAGTGCGCCCGTCACAAGCAACGCGCCACAAGCTAATCCAATTATGGTGAGAAATGGGCAAGGGTGGCGACATCATTCCCTTCAAGTGACATGCCACAACAAAACCAAAGTGTGGTAAGATGTATGCAGGGGTTGAATAAGGATAGGTGTCTCTAAGAAATGGCATGTTATGATGATGATCAATAGGAGCGGCTGGAAGACAAGTTTAGATATGGAATAAGGACGAGCAACGAAGTTAGTCCCAAATCCCAATCTATGTACGACAACTATGAGTAACATAATCAGTGCAATCAGATTTGTGTGATTAAATTAAAAGAAAAAACTAAGATATCTCTGGTTAATCCATGTAATTACTGGAAATAATCGGAGAGAGAGAGAGGGAAGAAATTCACTCATAGTTTAATTGACATTGTTTGAGTTCTGTTCTCATTCTAATACAAAAGACAGTAAATGGAAGAACAAATCCTAGATGGCTAGAATAACAAAATAATCCAAGACATTCCCCATGTCGGTCAGAAGAGAGAAGGGAACCAGTGGAAGAACTTGCATGGATTGATCTCGCATTCGGAAATCCTTTCCCCTTGTACAAGAGAAATGTGGATATCATCCACAGTTTCTCTCCTACAGTGCTCCTCCACGTGGACTATGGTCACGTATTACTTTCTGATAGCACTTATGTGGCATAAAGCTTACGAATTGACTTCGATAAATGTTGCATACATGACCTAATAAATGTTTCATAATGAATGTTAGGGACCTATGGTTTTAATGTTAAAACTTCTTAATAGTAACATAATTTGATTCATTGATTGTTACATGTTGATGGTGCATGATTTTACGTATTTTCATTTAAGTGATTTAGCATGACAATGATGACATGGATATTCTTTTTAGATAAGAATGCTTAATTTTGGTTGGTTGATTAATTTCACATGAAGTTTTTTATGGTATTATGCTTATTACTTGTTCAAATCCGAATATTATCCCTTATATATAAACTTTAATATTTAAAAAAAAATTATCACCTAGGCCTCCCCTAGGTAGGCCTGACCACCTAGGCATCACCTGGCCGCCTTGACAACACTAAATAAAATACAACTCATTCGCTTTTGAACAACAGCTATAATTCCTGCTAGCCAGTCATACAATGGAAAATGTGTGACCTCAATATAATGGCCCACCCAGCACCAAATGATAATCTCTGAGTGTCATTCAATGTGTCCCTAAAACAACAAAAATTAAGTAGTATGCGTAATAGTATGATTGATATTTTGAGAGTGAATCATCTAAAGGAGAAATAGAGTTCTATCATTATCTACCATGTAATATATGCCATAGTGTTTGTCTCCTTGCACTATTATGAAATCATGAATACCTGACGGCAAATTTGAAATTATCAACAAATAAAAGGCCATGGGCATAATATTAGAATGGACTCCAAGCTATCATCAACAAGGATTGCAAGCAATTTCATACAGAAATATGCAACTGATAAATCATAATGCATTCAAATAGAAATCTCTAAGAGGTAAAAGGTTTTAAACAATAAATTGAAGGGGAAAAAATGAAAGAAACCAAATAAGATAAAGTGCTCACATGAATAACCAAAACTGGACAATTCACCAGGCCAATTTTGTCAATATTCTGCAAAACAAACAACTTAAGCCATTTCGAACATAAAATGAGGGTGAGGCGTAGAAATATGGAATATTACCTTGTAAATGTCAAACCAATATGTTCGTTTGACAGGATAAAGTACTCTTAATCCAGAGAGTATAGGACTATGTAGAACCACAGCTCTCAAGTTTGGAAGACGGGAAGCCAAATCAACAGTTGGACCACTACCAACAGACTGACCATATAAAATTAAATCCTCCTCCCCTACTCCATAATGTTCCTTGAGGAAGTTATAGACTGCCTCAATGTCTGCATATGTATTACACTCAGTGGGCTGCTTCATGAACAAATAAATAGTATCATACCAAAAAGTAGTAGTTAGAGTGCTGTCAGGTTTTTGTATTTCCTTTACAAGATTTATATGACATAAAAAAATAATAATCAATTTAGCTGGCACAACAACATGGTTTGAAATCCAACCTTTCCTGTAGATTGCCCATAGCCAGAGTAGTCATACCTGCAACAGCAATTACCGAAGAGTCATTGAAAAGAAAAGCAGCAGAGGAAAATCATTTATCTTCCATAGCCATTTGACTCTGGAGTTTTTTGTTGAGCAAGAGGAACATAAAAATGAATAGACCTTAAGAGGCAATAGGAACGGAGCAAAAGAGAGATGGCAAAAGCAATGGTGATTGCGCACTTCTTATCAGTTATCACATAGACAATAGTTAATAGTACCAGTATAATATCTACTACATCAGAAAAGAAACTCCCAAAGGTGTAAACCAGAAGTGATTGGCAATCCTTGGTTATTAAGCTGATAGAGGTACTAGAAGAAGAATTGATGCCTGTAAACATGGAGTACAGTTTACCAAGGATCAACGAGTTCTTGATGGAGTATATTATATTTCTAGATATGAGTAGAGCGTCGTTACTGTATCAAAGTATCACTGATAAGTCGAACTGCAAGAACACTTACATAGAAGTCAATATTTCTAATTGCCATTTCCTTTACATCATGAATCTAGACATACATATAGCCTAATTGTAAATTGTGAATCATATCAATATCTATTGCTAAAATAAGTGTTACTGTGTTATCACTGTTGATTTGCTAACCACGGCACATCTAAATGCTAAGTATTGCCTAGCAAAATATGAAAAACCAAAATTTGACAGCTGATGGACATTAGTAGAGTTTAAAGGATTAAGCTAAGCCGGAAAGATACATTAACCCATTCTAAAGACATTACAGCAGCCTTAAGAAAATGTGTATGAGGATATATGATAAACTTAGTTAAGGTTGGTTTGACATATACTGACTCGAGATTAGACCCCTAATCTAACTAGTCCAAAGATTGGTCCATGTTGTACATATAGACCAATATATGCTCGAGAAAGAAGGGAAAAGACAGATCAGAGGTCAATGTGGCAGCCTGGCAGGTATAGAGGTTTGAATTAGCAATTGAAGGAGGCCTTGATGGTTGTGTTGGAGGAGAGTGACAAAGGAAGAGGTAATAGATGATTGCAAAAGAATAGTGGCGTTATGATATGGGGTGCTTTGGCTGTGGTCTAAAATAATGGACCAGAAGTCTTTGATGGTTGATATCAAGGTTAAAAACTTTGTTTCAGGGCCAGTTTCAGTCCTCATAGTTTTGCTTTCTGCAGTTTCATTTCTGACATTTGGTGGTTTCGAACATTTAAAAAAGATAGAAAAAAAATAACATGAGTTAAATAAAACCAATTAGAACTATATTATAAATTGATACATAGTTTGTCGATGATTCAAGACATAGAATGTTCAAGGTGTCTCTAATATCAAGTCTATTGACGAAGTAACTAATTCCAATGTTCAAGTATTTGGTTATGAAGTATCACTAAGAACGAACTTAGTAGTAAACTGAAGTATTTCATCAAGTACTAACTCTGGTCAAATATGGAATAAAATTATTGATCAACAAAAGTAATAACTTAGAACTATACAATTTCTTATTGGAGTTACAATTGTACCTCATATATCACAAGCTAGAACTCAAATTCCATGAAAGAAAAAAACATAGTTAAAACTAAATAGGTTAACAGCTAATGTGAGCAAGGTTGGACATATAACTAATGTTTGGAGACAAAAGACCTGCAAATGAAGAGATCATTCCTTTAACTTTAACTATGTTCTCACACCATTTTAGCATATAAATATGATGAAAAATCAAGGTTTGGTAATGACTCCTAATAACAAAATAGCTAGGAATCCACATTGTCAAAATTAGTAGGATAGAAAAACTGTCCTGCCCAGTGTTTTCAGAGGCGGGGGCGTAAGGCGGGGCGTAAGCCCCACGAATTTTTTATTTTTTAATTTAAAATATATATAGAAATAAAAAATATTATATAAATAGTGAAAATAGATTAAAAACAAACAAAATAAAAAATATTATGAACGAACAAAGCATTTAAGCCTACAAAATCGGTTGATAAATCACAAATATATACAAAACGATAATAAAAATGAACTTATCGTTGTCTTTCAAGATCATTTAAGATCTAATTCTAAATTTCTAACCAAAATTCAAACTATCTACGTTTATATTCCATAGATTCTATCATTCTAAACATGATATATAACCAATTTAAAACAACTTTAGTTCCCAAGAATGTCATAATCGCCATCCAAGAGAGTAAGACGCATATAAAAGATCACACGGTAGCAATTAAATCATTTTTTTTCAACTATGTAGACAAACTCCAGTGGGGCGTAAGCCCAGGCCATTGGGGCGTAAAAGACGTGCCCGGGCGTTCGGAGCGTACGCCCCAGTGGTTCGGGCGTAAGCCCCACAGGAAAAAAGCCCCAACTTGATCCACCCCGGGCGTTTTGGGACCGCCCCGCCCCGGGGCGCGCCCCGGGCGTACCCCGAGGCGAGTTTTTTAAAACACTGGTCCTGCCAAAGTGGGGAAAAAATAAAACCTTGGAAATTGGTTTACCCAGGACGTTGAGCAAAAGAACATAAGACAAATTAAAATTTCCCTGGTAAATCAATGCCCATTGCCCAACCTATTTTACTCACCAAAAGAACAGACACTTATTGTTTCTCGTTTTCTCGTGATTTATTTTGTCCATTGCTGCATAAGTATTTATTTCTGACCTATATTGTAAAAGAACTTGAGGGGTTGCATATAACTTGTCTTGGAAAAATTATTTGGAGCAAAATCTTTCAAGTTTGTTAATAGATCGGATAAAAAATTTGTCCAAAATTTGTTGAATAGTGGTGGGACATTTATCTTGGTCAAAGTGGAAAATTTGCCAAAAATGGTAATTGGTCATTTTTTTTGCCAAAGTGGGGAAATAAAGTTTGCACATTCCCTCCATTTTGCAGAACTCCTGGCAATAAGACAATCAAGAAAATAATTTGTGCCTCCTATTTGTATCATCCACGTTCGTCACTTCAGGCACTTCCTTTTTCCTAACAAACTTTCTTTGATGCAGCCTTCTTTTAATCTTCCAGAGGATTCAATACACGCTTTGATTTACATGGGTGTAAATGGGCCGAGATAGATGGACTCATTGTGAGCCGAGCTTGAGATCAAATCTTGGGCTTATGAGCCAAACCCGAGCCAATGATCAAGCTCACTTTGCAAAATAAGTTTGGGCCGAGGTAGAGTAAACTTGGGTTAAATAGGCTAAGGTCCGTCGATACTATGCATATTATAACATGTATACATTGTATAGGTAATAAGCTAAAAAGATCTTGGTGAACTCATAGATTTGAATAAATTAATAACTTGTCTTACATATAGGCTATTATGATATTTTAATTTTTTAGTATTAGATCGAGGATTTGACATTATATGTTATAATTAATTCTTGTGATTCGAGCAGAGAATGAACCCAACACTACCCAAAAGAGTCCATCCTATTTTAAGCCTAAAAGAACCTAAAGTCTAATATGAGCCCAACTCTAGGATTTTGAACGTGAGCCATGTCAGAAAAGGCTCGACGCAGCTTGGCTTGCCCATGTCCCTATTGGTTCAAAAGGCTTTAAAGATGTCAAGGTGTCACCAAGTAAAATTTTCTTCTTTGTTTCTTCAGGAATCTTTGACTCTTTCTTATTTGTTTTCCTTCAAATTTGTTGGCGATGGTTGCGGTGAAGGATCTTGATCTCACTAAATCACGATTATACAAGCTTCTCTAATAAATCAATGCCTGATTGACATCTAAAGTCAAGAATTCCAGTATGGTCACAACGAGATTTCTCGGTTTAGATTCCATGATGAACTTTAGAGAAAGACTAGTATGACACTCGAGCAATGCTTGGGTTCTGTTCAGTCATCCAATGTATTATAAACGATCATGATTCACACCTCCGATGGGATCAACTCGCGGACTATAGAAACCTGGGCAATGCCCGACTCCATTCAACCACGCGATGTATAATAATTGGATGTGATTCGCACCTCCGCTGTACTCGACTAATGGAGTATAGGGGGCTCCACGTAACGCAGCCTAGGCTCCCACGTGGCGAGACCATCGCTCCTAAGCTCCGCTTTAGTATTATAGTACAGATGTAAAAGACATGGAAAAATGGGACACTGACAGATTGAATAATTCAGATGTGCCCTAACACCTAACCAATTAATATAACCTAGGGTTTGTCTAGGTTAAAATTGGGTATGAATTGCATTTATTTAGGTCTCTTATTGGAGGTTACAAAGGAAGAGTAGTTGTCCTTAGATTTTGCATTAGCATATAGTAAATTTTGAATTTAGGAAGGGTATGTACTGCAGAAATTTAGAAGGGACGGCTCTTAGAACTGAGCTTTGGTGCATGAACATCGGATGTATTTAGGTTTTCAAGTAAAAAATCTATAGAACACAGCAGCGATATAATTAATTTCCATAGAATATAGTAGATCAAATTAAGGTTCATGTAGTAGATTATAGAGAAATCGCAGTAACTAAGCAAATAAACGTTTATATAAATGCAACAAAAGAATAAAGATAATGTCGCAAATAAAAGAGAATAAATATATACATATAACTCGAAGAGTAAGAGAAAAAAGGAGGAGGAGGAACAAGAGGAAGAGGGAAGATAGACAGATGATCATACCTCAACTTGATTTCATTCCCCACATCTCTAAGTAAAATATCCAAATCTCCTAATATCATCCCAAATTAACTTCAAGTAGAAAAGGAAAAAAGATAAATAGCTCATGATGAATTTAACCCCCAAAATCATTTAAAAAATATCCAACTCCAATCAAATAACATGAAAAGCAAACACCAATCTGAGCGTTTATTAGCCTCCAAAGGAATGACATTTGAAGCTTGTTGAAGCCCAAATGAAGCCTAGGAGATGATCTTGTGTTGGTTGCATCAGTTATGCCTGAAAAGAATAGAAGTTGGTCTTTTTGTAAGACAAGATCCTTGGAGTTTCTTCCATGGAGCCAAATGAAGCCTCATGTTGAAACAAGCTTCAGTAATAAGGGAATCAATTCATAAGAAAATTCTTAAACTTGGGTTTGACCATTTATTGTAATTTACTCAATAGCGTGCAAAAAGAACTTGTATTAGAGGTGGTGATTTTAGGCATAAATGAACAATTCAAGATTTACTTAGAATATTTTGAGGAACATCTAAGTTGATTAAGGCATACGTTTCTGTGTTTACAATTGGAACAGAGAATCGTCCATGTGGCTATATTGAACATTGACATGTGGAGATTGCCGAGGAAAGAAGTAACTCAATTTTAGGGTTAGAAATCTCCATTTTTTAAAAAAAAACACCATTTTCAAAATAATTTGAAGTGGTACCCAGCGCCATACAAGATAGCAAGCTGGCAACAATGTGATTTATGTTCTAAATGAAAATTCTAATATATCTTGATATGTGAATTCTTGCATAAAACTAAGTTGGAAAAACACTTTCTTATTAGTCATGTTTAATATATCAAAGGAGCTTCTTTTGAGAAACCAAATTGATCACTTTATGGAGGAGTATAAGTAGAGCACTAGAAAGGAAGAAGGATCGAGGAATAAGGAGAAAAGAGGAGAAAGATATGAAAGAACAACAAAGAAAGTTACAGAGGTGTAGTCGCAGAAAAAAGATACGGGTCGTCTTTATTGCGAACACACGAGATTACAGAGTGCCGGGACCCGGGGGCTCGGGTGTGACGTGTCCGGGGTGCGGCGAATATTGATCAGGAGATTGTGGGAGAGATCCTTTGGAGGGTCCCTTTGATCCGCGTCTCCACGTGGTATTCGTGCGAGAGCACTGAAGGGGTTGCCCAGGACAGAGGTCTTTACAGGGTGAGGGTTTTTGAGAGGCTAAGGAGTATCCGCCGTTGCTTTTGTCCCTTCCGTGCTTCACGCTTTCTCGGCTAGGGGGTTTTTGGCTTCGTTCCTCGGTCTTCGTGTCTTCCTCGCTCCTTGCTTGACCTCGGCGTCCTTGATCGTCGGTTCGCGGCGTCGATCGTGCTTTTGGCGTCGGCTTTGGCTTTCGGCTTTGGCTTGGCTTGGGAGTGGCTCTGGCTTTTGCTTTGCTTTGGCGCTTGCGCTTGGACGTAGACAGGGAGAGACTTGCGGTGCTTTCGTTCTTCCGGACTTCGCGTCGTATCGGCTGGAACGTGCGGTGCTTTTGCTCGTGACCGGCGTAGTCGCTTGGCTTTGGCACTTGCGTTGCTTTGGCGCGGGCTTTACCGGGGCTTTTGCTTTGGCTTCTTGCGTTGGCTTTTGCTTCGGCGTCGACTCGATCTTCTTCTCGAACGACAGTGACAACGTCTTCAATGCTTCAGGCTTCTTCGACGGTTTAGGTGTCGGCTAGACTTTGCTTCTTCTCCGGGCTTCTTTAGCGTGATTGGAATCGAAGGGTACCTTTGAAGACGGCGGGGGTAGCACTAATCTCCGTGCGATGGTTGTAACGTCAGCTTTGCTTTGAAGACGACGGATGTAGCGACGCTTCGGGCAGTCCTCTCCAAGCTTTTTTCTTCGTGGATGGAGTGGACGTTTGTCGAAGACGATGGGTGATGACGCTTCGGTCTTCTTCTCCGGGCTTTTGGGCTTGATCGGAGTCGAAGACTTGTTGGAGATGACAGGGTGGTGCCGCTCCGATCTTCTTCTCCGGCCTTTGCTTCTGGCGTCTTCGGAATCGAAGGGTTCTTCTTCTCCGAGCTTTCTTCTTCGTACACGGAGTCGAAGGCTTGATCTTCTTGTGCAAGAGTCTTCATGTTGATGAGGGCTTTCAATGGACTAAGCCAGTCCCGAAGGCCTCGTGAAGTCTTGGGTCGATAAAGAAGCGTCTCCTCTTCTGCAGAGCTTCCTCGCTTCGTCTTCAGCTTGCGACTTTTTCCACCTCTTGAGCCTTCCCCCTCCCCCTCTATTTATAGGCGAAGGGGGGAGGGGAGAGATATGGGAAGTTTAATTTTAAATCCCTTTAATATCTCCCTCATAATTGCCCAAGATTTATTCTTCAATTGAAGAGAGGAATAAACCTTTACTTGCTTTTCTTTTCTGGCGAGTAATTATGGCTCAATCATTTTTGGATTTATCTTGAATCTTGCACATGAAATCGATGGCGACCCGACTCTTCTTCTTGTCCGTCGAATCGAGGGATCGGCGCAGATCCACGCATAAGTAGACGTCATACGTAACCTCCCCCCGCGCATGGCGGTCTTTCTTTCCTTTTTTCTTTTTTTTCTTTCCTTTTCTTTCTTTTCCTTGCATGGCCGGCCACCCCCTACCCAGGTAGGGGGTTCGGGTTTCAAGAGTGGGGCCGGGTGGGCCCCCTTGGGGATGGGCCCACCGGCCTCTTGCTATGTGAGGGTCGGGTCCAGTGTCCCCCTATTAGTCAAAGCATGCAAGTCGAGTTCGGGTCCGGGTCCGAGTCCGAGTGCGCGGAGGGTTTGCATTCGCATAAGTGCATGCGGGTCGGGTCCGGGTCCGGGTCCTAGTTAATGTTGGGTTTGCCTTCGCAATTTTCGCATAGGTGTGTGCAAGTCGGGTTCTGGTTAAACACAATTTGTATGTCTACAAGAGGCTTTCAGAGAAGGGCATCAATTGTCTCTCGAGGTAATTCAATTCAATGATGGCTTTTTGATTAGTTTATATCCGCAGAATTATCTTTTGCCTGCAGTCTCAATATGGTTATCTATTGTTTTATTCTTTCGGAATACTCACCGAAGGAAAAAAGGGTCAACATATATTGCTCTAAGTGGTAGAATTTCTTGGCAAGTTGGATCCTTCAAACCACGTAAATAGTAAAGTCGGGGTTAACCACTTCAAATCTTGTTTTTGTTGCATCAATTGCATTTTCCTCTCAGATTGCATTTTATTTTGTCGCAATGCGCCATCAAAGAGAGACTTAGGGTTGAGGTCATAGATTTCCTTTGCATAAAATAGCATAGGTCCTCTTCACAATTGTTCATTGCATGGAATGGCAGATGCCGAATCGTCAACACCAGGTAATCACCATCTCTATCAAGCCATTACTAGTACACAAGTACTTCTGCAAGAAAACATGCACATTTTGAAATTAAGCAGAATTCTGATCCCAGCAGCTAGTTTAAGGAATCCACACAAAATAATTTCCCCAATTCCAATAGGTAGGTAACTGGAATTTCGCTCAATCCATCGACAAATGGGCACAGAAACACCAATTCAATCCGAAATCTGTAAGAAAATCCCACCAATTTAAACATTTCTCTTGTTTCTTGGATTTTCGATTGTTCTCCCAGGTTTAAACTACAAACGAAATTCCAGCAGCAAGAACACTTTGAAACAAGAGAAGCAATCCTCTCGGATTATAACTATTCACATGAGAGGAATTTAGCAGATGGGAATTTGGAATGGTCAACATACCCCATGAGATTGACGCGAAGGTGGGTGCTGAGCTCCACGAAAAGCTCGAGCATCTGGCCTAGATCAGCGGCGTTGCCGTGGGAGTAGAGCAGCGTGGCCCTCGCCTTGGGATGCCTCACAAAGACGGACACGATCTCGTGGCCCCGCCGGGTCCGGATCCTCCGGACGTCGACGCCGTCCCGCCGCGACGAGGGGACCTCCGGCATGACGAGGCGGCCGCTCCCCTCGTAGGCGATCAGGCCGTACGACGGTGGGCTCGGCGGGAAGAAGGCGAACCTCGCGGCGATCGACGACGTGACTCCGCCCATCCCCCCGGCCGCCGCCGACTCATGAAGCCGATCTCGCCTATAGATTTTTCCCCCTTTTCGGTACTTTAGAGGAGGGGGACGTAGAGAGGGGAGGGAGGGTAGGCCGGAGGGTGGTGGTGGAGCCCCGGGCAGCGGTTTATCGGCATGGGAGAAGTGGCGGGCCCCGCAGACGTGAACGTCGCATCAGCCAGGTGACCGTACGCAGAGCTGGTGGTAGGGCCGGTCGTACGGCCGCCCAAGCGAATTCCAAGATCCGCCTCGACGACGGTGAGGAGGAAAAACCGAGACAGGGTTGACCGGGCTTCAAAAATCCGCCTCAGGCCCTCATGTGAATCATCCAACCTGTTTTTCCAAACTTTTCTGTCCAACTGAGATGGTACCTGAGCACAAAGTTCGGCTCCTCTCATGGAAATTTACTAGATTTGCCAGGCTGGAATGTTGTTCACTCTTTTTGGGGGTGGGTGCCGCCTGCCGGCTACTGGTGGGTGCAAGAGACCGCTGTGTTCATCCATGTCCAAGTCGGACAACAACGTTGGGACAAAACAGTTGGATAAATAGTATTTTTATAAAAAAATAAGGGAAAATGGATGTTTATGTTACCGATATATATATGGCTGCCTACTTTGATGGGATATATCTAACCGACATGTCTATCCCTTATCTCTAACTCTCTATATATGTGTTATGAATAAACAAGAGGCCTCACGGATTTGTGAGAGCACAGCCGCCATCCCCGTGTGCAACTATCTCCTTCATCTCTCTCGTAACACGTTATCAGCACGACTGGCTCCAAGTCCCGTCCGATACATCAGGAGAGAGAAGCAAGAGGAGAGAAGAGAAAGAAAAATAAAGAGAGCAACGAGAAGAGAGAAGAGTTTCTCCTCCGTCCCATCGCAACAGCAACGAACGTAAGGTACGCTCGAGAACTCACCTTTTTCCCCCGGCAGGTGCGAACGACGGGTTGCGCTCACCTGCGCCGGCACCGGCAGCGGGCTGCCAACTCCTTAGATCATCTTCCCCATAGTTTCTCTGGCCACTCACGATCCGAGTCTATCTCCGACCGGATAGCCCACGGCCAACCCTTGGTCGAAACCTCGCCGGACCATAGATCCAGCATTACCCACGACCGACCGGATCAGCACCGGCCGAACAGCCCACCATCGACGACGATCCACGCGAGAGACCGGCAACGGCCGGCTGCGCGAGCTGCGGTTGCGGGCTGCGCTCGCCGACAGCGGCAGCAGGCTGCGCTCACCGGCAGCAGCAGCGGGCTGCGCCCACCGGCGGCACTGCGGCTGCGGGTTGCGGTTGCGAGCGGTGGCGGACGGCGCGCGAGCGGCGGCGGTCTGCTCCTGCTTGAGCGGTGGCGGACGGTGCGTGAGCGGCGACGGTCCGATCCCGTGATCGGTTAGGATTTTCCCCGATGAAATCGGGGAAGATGAGGATAAGGTTTACAGTTTTTGGGTTTTTAAAACCCAATCACATTTATCTTAACCCGACCCGACCCGAGCCGAGATCCAGATCAGGCCCGAGCCCAGATCAGGCTCGACCCAACTGTTATATTATAGACCCGAGCCCGAGTCTGAATCCAGACTCAGGCCCGAATTAAGATCAGGCCCGAGCCCAGATCAGGCAAAGGCCCGAGCCCCTCCAGACCCGAGCCCAGTCTCAGGCAGGCCCAGATCTAGGCCCAATCTATTTTGAGGCCCAATATTGCTGTATATTTAATCTGTTTTGATCTGGACCATCGATTTAATTATGTGATCACGAGGCCTGATTGGGAACTGATTTAGTCTATTCAAATATGGATCCTGACTATTTGAACCATTCCGAACGCATCGGTACGGTCTGATTTTTCAAATTCAAACTATTTAATATATGTTTTAATCTGAACCGTTTAATTTGATATCGTGATCTCGAGTCCAATATAGATCTATTTTCAGCGATCTATATATGGTTATTGAGTATTTGGGCCATTCCGGACTCATCGGTATGGTCCAATCTCATCAATTTAAATAAGTTAATGCATGTTTAATATGGATCATCGATTTTAGTTATATGATTGTGAACTCGATCTAGACTCGATCTAGACGATCCAAATATGGATCTTAGCTTTTGGGACTGCTCCGGATGCATTGGAATCATCCGATCTTACAAACTCTAATTGTGTTTCATTATATCATATCACTTGCTTATGAACATATAGTTGGTAGATATCTTGCTTGATTAAATTGGTTCAAGTGATTTTTATTTGTTGTCCATTTTTCCAATTTGTTATTCAAGATAGATATCTTATATCTCGTAGTGTGTATTAATTTTATTATTGTTAGATAAAATGATTTTCATTATTGTCAGTGCCAATACCGAATATTATTTGTTTATGGACACATGTCAACTAGTTAAATGATAATCTTTAACCTCATCCATAGCCTGTGTGTGAGCTCGGCCCTTGTCAACCGAGACAGTACAATGTGGCTATGGATACATCTTAACTAGTAATTCCATAACGGTTAGGATTTCGATGTTCCTAGAATCCGATAGTCTTTAATCTATCAATTAACTAGGCTCCTATCCCGTCCCCAGATGTCTAACCTTACAAAGTTGGAGTTCGCCGCACTTGATGTCAACGACAATAATTACTTAGCATGGAGGCTAGATGCTAAGCTCCATCTACAATCAATCAAGTTGGGTAAGGCGATTATAAAGCCTACAGGCACAGAAAGCCTTAGTCCTGAAGACAAGGCTAAAGCGATAATCTTTCTGCGTCGTCACCTACATGTAGACCTGAAGAACGAATATTTAACCGTTGAAGACTCTTTAATTCTGTGGGAATCCCTACGGGATAGATATGATCATCAAAGGGCTGTCATCCTCCCAGCAGCGAGGAATGAATGAATAAACCTGCGCTACCAAGATTTTAAATTGGTCGCGGAATATAATTCTGCAATGTTTAACATCTTGTCCCGACTTGAGCTATGTGGAGAGCCAGTTACCCAAGGACAGATGATCGATAAGACTCTATCCACCTTCCATGCAACGAACGTCCTACTGCAACAACAATATCGAGAGCGAAACTTTCAGAAAATATCAGATTTGATTTCGGTACTCTTAGTTGCAGAGGAGAACAATAAAGTTCTTATGAAGAATCACAACTCTAGACCAACTGGAGCATTGGCGTTCCCTGAAGTGCATGCCAATGAAGGATACCACAGAGGTAGAGGTAGAGGCAGAGGAAGGTTTGGAAGAGGTGGTTGCCATAACCACTCCGGTAGAAGTGGCAGGGGCGACAGAGGTGGCAACCCCAGCAAAGAAGGCTACCGAGGTAGAGGCAGGCGTGGCCACCCCAGCAGAGGTGGACTCAATCTGCAGCAAAATACAAATTTCAAGAAACAGAATAACAAGCCCTGGCATGCAGAACAAGTGACGGAAGACTCTCCTTCTAATAAGTGGCCTACAGATACTTGTTTCAAGTGTGGGCGTGAAGGCCATTGGTCTCGCAACTGTCGTATATCTAAAGAAGAGGTGACAAACTTTCAAGCATCACAGAAAGCTGAGGGTAATGCAATGTTTGACCTCGATAATGATGACCTCCTTGAAGATGAACTCAATGAGATGCAAGGAGAAACCAAGCTCACAACTTCTGATTTCTTCAATGATAACTAGGGGGGACATGATATTTTTAGTGATAAACTGCTATCGTTTATTAGAACAGCTGTTTGATTTCTAGTAGTTAATATTTCATTTGCTTGTTAGAGTGTCATATCGTTTATTTTTTATCAGAACAGTTGTTTGCTTTATTATAGTTGATATTTCGGTTGTTTCATATCTTTTAGATCTCTCTTATTAAATATTTCTCATTTCCTATATATCTGAGTTGTCAGAACCTTATATCAAATAATACTTTATTCCTCTGTGAGGAAATGGAATCCAAGAGAGACATGTATATAGACTATAGCTGACCTCGCTCGGATAATAGAAGGCTCCGGTAGAGCACACCTAGTGTTACTTAATAGAACCCATATCTTTATACAATCTGTCATATACTCTAGTAACTCTAAAAGAAACTTACTCAGTTTCAAAGATATAAGAGTAAATGGGTATCACATAGAAATCCTGAGCGAGGGGAACAATGAATTCTTATGTATAACCTCTAGTGTTGGAAACCAGAAGTTTACTCTAGAGAAATTCTCCAATCTATCCTTAGGGATATACTTCACTCACATTGGGATTGTTGAGTCACATGGAAACATGAGTCAACAGCTCAGTACTAATCCAAGACAAATAGTGAACCAGAAGCTCCATAATCCTATAATTTTTAATATCTGGCATGATCATCTAGGATATCCTAGGACAATAATGATGAAAATGATTGTAGAAAACTTTTGTGGTCATTCCTTAGCACATTATCAAATATTTAGAACCCTTAACATGTGACATTTTTACCGCAAGATTTGTGGATTGTCACATTGATGAGACAGTCTTCCCGTCGTTAGGGGGAGATAAGAAAGATAATAAACGTCCTGTCCAAGAAGGAACGACGTGAATTATCGTGGAATACTTCCACTCTGTCTCATCTAGACCTCAGGACTCCCCAATGTGAGCATGACGTTAGGAGAATGGCAGTAAATGAGTCTGACACACGCCAGAAGCGTGGCAGACCTATAGGTTCCAAAGATTTAGCTCCTTGAAAGAGGAGATTAAATAGCATATCACACTATACAGCTCCTGAAGAAGCTGTTCTTAATATAAACTCCCCTGAAGAGAGGATTCATGACGGTCCGGAAGATGTCATGAATCAAAAATCCAATTTCCCCAAATTAAAGCATATCGCTCCGGAAGAGGTTATGCCCCAGATCCTAGAAGAGACTGGGAAAGAGGTACCGGTACCCAACAATGATGAGATATCTGTGTTCTACACATACTCAGGGGAAATATGGAATAGAAAAGAAATAGTCGTTGATGATATATTTTTATATACTACGACAAATGAGATAATAAAGGGTGATGATAATGATACTGAACCATGTAAAATCCCTGAAGGATTTGATTTACCTATACGGTAACCTAGACAGTGAAATATATATGAAAATCCCTGAAGGATTTGATTTACCAAACTCCAAATCTAGAAATACGTATTCAATTAGATTAAAACGAGCATTGTACGGTCTGAAATAATCCAGAAGATTGTGGTACAATCGGCTCAGTAAATATCTGTCTAGGAAAGGCTATAAAAATGATATTATATGCCCATGCGTATTTATTAAGAAATCCCAGAATGGATTTACAATAGCAGCAATATATGTAGATGATATAAATCTAATAGGATCTCCCGAAGAGATTGAGAACACTGTTGGCTATCTTAAAAGGAGTTTGAAATGAAAGACCTGGGTGAGACAAATTTTGCCTCGGCCTGCAGATCGAACGCAATAAGGATGAGACCTTAGTCCATCAAACAAAATATACTGAAAATCTCCTGAAGAGATTTAATACGGATAAGTGTTATACACTTAGTACACCCATGGTTGTAAGGTCTTTAGATGTTAACAAAGACCTATACAGGCCTAGAAAAGAAAATAAAGACGTCTTGGGTCCTGAAGTACCTTGGGTCCTGAAGTACCCTATTTAAGTGCAATAGGTGCAATTATTTATTTATCTCAATGCACTAGATATGATATTCTATTTTTTGTTAATCTACTTGTTAGATATATTTCTGCATCTACACATAGATATTGGAATGGTATAAAGCACATATTTTGATACCTAAAGGGGACATTTGACATTGGTTTATACTATTCATGTAAAAGGACTAACCCAATTGGATATGCAGACTCTGGTTATTTATCTGATCCCCATAAAGGGAGATCACAAATATGTTATGTGTTTCTTAATAGTAATGCAGCATACTTAGCTCAAATTCAAAGTGGCTTCATCAAAGGCGATAAGACCAAGCATATCTCCCCGAAATTCTTCTGCACCCATGAACTCCAAGAGAATGAAGAGACTATTATAAAGCAGGAGAAGTCAATTGAGAACCTGGCAGATCTCTTCACCGAGGCGCTTCCAAAGTCTACAATCCAGAAGTTGGTGCATCAGATTGGCATGAGGAGACTTCACCAACAGAGCATGTGAATTTTATTTTAAATTAATGTATTAACAGGGTGGGAAGTAGCATCTTAAATGTATTAGGGAGAGGGAGTATTTTTCTTTTGAAGATTGATGTAAGCAATGCTTGTAATAGAATGTAGGATAAAGATGAGGGGGAGAATCCTGTAGATGCAGATAGAGACATCCAGAAGAATGTCTTTTGCGCATTGTACTCTTTTTCCTGCGATGAGTTTTTTCCCACAGGGTTTTCCTATCGAAAGGTTTTAATGAGGCAGT
Source organism: Chamaelirium japonicum (assembly GCA_947650365.1). Lineage (NCBI taxonomy): Eukaryota > Viridiplantae > Streptophyta > Magnoliopsida > Liliales > Melanthiaceae > Chamaelirium > Chamaelirium japonicum. The sequence continues at coordinate 38,937,923 of OX393553.1, read as the reverse complement.
GTAAGTCGCACCCACTAAGATTCCAGAAGAATCTGAGATTCCAGACGAATCTGTTCCTGAAGAACTACGTTCCTGAAGAACGTGATGTACTCTTTTTCCTTCACTAAAGGTTTTGTCCCATTGGGTTTTCCTTAGTAAGGTTTTAACGAGGCAATGTTTTGAAAAGTGGGCATCCAAGAGGGAGTGTTACGGATATATATATGGCTGCCCACTTTGGTGGGATATATCTAACCGACATGTCTATCCCTTATCCCTAACTCTCTATATATGTGTTATGAATAAACAAGAGGCCTCACGGATTTGTGAGAGCGCAGCCGCCATCCCCGTGTGCAACTATCTCCTTCATCTCTCTCGTAACAGTTTAATCCTAAACAACAAATCCCAAGGAAAGTTCCAAACTGAGTTCTTAATACCGAACTCCCCCCTCCCACCAGCACCACCCTCTTTTTCTCTAGATCAGCATCGGTAACAGCAGCTATGATGAGCGGCGACGAGAAGCGGAGACAGTATCGGCCGCGAACAGGCTTCTCGTCGTCGCCTTTTTCTCTTGATCAGCATCGGCAACAGGAGTGGCGACTGCGAGCGGAGACAGTATCGGCATTGAACAATAGCGACGTGAGTCGCAGCTGCTCGTCGTCGCCGCCTCGACTGCAAAGAGCAGTAGAGACAAGAGGCGACGACGGCGAGCGGGTCCAGTCTGGTTCGGATTAGGTTTAGGGTTAGATCTAAGGATGTAGGGTTTATCCTCTGGCCTATAGATCTTAGGTTTTAGAATACAGATTAGGTTTTAGGATTAGATCTAGGGTTTAGGTTTTAGGATTAGGTCTAGGGTTCACCCCATAGCCTGTAGATCTTAGGTTTTAGGATTAGGTTTAGTGTTTAGAGGTGAGTGGCATTCAAATGAAAATTTGAAGTATATGGAGGGACATTTTCGTCCTCTGTCCTTAGGCTTAAATGAAACTCATGTTTTGGACGGCTCACTAAGTCCCCCCCCCCCTCCTCAACACACACACAAAAAAAAAGGGGTTATTAGCCTAAGACCCTACTACTAAGAACACCCTAGTAAGATAAACCCATGTATCTGTTACGTTTAGCATTAGGGATGACAATGGTGCAGTTTAAAACCGAAAATCACGGTAAACCGCACCGTATAGTGCGATTTTGGTTTGCCAAAATATAAAACCGTCACAGTGCAGTTTTGATTTTCGGTTTCAGTGTAGAGGTGTGGTTTCGGTTTTGACTAAAACCGCACCGTTTAGGTTATTCTAGTGATAAATTGCGGTGCATCGTACCGCATGGTGCGGTTTCGGTTTTACATAATTGTACACCGTCACGGTGCGGTGCAGTGCGGTTTCAGTGTGGCGGTTTGGTGTTACGGTGTGGTTTTGGTTTTGCCCAAAATCACACCGTTGTCATCCCTATTTAGCATTTAGTCCCTCCCTCGTTCCTTTTTTTAAAATAATCATTCTCCCCTATAGCAATTGTAAGGTGATAAGAAGCAGATGTATAGTTTTCTTTTAACATGCATTGTACAATGAAATCCCAATAATAGATCCAAAACACTGTAGCTGCTACAATGATTTCACTATAGCAATGATTATTTTGGAGTATCAATTCGGGGTAATAGAGTATCAATTCAGTTTGCTACAGTGATTTCACTGTAGCAATCGAATTAATACGCTACTACTTGAATTGATACTCCAAAATCTATATAGCTGATCTACATATTTTGGAGTATCAATTCGGTTACTACAATGATTTTATTGTAGTAACTACAGTGATGTCAATGTAGCAAGCAAATTGATACTCTACCCGAATTGATACTCCATATTGTAAAGAGTAACAATTCGGTACACTTTTTGTTTTCTATTGCACGAGGGTGATGGAAAACAATATTTTTGTCATTTGATAGGGGTTGAAAAGGTCAACAATGTCTTAATGTAAAAGTAAGGGTGTAAAACGGGCCGGGCCGGGTCGGACCTAGAGATGTCAAGCCTGGGTGGGCCCATCGGGTTCGTCGGGCTGGACCAGGTTTGTAACAACCATTTTTTTATTATTATTATTTTACTGTGGCGGGTCTGTCGGAGTCAGCGAGGTTCGCGCGCCGGCGCGTCTCGACGTGAGTCGAGGTTGAGTCAAGCGCGGCGCAGGCGAAAAAAAAAAAACGAAAAAGAAAGAATGAAAAAAAATCTAATAAAACCTAAACCCCTACCCGAACCCCGACCCCAGCGGCCCAGCCCAAACCCGAACCCCAAACCCCGACCCGTTCTCTCTCTCTCTCTCTCTCTCTCTCTCTCTCTCTCTCTCTCTCTCTCTCTCTCTCTCTCTCTCTCTCCCCCATCTCCCCGACCTCTCACTCTCTCTCCGATCTTTCTCCCTTTCTCCCCCAAACCTGATCCGACCCGGCCCCCTAGACCCTAGGCCACCGCCCCCCTACGAGCCGCCGCCCTCCTTGACTCTGAGCCCGGAAGCCGCCCACCGCCCCCTTCTTTGACCTAACAGCCGGTCGCCACCCCTACCCGCCACCCCTAGGCCCTAAGCCGACCACCGCCCCTACCTACCTCCCTTGACCCTAAGCCGGCCACACCCCCCTCCTTTCACCCTATAAGATCCCTACCCGACCCCCTTAAACCCCCTCCGAACTCCCCCTCCCTGCCTTTCTGATCTCTCTCTTTCCCTCTTTCAATCTCTCTTTCTCTCTCCCACTTGCTATGTGTGTGTGTGGCACGCGGCAGCCGGAGCGCACCGGCGCCGGAGGAGGAGCCACAGCCGCAGCCGCAGCCGACGACCCCCTGCACCAGGTCGACCACCTCCCCTCCTTTCCCCTGTTTTTTCTTTTTTTTCTCTCTTTTGTTCTGCTGAAACCAGCCGACCCATTGCATGCCACCCCTCCTTCTTGTTGGAAGTTAATCCGGGTCAGAGGCTCGCAGCGGAAGCGATTTGGCGGTCGAAAGACCGTTCATGGTGCACGTTACACGATTTAATTTTTCATTGAAACTAATCTACATATGTGTGCATGTGTATGCACGAGAATCGAAAACCCCTAACGGCAATCTAGCGTAATGATTAACTAGCATGGATGCAAATCATAATGCTCGCTAGATCTACATGTTAGATTACACATACCTTTCGTACGGATCTTTTAACCGCGGAGAATTGTCTTCTTTGTCGATGGAGACGGAAGATCGTTCGCGAAGATGCCGACGGTACGAATGGAGATGTTTCCTTCTTGTTCACCCGATCTCACACGATGCACGGAACGTCGCTCTCGGATCTCTGAGTGCCTCCGAAGAACGACCCTTCTCCTTCTTTAGAACTCCACGCGAGGAAGACGAAGTAGCAAGCGGGAAACGGAGAGAGATTAGGGAGAGAACTAGAGAGATGAGAGAGGAGGGGGTTCGGTTTCTGCATCACATGGGGCCGGCGCCCATAGGTGCTTTTATAGGGCCGGCCACCCCCCCTTGGACAAGGATCCAAGGGGATAATGACCCCCTTATCTCATCTCTCAATTATCTCCTTTTTATCTCTCCGCGTATTTATCCGTTTTCCCACTTTTTAGGGCTCGATCTTAACCGTTTTTATCGCCCCATCCCTATCCATATGGCCGGCCCTATAGATGAGGGATTCTTATCCCTACATCATAGGGTCGGCCCTGGTGAGGTGTCTCACCACTAGGATCGGCCAACAGTGAGGTCCGGCAGAGTGAGGTTTTTACCAAAACGCCCCGAAGCCTCATTTTGACCATTTCTAGCGTGCGATACCTAGCGGCCATTACTTAAGTGATATCTACTAGTTACTTACTATTAACTGAGGCCACCGGAGGGTGCCTCTAGCAAAGTCAACTAGTCAACTCACAACATACCCCGGTGCATCGCACCTATGCAGCGAAGTTCACTTATGGCTAGGGATTACTACATACGACTCTGCACTAGTCTCGGGCTCAACCCTTAGTACTCGTATGTAGTTACGCATCTACCGTGCTCTAGTGCCAAGCACACACGGAGCGTATACTTCTTTCTTCCTCCTGCTTATGGTGTTCCGAGGAGACGGTTCAAGAACCGTACATAATATTGATAAGGTGGAACCATCAGGGACCGGGGTTCATGGCTTCCAACTCAAGCTCGATCGACACACTACCCGAGTGTACCATCGATCCTCTGAGCTCGAGTTAACCTGTGTAGCCACCCAGAGTGCGACGCAGGCTGCACTCCAATTCACCCAGACTTACTATGTTCTCCATCATACCCCTGCTCTCCGCTTAGTAGTGGTAAACCCGTTGTCCCTCCACTTGATGCCATGATTCACTTCGAGCGATGAAGACTACCGTCAGACTCGAATGATCATATGACTTGGTTCCTTCCAGGTTGACCTATACATCGTACCTCTGATTACCCCGTCGAGTAATCGAACCCGGTCAACAGTCAAACTGATGACCACCAGGCCTGGGTTTGGTACAGTGTAAGTCACACCAAGGAACGCACCTCCCATCAGGGGTGTGGATGGCCTGCAGGAGTGACACGCTAATGCAACGCCAGCCGGGTAACCCAGTACACCGTGGTTTTGGATCACTGCATATGGACCCTCACACATTGGTGCGCCAAAGCACCACGCAACTGGTTAGTCCATCAGTCATGGTTCCTCAGGGTTTAGGACCGTTTTACCCTAAGCAGAAACACGGCTTAGTGTACCAGTGTCTGCTCACTGATCTGTACACCGTGTTAGTTCCGTTCAGCCACAGACACTGTGCCTGGTGATGACCATGGTGAAGACATCCCATGAACTGTCATCGCCAACAGCTTAACATGATGAGGCGACCAACCTGATCATAGCTGCGAACTTATTTAGGTTATATGGGACCAATCCACTCAGTCTTCAACTCAGTGGACTACCATATAACCATGGCTCTCTGTTCTCAAAAGAACACGTAACAGTGTTACGCACCTATATGCATCTCATATAATAATAACTATCAATCTTTATTAGACCAAAACATAAAGTTTTACAAGCTTAGAACACATCAATCCTAACAATCTCCCACTTGGTCTAGCGAAGCAAAACGGTTTTGACTCCCATCGCGTCCACATGTCGCTCGAATGCCTTGGTAGGTATTGCCTTTGTGAAAGGATCAGCAACATTATCTGTAGATGCAATCTGTGTCACCGCTACTCGCCCTTGCTTTTGAAACTGTCGAATCAAGTGGAACTTGCGCTCAATGTGCTTCCCCTTTTGGTGATGTCTTGGCTCCTTTGCTTGTGCTATCGCCCCACTATTGTCGCAATAAAGCACAATAGGTAACTGGGCCTCTGGTACACACCCCAAATCCGTAAGGAATTTCTTGAGCCATACCGCCTCTTTGGCTGCCTCGCACGCTGCAACGTATTCAGCCTCTGTGGTAGAGTCTGCGATGCATTTCTGCTTCACACTCTGCCAACTAACCGCTGCTCCTCCTAACATAAACACAAAACCTGATGTCGACTTCCTAGATTCCAAATCTGACATAAAGTCAGAATCTGTATATCCAATCGGCGTCAGTTCTTGTCCAGTGTAAACCAACTCATAGTCCCTTGTTCTACGAAGGTACTTGAGTATACACTTCATAGCTGTCCAGTGATCTGGACCCGGATTCGACTGAAACCGACCCATCATTCCTACTGCAAAACAGATATCAAGCCTTGTATAATGCATAGCATACATTAGACTACCTAATGCCGAAGCATAAGGTATCTTCTGCATTTCTGCTCTCTCCTCAGGTGTCTTAGGACATTGATCCTTAGACAGTTTTATGCCATGTCTAAATGGCACAAAACCCTTCTTGGAGTTTTGCATGTCAAATCTAGCCATAACCTTATCTATATACGCAGCCTGTGACAGCGAGAGAATCCTGTTCTGGCGATCACGTGTTACCTTGATCCCCAAAACATAACTCGCTTCACCCAGGTCTTTCATATCGAACTGTGTTGACAACCAGACCTTTACCGTTGACAATGTTCCTACATCATTCCCAATGAGTAGAATGCCGTCTACGTAAAGTATCAAATATATCACTGTAGTCTTATCACTCCTCTTGTCTACACATGGTTCATCCTCGTTTTGAGTAAATCCATATGACTGGATTGCCTGATCAAAACGGATGTTCCAACTTCTAGATGCTTGCTTTAGTCCATAAATGGACTTCTGCAACTTGCAAACTAGATGTTCCTGACCCTCTGACTCAAAACCTGGTTGCTGCATCATATAAATGTCTTCTTCCAAATTCCCGTTAAGGAATGCTGTCTTGACATCCATTTGCCAGATCTCCCAGTCATAATGGGCTGCAATGGATAGGAGGATCCGAATAGACTTTATCATAGCTACCGGCGAGAAGGTTTCGTCAAAGTCGATTCCTTCTCTCTGGGTATAACCCTTGGCAACTAATCTAGCTTTATAAGTCTCTATTGATCCATCAGATCCTCTCTTCCTTTTATACACCCACTTACACCCAATAGGTTTAATATTGGATGATGGTGTAACAAGAGTCCAGACAGCGTTATGGGACATTGATGCAATTTCTGCCTCCATAGCCTTTTGCCAGTCAGAGCTATCAGAAGCTCCCACTACCTCATCGTAGCTCAGTGGGTCATCCTCCTGACCCTCTGGATCAACCAATAAGGTTTCTCCATAGTATCTGTCAGGAGCTCTGATGTTTCTTCCACTGCGACGAGGTGGTGGTGGTGTTACAGGATTAACAGGTTCTACAGTATCTGGTATATTATTATCTGTAATGTCAGCTCCCACTATGCTTTCGGATACGCTATCTGAACTAGTACCCAGCAGTTCATCCAGAACTACCTTACTAGTAGGTTTGTGGTCCACAATATAATCCTGTTCTAGGAAATAGGCGTTCGTAGAAACGATCACCTTCTTTTCCTCAGGATCATAAAATAGACCACCTTTGGTCTCCTTAGAATACCCTACAAATAAGCATACTCTGGTTTTAGATTCCATCTTTTCCCTCTTATCCCTTCGCACATGTGCAGGGCATCCCCATATTCTAAAATGTTGTATCAATGGCTTTCGCTTTGACCACAGTTCTCTAGGGGTCTGAGGAACTGACTTAGACGGAACATGATTCAGAATATAAACTGCTGTTTGTAGGGCATATCCCCAAAAGGTCATTGGTAAACTGGCATAACTCATCATGCTACGAACCATGTCCAACAAGGTTCGATTCCTTCTCTCGGAAACTCCATTCTGTTGTGGGGTACCTGGAGCAGTTAACTGGGATTTTATCCCATGCTCCACCAAATACCCTAGGAACTCGTCAGATAGGTATTCACCTCCTCGATCAGATCGAAGGGTTTTTATATATTTACCTGTCTGCTTTTCTACTTCAGCCCTGAACTCTTTGAACATGTCAAAGGATTCCGACTTTCGATGCATCAGGTAAATGTAACCATATCTTGAGTAATCATCAATGAATGTGATGAAATACTCATGGCCTCCTATCGCCTTGACGTTCATGGGTCCACACACATCCGAATGGATTAACTCTAACACCTCAGTAGCTCTTACTCCTTTGCCTTTAAAGGACCTCTTGGTCATCTTGCCTTCCAGGCAGGATTCACAGGTGGGAAGGATCTCCGCAGGATCTGTTTCCAGAAGCCCGGCCTTCACCATTCTATGGATCCTATCTAAGGCAATATGCCCAAGTCGTAAGTGCCACAGGTGAGTTAAATTTTCTGAAGGATTCTTACGCTTAGATGAATTAACATTAAATGCTGAAGTTATTATGTTATCTTTTTCAAATTTAGGACTTACAACATAGAGATGATTCTGAACCATTCCTCTTATTATAAAAGTTCCATTCAGTTTAAACGACACACCAGAAGCATCAAAATAAACTGAATAACCTTCATTAACTAAAGAAGAAACATAAATTAAGTTACGGCGCAATGACGGTACATAAAAGACATCTCTAAGAGTCAAAGTCTTATTATTCGAAAAACTAAGATTAACATCTCCAATAGCTTCAGCAGCAGCCACGGCCTCAGTTCCCATGCTCAAGGTCACCTCTCCATCAAGCAATCTTCTGCTTTCCCGAAACCCCTGAAGAGAGTTACAGGCATGGTTAGTGGATCCAGAATCCACAATCCAACTAGCAAAAGTACTATTACTTGAAAGAAATGATTCAACAACTAAGAGTTGTAGATTACCTTCACCAGCATTCTGAGGCTTCTTGCAGTCCTTCTTCCAATGACCCTTCTGGCCACACCGGAAGCACTTCGTGCCCGGTTTCTTTGATTCTCCAGACCCAGAGGCTCCAGCAGAGTCCTGCACAGGCAGTGACTTAGGTTTCCTTTTATGTTTCTTGCCCTGAGGTTTACCAGGCTTCTTGAAGGATCTGCGTTGCACGTGAAGTGCTTCGCCCTTCTGCTTGAAGCCATCCTCAGCTGCCTGGAGAGCTCCCAGAAGCTCTGCATTTGTCATAGCCAACTTGTTCAAATTAAAGTTGGTGACAAAGCCTTCAAAGGCTCCAGACAGTGACGAGAGGAAGATGTCTGTCATCACCTCGCCTTCTAGCACAATGTCCATGGTAGCTAGTTCGTTCTGGAACCCAAACATTTTCATCATGTGTTCCCGAACCAGCGTCCCATTGGACATCTTAGTGCCGACGAGTTTCTTGATGGTAAGGTATCGCGTAACGCGATTGTGACCTTCAAACATCTCCTTCAAATACAACATCATGTCAGAAGCGTCGGGCATCTCCTCGACTTGCTTCTGCAGAGTTGTTTGCAAGGATGCTATAATATAGCATTTACATATCTCATTAGATTCCTTCCAGTCAGTAAATGCCTTTAACTGTGCCTCTGTGGCATTGGGTCCTGGCAAATCTGGCTCAGGGTCATTAAGGGCTGACATATGTTTACCAATCCTTAGGACCAGGTACAGGTTGCGCTTCCAGTCCTCATAGTTGGGACCGGTAAGTTTGTGGTCATTTAGGATAGCGGACAGGGGTTCTAACTTAGTCATCTGAAAATAAAGATTGAATGATGAGTATGCATAAAAACTTATTTTATGGATTTTTAAAACAAGCTAATTATATCCATATGTCGACGCTACCCTCAAGCGAAGTCATTACCATGGATTAATTAACCATGTATGTAAGATCTCGGAATCGACTATACCTGCCCTAGGGGGCATCATACAGCGTTAATCCGCTTACACGGGCATTTTCCTTGACCCTATCCAAATCTGCCAACTAAGGGCTGTGATGGACCATGGTTATCTTTCGGCCAGTACCACGTGATCACCGTTGTCTTCGCAACGAATACCTCACGTGTACTTAGGATGCTTACCCACGAGCCTAAGCAATTACGACACGGGAGTTCATGCGGCCCCCACTAGGGTGGGATGAAAAGCCCTTCTCTCCTGGCCCCGTAATCGCCATATCCACAGGGAGGTCATTAAGTAATTTGGCATGGAAACACACAGCTCCCACCCTAGGGGGTGTGAAGTTATGCATCCCCACCCAAACACAAAACGACTGGCCGTGGAGGCCAGAGGATCTTATAAAAGTCCTCTCTTGCATCCCTTATTATTCTGAGGGTTATTTTGCGAGTATGAATTTATGCAAATGCAAAGGTAGCGACCTCCTAAATACTAGACCCTGGTCACACCATGCTCCGACTAGCGTTCAAGCCCTTTGTCTAGCATTAATCACTCTCGGAATATCATAGTCCCTGCCTCAAGTGGATTTCTCCATTCAAGGGTCACATTACATATTCCAAGAATATCGATGCTTTGCAAAATTGGTTATCACGCTAATGCTCTGGAGCTAATCCTAGAGTCAGACTCACTGGAAAGGACTCCCACTAGTCATGGCACCTTGATTATAGATTTGACAATTGATGTTCAATGGATCTCCATCTCATCTTTGATTTCGATGCTGGCCAAATAGGCACACCCGACTAGTCGGATGCTCTCCTAATGGTGGCATAACCATATGTGATGGGATCCCACTAACATCAAAAGTCAACTAAATAATAGGCGTCATCTAGTGGGATCCTAACCTCAAACAGTCGCTTGGACCGGAGGGGAAAGGCATCCCTCTGAAAACTGATAATCATATTATCTCATCGGGGTTCGATATGAAGCATAAAGAACTAATTAAAGAAAGCAACCATTAAAACTGAATTAAGTTCAGGGTCCGACCCCTGAACCTAATTAGCACAGCGCAGGCCTCTAGCTTTCTTCGCAAGGTTCCTCGGTCCGGCTTCTTCGTCGCGCTCGCGAACACTTTGCCGGATCGTCTTCATCCTCCAGGGTTCCGCTTCCGCTCCCGATGGTGGATTTCTTTGGCACATCTTTCTTCTCGATCTGTAACCGAAAAAGTCTAGTACGCTACGAGCAAGTGCTCGGTCGTACACAATTTCCTAGAAAGAAAAGAAAACACACCTAGAAAAAGGCCATGGGAAACCGAGGATGGTCAACCCCCATCACTCGCCCAATCTACGGCTCAATTACATATCCACACACAGAAAATAAATCCAGACAATTGCTAACTCGGGGTCCGACCCCCGGTAGCAAGCACAAAGCATAGATCTAGATTATTTATAGCGGCGCCCTGCAAGGATGATTAATAGAACAAGCACAATCTATACATATGCATGATCTAAGTGTATGAACCCCGATGATCTCACGCATTCATCATGCGCACACATGTTCGTTTCATGAAAAAAAAACGTGAAACGTACACCACTAATGCGGCTCTGATACCAATTGTTGGAAGTTAATCCGGGTCAGAGGCTCGCAGCGGAAGCGATTTGGCGGTCGAAAGACCGTTCATGGTGCACGTTACACGATTTAATTTTTCATTGAAACTAATCTACATATGTGTGCATGTGTATGCACGAGAATCGAAAACCCCTAACGGCAATCTAGCGTAATGATTAACTAGCATGGATGCAAATCATAATGCTCGCTAGATCTACATGTTAGATTACACATACCTTTCGTACGGATCTTTTAACCGCGGAGAATTGTCTCCTTTATCGATGGAGACGGAAGATCGTTCGCGAAGATGCCGACGGTACGAATGGAGATGTTTCCTTCTTGTTCACCCGATCTCACACGATGCACGGAACGTCGCTCTCGGATCTCTGAGTGCCTCCGAAGAACGACCCTTCTCCTTCTTTAGAACTCCACGTGAGGAAGACGAAGTAGCAAGCAGGAAACGGAGAGAGATTAGGGAGAGAACTAGAGAGATGAGAGAGGAGGGGGTTCGGTTTCTGCATCACATGGGGCCGGCGCCCATAGGTGCTTTTATAGGGCCGGCCACCCCCCCTTGGACAAGGATCCAAGGGGATAATGACCCCCTTATCTCATCTCTCCATTATCTCCTTTTTATCTCTCCGCGTATTTATCCGTTTTCCCACTTTTTAGGGCTCGATCTTAACCGTTTTTATCGCCCCATCCCTATCCATATGGCCGGCCCTATAGATGAGGGATTCTTATCCCTACATCATAGGGTCGGCCCTGGTGAGGTGTCCCACCACTAGGATCGGCCAACAATGAGGTCCGGCAGAGTGAGGTTTTTACCAAAACGCCCCGAAGCCTCATTTTGACCATTTCTAGCGTGCGATACCTAGCGGCCATTACTTAAGTGATATCTACTAATTACTTACTATTAACTGAGGCCACCGGAGGGTGCCTCTAGCAAAGTCAACTAGTCAACTCGTAACATACCCCAGTGCATCGCACCTATGCAGCGAAGTTCACTTATGGCTAGGGATTACTACATACGACTCTGCACTAGTCTCGGGCTCAACCCTTAGTACTCGTATGTAGTTACGCATCTACCGTGCTCTAGTGCCAAGCACACACGGAGCGTATACTTCTTTCTTCCTCCTGCTTATGGTGTTCCGAGGAGACGGTTCAAGAACCGTACATAATGTTGATAAGGTGGAACCATCAGGGACCGGGGTTCATGGCTTCCAACTCAAGCTCGATCGACACACTACCCGAGTGTACCATCGATCCTCTGAGCTCGAGTTAACCTGCGTAGCCACCCAGAGTGCGACGCAGGCTGCACTCCAATTCACCCAGACTTACTATGTTCTCCATCATACCCCTGCTCTCCGCTTAGTAGTGGTAAACCCGCTGTCCCTCCACTTGATGCCATGATTCACTTCGAGCGGTGAAGACTACCGTCAGACTCGAATGATCATATGACTTGGTTCCTTCCAGGTTGACCTATACATCGTACCTCTGATTACCCCGTCGAGTAATCGAACCCGGTCAACAGTCAAACTGATGACCACCAGGCCTGGGTTTGGTACAGTGTAAGTCACACCAAGGAACGCACCTCCCATCAGGGGTGTGGATGGCCTGCAGGAGTGACACGCTAATGCAACGCCAGCCGGGTAACCCAGTACACCGTGGTTTTGGATCACTGCATATGGACCCTCACACATTGGTGCGCCAAAGCACCACGCAACTGGTTAGTCCATCAGTCGTGGTTCCTCAGGGTTTAGAACTGTTTTACCCTAAGCAGAAACACGGCTTAGTGTACCAGTGTCTGCTCACTGATCTGTACACCGTGTTAGTTCCGTTCAGCCACAGACACTGTGCCTGGTGATGACCATGGTGAAGACATCCCATGAACTGTCATCGCCAACAGCTTAACATGATAAGGCGACCAACCTGATCATAGCTGCGAACTTATTTAGGTTATATGGGACCAATCCACTCAGTCTTCAACTCAGTGGACTACCATATAACCATGGCTCTCTGTTCTCAAAAGAACACGTAACAGTGTTACGCACCTATATGCATCTCATATAATAATAACTATCAATCTTTATTAGACCAAAACATAAAGTTTTACAAGCTTAGAACACATCACTCCTAACACTTCTCACCTTGTTACGATGGTTGTCGACGGCCTCGTTGTCGGTAGCCATGCAACAGGTGACACTCGACCCAGCCCGACCAGGCCCCATGTGCTGATAGCCACCTACCGCTTTGACCCCTGCGTTTCCCCCTTTGTGGTGGCCGCCGTCGGTTTTGACGTCGACTGGTAGACAGTAGAAGCCCCTCTCTTTGCCCTGCTTAACTTGTCATGGCCACGGCCGCCGGCCACATGGCCGACGGTTATGCAACCAATGCCGACGAACCCTGCCTTTTCTTCTTTCTCTGTGCGAATCCGACCATCCCCTGTCGCCTTAGATTTGACATGGCCATAGCCGCCGGCCAAGTGATCGGCGGTTGTGCAACCAAAGGAGCCCGACCAAGCCCGACCAAACACCCGGTGGCATCCGACCACCCTTGGGTCGCCATTGGGCCGGGCAGCCATTATCGGTCGGCCAGGTGGCCACCGGCTATGCAATCGGCCTAGAGCCGACATAGGGCAACCCTTGTTCCGGCGTAGCCTAGCGCATGCTGTCGAACCGTACTCGAGCCGGGCAAAAATCCGGCAATTGGATAGCCGGCAACGCTAAGTTGTGGCTTGGCACAACAACCCCGACCTCCCCACGATGTCGATCAAGCCCTTTGGACCCACACACATGGTTAGCATGTCCGATCTCCTCGGGTCACGCTCGTATCAAGTTGATGATACCGATGCGGGCCAAACCACGTCGCATAGCCATTTGCACACGAGACCGACCCTTTTAGCGGCAACAAGGTGCTATTTAGCAACCTAGGATGGTCACTAGTGTGATTCCCGTGCAAACAAGTCCTTTGGCAAAGCAAGCCAATCGTGATCGGCTTTGTCGATTCCGTCATCAATCGACACGGTCACGACCGTTTGGCCGAATCATTGCTATTAGACCTTCGTGTGACGCATGGCATCAGCAACACCAACTAACCAAGATAGTATCTTTGGTGCACCGTTTTACATGCCAGTAGATCGGCATCCAATGACGCTATCTTTGGCGCATCGATTTCCATGCCAGTAGACCGACGTCCGATAACACTACCTTTGACGTATCGGTTTGCATGCCAGTAGACCAGTGTTCGATGACGCATAAATTCTCAACTCGACCAATCAGGGCCTAAGCCAGCGATATTTTAGTAGCACATAATGACCATTAGCCCGCTGATATGTTTGGCAGTTAGTGGGCACGTGGATCAAGTCGGAGGCGGAACGGAGGGCACCTAGCAGTATCAGCCCGAGCACACTTTCCAGGTGACACTGCACGCTGTTTAGATAATTAACTATGCTGTTATAGAACTTAAGGGTAGGTATCCATAAGCTGCATACGGGTCCCGTCGGATATCGTCGCATATGGTCGAGTGAACCCCGCCTTGCATGCGGAGTCGCGAGTCCGGCGATGCATGCTTAATAATATAATTAAATAATAAATTTTCTGATTGCTTGGACATCGTAAGTAGGAATTCCCTTAAGATTGAAAATTAATAATTAAATAATAATTATCGGGCTCACTCTCCTGGATGGAGTGTGGAGACCCGAGCACACGGAAATACGGGTGAGAGTAAATTTTATAGTTATTGTGATGCATGGGTTGCGAGCGCGGTGCGAATCCTGGGATAAAACATTGAAATCACTTTATTATTATAATTGTGTGTTATTCTATCCTGTAGAAAGATTCGGACCCTGTGCGTGCAAGGGTCGTGAATCACCCTGCGCGCACAGTCGAAAATCAGTAGGCTAGGGGGTCACGGGCAGGGATTGTGGTAAAGCCAATAGGTGGTGCCCTCGAAGAGGGATTGGCCTAGCAATCCTGTTCCGGGGTAGTTGAAGCCCCTAAGGAAAGCAAGTTGGGCGGTAGAGCTCCACCGTGAAAGACGGGAAACCCCTTATGATCATATGGGTGACTTTGCGCATGGTGTCGGAGTATGTGCGACGAGAGAGTTGGCCCTCTACATCGAAATAAAAGGCCCTATAGTAATGCCCGACCGAGGGCAGGATGAACAAAATATCCGGGGTTCACATTAAGTATGTTTAATTTTATTAATTATAAAATGATACTCTCGATAACCTAGTGACAGTAGGAATTGTATGCAAATGTAGAAAATGCATGGACACTTAGGGCGTGATTGAGAACGTAGTTGGACAACAAGGCTAATCAGTAAACTGTTTATAAAATACGGGCGTCATTAATTTCCTAGGCAGTTAGCTTGTTACTAGCCATTTATTTGGCTAATCTCCCAATTCATTTTGGGGGTTACTCATTCCCATGAGTAGGCTCTTCTGCAGGTTCAGAGACTCAAGGGTAGCCGCAGTACGAGGCCAGCGGCGGAGTTAGGATGGTGGCAGTGTTTAGATTTCAGTATGTCATGTAGAAGTACTGTTTCCCTCTGGCATTGTAATCGAACTAAGTTTAGATTAGTGTATGTTATTAGTGGCAATAATACAGCTATGTTCTCTTTGGGTAGGCCTCTCCTCAAGGCCCCAAACCTAGGATAGCTCACAATAAAATATAAATCTTAAAATGACCTAATTGACTAGCCATTGGATATGATATGTGAACCAGTGCCCGAGTGCTAGAGAGCAGGCGAGGCTACTCGGCTCGCCGTCAGAGGCTTGAGCCTCGTGCTCCCTTAAGAGGGAATTCTGTCAGTATGTGGGACACCAGCAGGCCGTACATGCTGAGAGAATTACCCGGTTGAGGGTCGAGCGTGATCATCTCCCTGTTGATGAAACTGTATCTCTATATTTTCTTTCAAAATAAAAATCTTTTCATAAAAAGTAAGTTTTAAAATACTCCTTGTGAAAGTAGAAGCTCTGTGAGAAACCCTAATTGGAGTAGACAGTTGACCAAACCCTAAATCCCTTGGTTTTTCCCAATTCACACCCCAGGGATCAGTACCGGATTTCTAGGGCGTGACAGCTGGTATCAGAGCCTAGGGATATGTTCCTAGGGGTTAGTCTCTAGGATTATAAGTCTAGAGTATTCATAGTTGGTTAGCAGATGGTTGATGTTAGGACTATTTTTTTTTCATTTTAGATGGCGGGTACCATAAGTGTAATGGTGCTAACAACGGAGCATGATCGTCTACTGGGCCAGACAGCACGGCGATGATGATGGAGATGCTCCAGGGGATAGCCGCCATGGTCCAGCAGCAGCAGGCTGCTGTTGCCCAGCAGCAGACGGCTGCTTAGCAGCAGGCTAAGATAGCTCAAGCTACCCTTGCCCAGGCCCAGGCTTGTTAGCAGACCGAGGGCGAGTGGCAGGGAAAATTGCTGAAGGACTTTAAGGCGATGGGACCACCGAGCTTCAGGGGTGAGCCAGCCCCCTTGGAGGCCGATCGATGGTTCCAGCAGATAGAGAAGATAGTGAATGCATTGGGCATCACTGGCGACAAGAGAGAGTCACCTTCGCCTCATACCAATTCGAGGCTGAGGCAGACTTCTGGTGGCAGACAGTTCAGCTCACCCGAACAGTAGATCGAGGAGGATCACTTGGCCAGAGTTCAAAGAGATCTTTTGGAAGAAGTTCTTTCCGGTTACCGTGCAGAACCGGATGAAGATGGAGTTTCTGGCGCTCTACCAGGGGTCTCGTACTGTGTCACAATATGAGGCCAAATTCTCGGAGCTTGCGGGATATGCTCCTCACCAGGTGGCGACCGATGGCAGGAGGGCTATGCGCTTTGAGCATGGCTTGAACTCGGCAATCAGGAGTAGGGTTGCTGCCTTCTTGGGGCAATCCTATGAGGAGTTGATCAATCGGTCCCTGGCAGTGGAGCAGGAGTTGAAGGAGTCTCTTGTTATTTTGGAGAAGCGAGGTAACGGCAGTCGCCATGGCCCACCGGCTCAGAAGAGGTTCAGATCCACGGAGGTTCGACCCCCGCCTCGTCAGTCTCAGTATTTCCACGGTCCTCCAATTCCTAGACCCCAGAGGCGTGGTTGTTTCCAGTGCGGCTCGTTAGAGCACCTGAAGTGGAGCTACGCACAGCTTCGTCGGTAGCCGTTTCTACCAGCTCCACCTCTCAGGTTTGCACTGCCGGTACCACCTGTGCAGCAGCAGAGGCCCCCGCAGAGAGTTCAGCAGCAGGATCCTCCCCAGCCATAACAGTAGAGGCCTTTCCCCCGTCAGGGCGGAGGAGGTAATCAGGCCCAGGGCAGGGCATACTTGTTGGTCGGTCAAGACCCAAAGGCTTCTGGGGGAGCAATCGAAGGTAACCTTGAACTTAGTAGTTCAATTCTTAGTCGTAGCTGCTCTGCTATCTTTGATTCTTTTAAGACTTGTTAGGATTAGTATTGGTCATGGCTAGCTTAGTCCCTTACGTTCTTCCGATATTGTTAGGAACCCTTCTCGTCTTCTCGACCCTAGCCCACGTTCTTTTCGACAGTGGGTCCACGCACTCCTATATTGCCCCTAGTTTTGTCAAAACATTGGGACTGGAGTCGGTCCCATTGAGTCACACTCTGTCAGTGTTTTCACCGCTCGGGGTGAGTACCGATGTGGACCGGGTCTGCCGAGACTGCATCATTCTTGTTGGAGATAAGGAGCTCTCAGCTGACCTGATTATCTTAAACTTGGGAGGAGTGGACGTGTTGCTCGGGATGGATTGTATGTCGGCTTACCACGTCACCCTCGACTGCTTCTCGAGGAAGGTCACTTTCTTACCTCCGGGGAGCGAGGTCTTCTACTTTATAGGAGACAAGCATAAGGTTCTGTGCCTGGTACCACTGCAGCAGATCTCCCTCAGCTTACTGGCGCAACTACCGAGCAGGGACCGATATGGGAACCCAGTGGTACTTCCGCCGATGGTTCGTGAGTTCCCAGACGTCTTTCTAGATGAGCTCCCAGGCTTACCTCCACCTCGGGAGGTCAAGTTTGCTATAGATCTGGTACCGGGAGCAGCACCGGTCTCGATTGCTCCGTATAGGATGGATCCTGCTGAGCTGAAGGAGCTGAAGACTCAGTTGGAGGAGTTGCTCGACAGAGTTTCATTCATCCCAGCACCTCTTCTTGGGGAGCCCCGGTCCTCTTTGCTCAGAAGAAGGATAGGACGAAGAGACTTTGCATTGATTATCGCAAGCTGAATAGCCTCACGATAAAGAACAAGTACCCGTTGCCGCAGATAGAGGATCTGTTTGATTAGCTGAAGGGTGCTTGTTGCTTCTCGAAGATTGATCTAAGGACTGGATATCACCAGCTGGCTGTGAGGGCAGAGGATATTCCGAAGATAATGTTTCGGACGCGATACGGGCACTATGAGTTCTTAGTCATGCCCTTCGGTCTGACGAACGCTCCTGCAACATTTATGGACCTGATGAACTGCGTCTTCAGCATGTTCCTGGACAGATTTGTGGTAGTATTTGTGGATGATGTCCTCATTTACTCCAAGATGGAGGAAGATCATCGGGAGCACCTGAGCGCAGTATTGTAGACCCTCAGAGATCACCAACTATATGCCAAGTTCAGTAAGTGTGAGTTTTGGATGCAGGAGGTAAAGTTCCTTGGACACGTTGTCTCGAAGGAAGGTATCTCGGTGGATCCAACGAAGATAGAGGCTGTTATGGACTGGGAGCATCCAAGGAATGTCTTCGAGATCACGAGTTTCTTGGGGCTAGCAGGCTACTACCGATACTTTATGGAGGGATTCTCGTGTCTGGCTACACCTCTCACCCGTATAACTAAGAAGGGTGTTAAGTTCGAGTGGTCGGAAGATTGTGAGAAGTCCTTCCGAGAGTTGAAGCGATGTCTCACTTCGGCCCCAGTGCTGACGATTCCAGCTAGCGGCAAGGGCTATGTAGTCTTCACCGACGCCTCACTGATAGGGCTTGGAGTAGTTCTGATGCAGGACGACAGAGTGGTTGCATACGCCTCGAGACTGTTGAAGACTCACAAGAAGAATTATCCCACCCATGATCTGGAGTTGGCAGCGGTGGTCTTCGCCTTGAAGATCTGGAGGCATTACCTGTACGATGAGGAGTTTGAGATGTATTGCGATCATAAGAGCTTATGGTACATCGCGAGTCAGAAGGATCTGAACATACGGCAGAGAAGGTGGATCGAAGTCCTGAAGGACTTCAACTATTCGCTCTTTTACCATCCTGGTAAAGGGAATGTTGTTGCAGATGCCCTGAGCCAGAAGTCCCGTAGTCAGCTTGCCAGATTATTGACAGATCGACATGACTTCTTGGCTATGATAGAAGGCTTCGATTTGTGGGTTCAGTGGGAACCTTCTCGTACTGTGTTGCGTACCATGCGAGTACAACCCAGCCTACTTCAGAAGGTGATTGCAGCACAAATGATAGATTCAGAGCTAGAGGAGATGAGAGCACTGTGCGATAGTGGGGAGTCTGCTCCAGACTGGTCAGTTGATGCTGATGGAGGTCTGAAGTTCTAGAGGAAGTTATGCCTTCCCACTGATGAAGAGGTTCGAGAGGAGGTGCTATCGGAGGCGCATCGATCTAGATTCTCGGTGCACCCCGGCAGCACCAAGATGTACCACGTAAGAGCAATTCTGGTGAAAGGGCATGAAGCGGGATGTAGCCGCCTTCATGTCCAGATGTCTGACTTGTCAGCAAGTCAAGGCTGAGCACCAGAGATCGGCTAGATTGCTGCAGCCACTCCCAGTAGCTGAGTGGAAATAAGAGCATATTACGGTGGACTTTGTTTCGGGATTGCCTTTGACCCGGAACAGGCATGACTCAGTTTGGATGATCATGGAAAGACTGACAAAGTCGGCGCACTTTCTTCCTGTGCGGATGACGATGACATCCATCGACCGGGCAAAGCTGTACATGAGGGAGATTGTTAGACTGCACGGAGTTTCAGTTTCTATCGTCTCAGATCGAGATCCTCGGTTTGTTTCTCACTTTTGGGAGAGCCTGCAGACAGCCTTGGGGACTGAGCTCAGTTTTAGCACAGCCTTCCACCCTCAAATAGATGACCAGTCCGAGAGGACGATTCAGATTCTGGAGGATATGTTGCGGGCATGTTCTGTGGATTTTAGAGGCAATTGGGAGGAGCAACTACCTCTTGTGGAGTTCACCAATAACAATAGCCACCAAGCTAGTATCGGCATGACCCCCTATGAGACATTGTACGGGAGGCTGTGTCGGTCACCTCTTTGTTGGGCAGAGGTAGGAGAGCGGAGCCTTTTGGGACCGGAGCTCGTACAGGAGACGACGGAGAAGATCTAGTTGATCAGGGAGCAGCTTCGAGCGGCGCAGAGCTGACAAAAGAGTTATGCTGATGTGCATCGACGCCCACTCGAGTTCACCGTTGGAGATCATGTCTTCTTGAAGGTCTCACCTCGTCGAGGCATCACGAGGTTTGGGAAGAAAGGGAAGTTGGCTCCGAGATTCATCGGCCCCTTCGAGATCTTGGAGAGAGTTGGTGAGGTAGCACATCGGCTGGCGCTGCCTCCACAGCTCTCGAGCATCCATGGTGTCTTCCATGTGTCAATGCTTCGGAGGTACGAGACGGACCCGTCCCACGAGTTGGATTGGCAGGACCTGGCACTCAGTTCAGATACGTCTTACGAGGAGCAACCGATCAGGGTTCTGGCTCACGAGGATCGAGTGCTTCGCATGAAGACCATCCCCATGGTGAAAGTGCAGTGGCAGCACTGCAGTGAGGAGGAAGCTACTTGGGAGCTTGAGTCCGCGATGCGATCCCTGTACCCATCTTTGTTTGATGACTAATGTTATTTAATTTTCGGGATGAAAATTCTATTAAGGTGGGTAGGATATAACAACCATTTTTTATTATTATTATTTTACTGTGGCGGGTCTGTCGGAGTCAGCGAGGTTCGCACGCCGGTGTGTCTCGACGTGAGTCGAGGTTGAGTCAGGTGCGACGCAGGTGAAAAAAAAAAGATAAAAAGAAAGAATGAAAAAAAAATCTAATAAAACCTAAACCCCTACCCGAACCCGACCCCAGCCCAAACCTGGATCCCAAACCCCGACCTGTTCCCTCTCATCTCTCTCCCTCTCTCTTTATTCCTTTCTTTTCCCCCATCTCCCCGATCTCTCACTCTCTCTCCGATCTCTCTCCCTCTCTTCCCCAAACCCGATCCGACCTGGCCCCCTAGACCCTAGGCCACCGCCCCCCTACTAGCCGCCGCCCTCCTTGACTCTGAGCCCAGAAGCCACCCACCGCCCCCTTCTTTGACCTCACCGCTGGTCGTCGCCCCTACCCGCCGCCCCTAGTCCCTAAGCCGGCCACCGCCCCTACCCGCCTCCCTTGACCCTAAACCGGCCACACCCCACTCCTTTTACCCTATAAGATCCTTACCCGACCCCCTTAAACCCCCTCCGAACTCCCCCCTGCCTTTCTGATCTCTCTATCTCTTTCCCTCTTTCAATCTCTCTCTCCCTCTCTCCCTCTTGTTGTGTGTGTGTGTGGCACGCGGCAGCCGGAGCGCACCGGTGCCGGAGGAGGAGCCGCAGCCACAGCCGACGACCCCCTTCACCAAGTCGGCCACCTCCCCTCCTTTCCCCTGTTTTTTCTTTTTTTCTCTCTTTTGTACTGTTGAAACCAGCCGACCCATTGCATGCCACCCCTCCTTCTCACCTTGTTGCGATGGTTGCCAACGGCCTTGTTGTTGGCAACCATGCAACAGGTGACACTCGACCCAGCCCGACCAAGCCCCATGGGCTGATAGCCACCTACCGCTTTGACCCCCGTGTTTCCCCCTTTGTGGTGGCCGCCGTCGGTTTTGACGTCGACTGGCAGACAATAGAAGCCCCCCTCTTTGCCCTACTTACCTTGTCATGGCCACGACCGCCGGCCACATGGCCGACGGTTATGCAACCAATGCCGATGAACCCTGCCTTTTCTTCTTTCTCTGTGCGAATCCGACCATCCCCTGCCGCCTTAGATTTGACATGGCCATAGCCGCCGGCCAGGTGACCGACGGTTGTGCAACCAAAGGAACCCGACCAAGCCCGACCAAACACCTGGTGGCATCCGACCACCCTTGGGTCGCCATTGGGGCAGCCATTGCCGGTCGGCCAGGTGGCCGCCGGCTATGCAATCGGACTAGAGCCGACGTAGAGCAACCCTTGTTCCGGCGTAGCCTAGCGCATGTTGTCGAACCGCACTCGAGCCGGGCGAAAATCTGGCAATTGGATAGCTGGCAACGCTAAGTTGTGGCTTGGCACACCAACCCCGACCTCCCCACGATGTCAATCAAGTCCTTTGGACCCACACTCATTAGCAGGTCCGATCTTCTCGAGTCACGCTCGTATCAAGTTGATGATACCGATGCGGTCCAAACCACCTCGCATAGCCATTTGCGCACGAGACCGACCCTTTTAGCGGCAATAAGGTGCTATTTAGCAACCTAGGATGGTCACTAGTGCGATTCCCGTGCAAACACGTCCTTTGGCAAAGCAAGCCGATCGTGATCGGCTTTGCCGATTCATCATCAACCGACACGATCACGACCGTTTGGTCGAATCGTTGCTATTAGACCTTAGTGTGACGCATGGCGTCAGCAACGCCGACTAACCAAGACAATATCTTTGGTATACTGTTTTGTGTGCCAGTAGTCCGGTGTTCGATGACGCTATCTTTGGCGCATCGGTTTGTATGCCAGTAGACCGGCGTCCGATGACGCTACCTTTGATGTATTGGTTTGCGTGCCAGTAGACCAGCGTTCGATGACGCATAAATTCTCGACTCGGCCAATCAGGGCCTAATCCGGTGATATTTTAGTAGCACAAAATGACCATAGGCCCACTGATATGTTTGCCAGTTAGTGGGCACGTGGACCGAGTCAGAGGAGGAACGAAGGGCGCCTAGTAGCATCAGCCCGAGCACACTTTCCAGGTGACACTGCACGCTGTTTAGATAATTAACTATGCTGTTATAGAACTTAAGGGTAGGTGTCCATAAGCTGCATGCGGGTCCCGTCGAACATCGTCGCATGTGGTCGAGTGGACCCTGCCTTGCATGCGGAGTCGCGAGTCCGGCGACGCATGCTTAATAATATAATTAAATAATAAATTTTCTGATTACTTGGACACCGTAAGTAGGAATTCCCTTAAGATTGGAAATTAATAATTAAATAATAATTATCAGGCGCACTCTCCTGGATAGAGTGTGGAGACCCGGGCACACAGAAATATGGGCGAGAGTAAATTTTATTGTTATTGTGATGCATGGGTTGTGAGCGCGGTGCGAATCCCGGGGTAAAACATCGAAATCACTTTATTATTATAATTGTGTGTTATTCTATCATGTGGAAAGATTCAGACCCCGTGCGTGCAAGGGTCGTGAATCACCCTGCGCGCACAGTCGAAAATCAGTAGGCTAGGGGGTCACAGGCAGGGATTGTAGTAAAGTCAATTGGTGGTGCCCTCGAAGAGGGATTGGCCTAGCAATCCTGTCCCAGGGTAGTTGATGCCCCCAAGGAAAGCAAATTGGGTGGTAGAGCACCACCGTGAAAGACGGGAAACCCCTTATGATCATATGAGTGACTTTGTGCATGGTGTCGGAGTATGCGAGGCGAGAGAGTTGGCCCTCTACATCGAAATAAAATGCCCTATAGTAATGCCCGACCAGGGGTAAGATGAATAAAATATCCGGGGTTCATATTGAGTGTGTTTAATTTTATTAATTGTAAAATAGTACTCTCGATAACCTAGTAACAGTAGGAATTGTATGCAAATATAGAAAATGCATGGACACTTAGGGCGTGATTGAGAACGTAGTTGGACAACTAGGCTAATCAGTAAACTGTTTATAAAATGCGGGTGTCATTAATTACCTAGGCAGTTAGCTTGTCACTAGCCATTTATTTGGCTAATCTCCCAATTCATTTTGGGGGCTACTTATTCCCACGAGTAGGCTCTTCTGCAGGTTCAGAGACTCAGGGGTAGCCGCAGTACGAGGCCAGCGGCGGAGTTAGGACGGTGGCAGAGGTAGATTTCAGTATGTCGCGTAGCAATACTGTTTCCCTCTGGTATTGTAATCGAACTAAGTTTGGATTAGTGTATGTTATTAGTGACAATGATACATCTGTGTTCTCTTTGGGTAGGCCTCTCCTCAAGGCCCCAAACCTAGGATAGCTCACAATAAAATATAAATCTTAAAATGACCTAATTGACTAGCCATTAGATAGGATATGTGAACTAGTGCCTGAGTGCTAGAGAGCAGGCGAGGCTACTCGGCTCGCCGTCAGAGGCTTGAGCCTCGTGCTCCCTTAAGAGGGAATTCTATCAGCATGTGGGATACTAGCAGGCCGCACATGCTGAGAGAATTACCCGGTTGAGGGTCGAGCATGATTATCTCTTTGTCGATGAAACTGTATCTCTATATTTTCTTTCAAAATAAAAATCTTTTCGTAAAAAGTAAGTTTTAATATACTCCTTGAGAAAGTAGAAGCCCTGTGAGAAACCCTAATTGGAGTAGATAGTTGACCAAACCTTAAATCCCTTGGTTTTTCCCAATTCACACCCCAGTGATCGGTACCGGATTTCTGGGGCGTGACAAGGTTTGGGCTAAAAAAATGTTTTTTAATAAAAAAAACTTGTACATAGTAAGGTTTGAAACCTCAACCTCTAAGGTATTTAGAGATACCATAACCACTATACCAATTTTTGTTTAATGTTCCAGACACCCAGTTTGCATATATACTAGTGCATGCTCGTGCTTGTCGGTGCCGCAACGGACCGCCTTCGGCGGCAACACCCCTGTCAGTAAAGCAACGGATCGCCTTCAGCATCAAGACGCCCCTCGGTACTGCAGCGGGGTCGTAAAAGAGGGCTTGATATGGGTGACTGGATTTTGAGGGAAATGAGAGAGGGCCGACTGGATTAGGGGGGCGATCTGGATGACTGTGATATCGTGCGCGAGAAAGAGTGTAGCGGCTGTGGGTGATGGATTTTATGAGGATTTTGTTGGGATTTTGTGTTAGGATTGATGTGTTATAAGCTTGTAAAACTTTATGTTTTGATCTAATAAATAAAGGTTGATAGTTATTATTTGAGATGCATATTGGTACGTAACATATTTATGTGTTCTTTTAAGAACAAAGAGCCATGGTTACATGGTAGTCCACTGAGTTGAAGACCGAGTGGATTGGTTCCATGTAATCTAAATAAGTTCGCAGCTATGATCAGGTTAGTCGCTTCATTACGATAAGCTAGTGGGGATGATAGTGTATGGGAAGTCTTCACCATGGTCATCACCAGGCATAGTGTTTGTGACCGAACGGAACTAACACGGTGTACAGATCAGTGAGCAGACATTGGTACACTAAGCCGTGTTTTTGTTTAGGATAAAACGGTCCTAAATCGTGAGAAACCACGTCTGATGGACTAACTAGTTGAGTGGTGCTTTGGCGCACCAATGTATAAGGATCCAGATACGTGATCCAAAACCACGGTGTACTGGGTTACTCGACTGGCGTTGCATCAGCATATCACTCCTGCAGGCCATCCACACCCATGTCGGGAGGTGTGCTCCTTGGTCTGACTTACACTGTACCAAACCCAGGCCTGGTGGTCATCAGTTTGACTGTTGACCGGGTTCGATTACTCGATGGGATAATCAGAGGTACGATGTATAGGTCAACCTAGAAGGAACCAAGTCATATGAACCTTCGAGTCTGACGATATTCTTCACCGCTTGAAGTGTATCATGGCATCAAGTGGAGGGATAACAAGTTTACCACTACTAAACGGAGAGCAGGGGTATGATGGAGAACATAGTAAGTCCAGGTGAATTGGAGTGCAACCTGCATCGCACTCTTAGTGGCCACGCAGAGCTCAGAGGATCGATGGTATACTCGGAGAATGTGTCAATCGATCTTGAGTTGGAAGCCATGAACCCCGGACCCTAATGGTTCCACCTTATCCACATTATGTATGGTTCTTGAACTATCTTCTCGGAACACAGTGAGCAGTAAGAGGAAGTAAGAAGTCTATGCTTCGTGTGTGTTTGGCACTAGTGCACGTGCAGTAGATGCGTAACTATGTGTGAGTACTAAAGGGGAAGCCCTAGACTAGTATAGAGGCACAAGTAGTTATCCCTTGCCATAAGTGAACTTCGCTGCCTAAGTGCGATGCATCAAGATATGTTGCGAGTTGACTAGTTGAATTTACTAGGGGCACCCTCCGATGACCTCAGTTAATAGTGAAGTAACTAGTAAAGATCACTTAAGGACGTGTCGTTAAGTCTCATACACTAGAAATGATCAACTTGAGGCATAAGGGCATTTTGATAAAAATGCACCCTGTCAAACCTCACTAGTGGCCGACCCTAGCCTTGGGAGACCATGCAGGGCCGGCCCCTATATAATAGGGATGAGAATCCCCCCAGTAATAGGGCCATCCATAGGGATAGAATAAGGGATTGAATTGGTCAAATCCAAGTCCTAAAAGTGGAAAAACGGATAAATAGAAGGAGAGATAAAGGAAGATTTTTAGGGAGATTTTTGGGGGTTAAACCTATCCTCTTGGAGCCTTATCCAAGGGGGTAGGCCGGCCTTATAAAAGGGGCAAGGGGGGCCAGCCATATGGGCTACAAAAAACCGAACCCCCCTTTCCTCTTTTCTTCCTAGTTCTCTCTCCTATCTCTCCCTACTTCCCCGCTTGCGACTTCGTTTTTCTTGCATGGAGTTTAAAGAAGGAGTAGGGTCGTTCTTCGGAGGCACTCAGAGATCCGAGAGTGACGTACCGTGCATCGTGCGAGATCGGGTGAACAAAAAGGTATCATCTCCCAGCATACCATCGGCTTCCTCACGGACGATCTTCCGTCTCCATCAACAAAGAAGATAATTCTCCGTGGTTAAAAGATCCACATGAAGGTATGCATATTCTAACAAGTAGATCTAGCAAGTTCTATGATTTGCATGTATGCTAGATAATCATTACGCTAGATTGCCGTTAGGGTGTTCAAATCACGTGCACATGTAGATTAGTTTCAATGAAAGTTTAAATTGTGTAACGTGCACCATGAACGGTCTTTCGACCGTTTAATCGCTTCCGCTGCGAGCCTCTACCATAGGATTATTTCCAACATTTTGATCACGTGTTGGGTGGCATTCAACACCACGACAATTGCATCATAGCCACACGATTTTAGCCACCACGACATGTGCATTGCACTCAGCTCCATAGAGGCGATTATGGGCTAGATTGAGCTCAATCTTTTAAGATATGAGCCAACTTTGCATATTTAAATCGATGACGATACGATTTTCAATCTTGTCCATTGGATCGAGTGATCGACGCGGATCAACAGTTGCGTAGACGTCCGGGTTACCTTCTCCCGCGCATGGCAGTTGCTTTCCTTTTCTATTATTTTTCTTGTTTTTTTTTTCCTTTTTGGTCGGCTGCACCTCCCCATGGAGAAAGGGGGTCGTGGCTCGCAAATAGAGGTCGGTGGGTCCTACTTTTCGAGTGGGCCCACCTGGCCTCTTTTTTGGCTTCGGGTAGTGGGACCCACCAAGTGGGTACACCCGGCCACCTTTTTGGCTTTGGGTAGTGGGCCCGATGTATCCACTTTCATGGGTGGGCCCCCCTCGGGTTCACTCAAGTCACGTTTACCTCTTTTCTTTTGTGAACAATTGTACGCAAGTTGGATTTCGTATATGGGTCGTTGTGTATGGGCCAGGTTTAATTTGGTATATGCAGCCAAACGGTGGTTTAGACAGAGAATCGGTGGCTGGATTAAAATCCGACCACCATGATTCAAGTGCAAGAGTTTGCAATCAAGAGCTTGGCCTAAAAACTACATCGAAGCCCCATACCCAAGGAGTTTGCCAAGGTGGGCCTTTTTCCATGCCTCCCGAGCAAGATCTATCCTAGCTTTCTGGGATGTGAAGGCATCCATCCTGCAGCATGACCCTCTCAGAATCAGGAATAGACTGGCAGAATGTATCCACCCCCTCAGGCACAGGGGAATGGGCTTGAATCCGAACTTAGACAAGGAGGTGTCGATTGCATGGGGGAAGGGATGACTGGATCTCCCGAGAGGAGACCAAGGTCACGACAAGACGCTTCCATGTCACTTCAAAAGGTTTAAAGAGCATTGTTACTAAACATACTTGGTGACATAATCATGGTGGACATACTGTGGAGGTGTCGGGGCATCGGCCAGGGCTCAAGTGCATCGGCATTCGTACAGAACCCTCGCCAATGCCCCCTCCTATGTTCAATTTGTGTTTTTTATAGTTTAAATTCTTTGATCAGACGATATTAACCAAAAAAAAAGTGGTGCTTCAAGCCTTTGATTACAACAGGTTCAACCCTATTCCGCCAGAGCATCATTGTGATCTTGAACAAACCTTTTTTAGAGGCATACAAG
Source organism: Chamaelirium japonicum (assembly GCA_947650365.1). Classification (NCBI taxonomy): domain Eukaryota; kingdom Viridiplantae; phylum Streptophyta; class Magnoliopsida; order Liliales; family Melanthiaceae; genus Chamaelirium; species Chamaelirium japonicum. The sequence goes on along the minus strand of OX393553.1, from coordinate 38,909,703 downwards.
CTTAACTGTAATTCTGCATTGAACTGTAAGACATGTTTCTTTCCAGTTATGAAGACTAACTATATGTTGCTAGTACCCAGGATCCATCAGTGAGACGAAGAGTAGGCTGGTAGTAAGAAGGTACGGAGCACCACAACAAACATCAGAAAATGTCGCGCTTTTGACGGCTTCGAACAACAAAAAATTGGTACAACCCCAGGATAAGCCAGGATACCAGCAATCAACAACTGGGTTAGCATATGGAGCGCCGCTACCGGTGACACATTTCAAAGCAAACTAATAATATGCGCTTCCTCTACCGAAGTGAACCGAAGCAGCACTGTAGTTAAACTGCTCAGCATATATAAAAAAAAAATAGTTTTTATAATTATTTAAGATAAATAAATAACTCTTCAAAAAGCATACCCAGTCACGACCTCAACACCACTGTCAATCAGTATAAAGGAACAATCCTTCAGCCGTAACACCCAATAGACCCTATTGCGAACGTTTTCACACAGTAATTCAACATAACAAGATCTTGTTTTCATTCAAAATAACAAGATGTTGGAGTGCAGATTTAAAGAAATGATGGCAAGTGGAAATAATATTATTAAGAATCCCATCATTTTGAGAGATGTGGATGTAAATGATGATTGGATTATTCCAACTGAAGAACTTGTAGAATTTGTTCGTGAAGGAGATGATCTTGCTTGGCAACAAATTGGAGAAGTAATATGGGTTAATAATGCAGTAGGGCCAAGTACATGGAGAAGAAAGCAAGATCTGACACACATCCTATATTTTCCCTTGTAATGATGATGAAGATATTGAAGAGGAAGAAGAATTTGATGCTAATGGTGATGAGCTTCCTAGGAAGCAGAAAGGCGAGGACCTAATGATATAAATGTTTTGGTCGGAGATGATGAGGATGTTGATGTTGGAGAGTGATGTGATTGACTTTATTATTTATTAAACTCATCACTTTATCAGTTATCATGAATTTAGAAGTGTTTGTCTTTAAAAATATGAGTTACTTGATGAGATGAGTTGTTAAAACCCCCTTAAAAATCACATAAAACTCTAGTATATGTCAAAATCCCTAAAAAAGTAGGAAAATCCCCTAGGCACGCCTAGGCGATCCCTAGGCGCTAAGCTCACCTGGAGCACCTAGGTGCACTTAGTGCCTTTGACTGCATAGATGAAGAGAACATAATATGAGAGAATTGTAAATGTATATTGTAGGTTATACACATGAGTTAGGTGTATGTGACTCATTCCCTACACATGTATGTGACTATATATTCGTGGCTATTGCTCTAATGAAAATCATCCGTTATTCTCCCAAACCCTAGTCGTCTCTCTCTCTCTCTCTATCTCCTAGGGTTGTGGTAACATGGTATCAAAGCGGGTTTAATCCCCTCGTTATCCCCTTTCACTGCCTTCCTCCCCGATCCGGGGAACTTGCTTGTGCCCGCGACGAGCCCGTCTCCTTGCGCCCTCCGTCCGAGCCTGCACTTGGTACTTTCGCTCCCGATCGGCCCTTCGTCAGTTATAGTTGACCCTTTCAATAGCCCACCGGCCTTTTTGCTTGCCCTCCTGCAGCCCGCCGACTATCCGTCGGCCTTCATCAGCCCGTTGGTTTTCTACCGGCCCCTCTTGCAGCCCGCTAGTCCTCCGTCGGATCTCCTACAGCCCATCGTCGGCCGTCCTCCAACCCATCGATTATCCGTCGGCCCTCCTGCAGCCCGCTAACCCTCCGTCGGATCTTCTACAGCTCGCAGACTATCTGTCGGCCCTCTTGCAGCCCACCGATCTTCCACCGACCCCTCCTGCAACCCGTCAGCCCTCCGTCGGACCTCTTGTAGCCCGTCGACTATCTTCCAGCCTTCCTGTAGCCCACTGATCTTTTGTCGGCCCCTCCTGCGGCCCACCAACCCTCCGTCGACCTCCTGTAGCCCGCCGACTATCCGTCGACTCTCTTGCAGCCTGTCGGTCATCCACCGACCCTTTTTGCAACCCGTTGCGGGTCTCCTACAGTCCTACCGGTCTTCTCTCCGGCCCTCCCTTGCTTGCCAACTCCTTACTACCTACGCCACGTAGCGTGTCTTTCTGTCGACCGAGTCTCTGTGTCTTCTGCACCTTTCTATGGCTTCTTTAGATTAATTATCGATGGAGACTCCTATGCAGATGACCCTTGTACAGTTCTTGACGATACCACTTGAGCAAACGAGGGACTTCTTTCCTGTCTCGACTGATTTTTTTCTTGGTCATGATTGCTAACTGGACTGCATGGTCTGCCACCGTTCCGAGTGTCCTGGATGGTCAAGCTTTATATGGGCATCTTGATGGTTCTTCACCTGCTCCTGCTGATGCCTCTGGAGTAGGGTCCTCTGACACCTGGAACCTACATGATCGTCGTGTCCGAGCATTTCTGGTTGCCTCGGTTGACCGCTCGCTTTGAGCTGACCTGGTTACCTTTAATACTATGGTAGAGCTCTGGGCTTACCTCGTGGAGCGCTTTATGGAGCATAGCGGGGCTTGAGAGTATCAGCTTCTCTCTCATGCTAGTTTGCTCAGTAGGGGGAGCAGATGATTCAGCAGTTTCATAACCTTATGCATGGCTACTGGCGTACTTGAGCTCCAGGCCTTGGAGCCTCCTCTGCTGGAGGTGTCCATAGTCAGTGTCTCATGGCGTAAGCTGCAGTTCTTTCAAGAACGACGATAACTCTACCAATTTTTGATAGCTCTTTGCCCTGAGTTCTCTCACATCGCTAGACAATTGATCCATATGAATCCCCTTCCTCGTCTCGATGCTGCCGTTGTAGAGCTTATTGCGGTGGAGACCCATCTTTGCACTGTTGCAGCTCGTCGGACCTCTACACCTTCCAGTCTTAAGGGTGTTCTTGTTGCTGCTCCACCACTGAAACCCACTTCCACTGCTCTACTCTCTCGAGGTCCCTCCCATTCCTCTGGTACGTCCGGTAGCCCGCCTGACACTCGGAGGTGCACCCACTGTGGCAAATCTAGACATACGATAGACTCCTATTTGCAGCTTCATCCTGAGAAGCGTGCCGGACCACCTACTCGTGGTCGACCTACTACTGCAGTTGTTGGTGTCCCTACTGCTGATGCTACTATGACGGATCATCTTCAGCACCTCGAGATGTGCCTTGAGTAGCTCTTACTGTAGCCTACCTTTGGCTCCTCCAGACCCTTAGCCTTCTCTGCCATCTCAGCTACCTCTGCAATCTGGATTATGGACTTTAGGGCCTCTTACCACATGATCCCGGACTACTCCATCCTTACCGTATGCTCACCTGCCTCACGCATTCCTTCGATCTATACTTTAGATAGCTCCCTTTTAGCCATCTTGCAAACTGGGTTTATCACTACCTCCCAGACCCTACTAGCCTTCTCTCTCTCTCTCTCTCTACCTTTTGTCTTGCACACACCTCAGCTTTGTATGAATTTAATTTCTATTAGCAGCCTATGTGATTATGGTCTGACAATCAATTTTTCTTCCTCTTCTTGTGTTGTGTAGGATCCATGCTTAAGTCAAAGGATTAATGCTGCTCGTAGGGCTGGCAGACTATACCACCTGGAGTATCTTCATCTACTTATTGTCTCTCCTCAGTCTTCTGTGGTGCTATCTCTTCTTTTATCGATCTGTGGCACAGAATATTAGGTCATGTGTCTAAATCTCGGCTTAAAAGTCTTTTCCAATCTGGAGCTTTAGGCCGAGGTTCCTTTTCTACTCTTTCTTTTAGTATGGGATGTCAGTTGGCTAAGCATTCAGCTAGCCCCTTTTCTTCTAGTTTGTCAAGGTCCTGTAGTCCTTTTGATCTAGTACATTTCGATATTTGGGGTCCTGCACCTTTATTTTCTATGAATGGTTATCTTTATTATGTTAGTTTTATTAATGGCTATTCTCATTTCACATGGGTTTATCTTCTTCGTCAGTGACGTGATATTACTGAGGTCTATCAGACCTTCACCGCTATGGTTCATACTCAGTTCCATACTCGTATCAAGACCTTACGGTCTAATTGTGCCCATGAGTATATACATGTCCTTTACTATGCGCTCTATTCTTCAGTCCTATGAGACTCTCTTTCAACAATCTTATCCATACACCCTTGAACAAAATGCGATTGCAGAGCATAAATATCGTCACATCCTTGAGACAGCTCATGCCCAGCTTCTCTCCTTGTTCGTTCCTCGCACCTTTTGGGCAGAGGCCAATTTGATATCTATCAACCTTATTAACATCACCTTATTATACTCTTGAGCCTTTACCTCCTGTTACAGTAGTAGCCCCTCCTCCTTCTCCTTTTGTCTCAACTGATATTTCTCCTGTGTCTGCTTCCACTCCCTTGGGTCTATTGCCCCCTTCACCGGTTTCACCCTTTCCTCAGGTGTATTCTCGTCATCATCAGCCTGCCCCCATTATCTGTTCTGTCTTTGTCTGACAGTGACTCCTCTAGTACGCCGTATACCTCGAGCAGCATTCCTCTACCAGATGTGGATCCCAACACTCCTCCTCGCTATCCCAGTACAAGTGCCGCCATCCCGACCACTTCGGCTACTCTCCGGACCGTTTTGGTTTTGCTGCAGTCACTTCCTACTCGCCCTCGTTCACTGCTTACCTTACCTCCCTTCACACTGACAGAGAGCCCAGGTCCTATAGAGAGGCATTGCAGTACCCTGCGTGGCAGTAAGCTATGACTGAGGATTTCCAGACCTTTAAGTAGACTCAGACATAGGAGGTTGTCCTCTGCCTGATGGTGTTGAGCCTATTAGCTGCAAGTAGGTTTTCAAGATCAAGCATCATCCTAATGGCTCTATTGATCGATATAAGGCCCGCCTTATTGCTAGAGACTTTACTCAGGAGTACGAGATTGATTATGATGAGACTTTTACTTCGGTGGCTCAGATGACCACCATTCGGACCTTCCTCGTTGTTGCTGCTACTAGATATTGGCCCCTACTTCAGATGGATGTAAAGAATGCGTTTCTTCATGGTGATCTCTCCGAGGTTGTTTATATGCAGCCTCCTCCTGGTCTCAACATGCCCTCTCAGGCTCTCAGCACATCTGTCGTCTCCGTCATGCTATTTATGGACTCAAACAGGCTCATTGTGCCTGGTTTGAGTATTTTTGTCGTGCAGTTACTGAGGTCGGCTTTATGGAGAGCTTCTAGGATCACTCTATATCTGTGCGGACTTCCCTTCAAGGCCAGACCATCATCCTTCTCTATGTTGATGACATGATCCTTACTGGTGACAACTCTGGTGCCATAGCCTCTCTTCAGCAGCATCGTCAGAGTCAGTTTTTAGATGAAGGATCTTAGTCCCCTATGCTACTTTCTTGGACTGGAGGTTGCTAGAGGTGCTTGAGGGATTTTGCTTTCTCAGCAGAAGTACACGACTGACATCCTAGATCGTGCTGCTCTTTCTGATTGTCGTACAGTTGACACTCCTTATGAGCATCATCACAAATAACTGTGTTAACTTGTGGATTCTGGTATTCAGTCGACTTTTATTTGAACATCATGGAAGATATGGTAGGACTTTATATATATATATATATATATATATATATATATATATATATATATATATATATATATATATATATATATATATATATATATATATATATATATATATATATATATATATATATATATATATATATATATATATATGGGTCAGGTTCAACGGACACTGTTTTTGCACTCAATTTTTTACACCGATTTTCAAACCATTAGATAGAGGTTTCAGAATTTCTTGATATTTTGTGAGCATAATCACCTTGACTTAGATAGCACATCCGCAAAAAATTAGCACATTCTAAAGCCTCCAAGTACATCAAAACTAAAAGGCTTTATCAACCGTCCATTTTGATCGTTAATTTGAAGAGCACATTTAATAAGTCTAGAGACTTTAGAATGTGCTGATTTTTTGTAGATGTGTTATCTAAGACAAGATGATTATGCTCACAAAAAATCAAGAAATTCTGAAACCTCTATCTAATGGTTTGAAAATCGGTGTAAAAAATTGAGTGCAAAAACAGTGTCCATTGAACCTGACCCATATATATATATATATATATATATATATATATATATATATATATATATATATATATATATATATATATATATATATATATATATATATATATATATATATATATAATATTATTTTCTGAATCAAAGAAGTAAATGAACTATTTTTTTATAGTGTCAGCTTCTCCAAGTTAGAAATGGGACTCCTTATTTGAAGGATTTTGTTGAATTACTGTGTGAAAATGTTCGCAATAGGGTCTATTGGGTGTTTCGGCTAAAGGATTGTTCCTTTATACTGATTAACAATGGTGTTGAGAACCGTAACTGGGTATGGTTTTTCGAAGAGTTATTTATTTATTCTAAATAATTATGAAAACTAATTTTTTTTATTTTATATGCTGAGTAGTTTAACTACAATGCTGCTTTGGTTCACTTCGGTAGAGGAAGCGCACATTATCAGTTTGTTTTGAAATGTGTCGCCGGTAGCGGTGCTCCATATGCTAATAACCCAGTTGTTGATTGCTGGTATCCTGGCTTACCCTGGGGTTGGACCAATTTTTTCTTGTTCGAAGTCATCAAAAGCGCGATATTTTCTGATGTTCGTTGTGGTGCTCCATACCTTCTTACTACCAACCTTCTATTCATCTCACTAATGGATCATGGGTACCAGCAACATATAGTAAGTCTTCATAACTGGAAAGAAACATGTCTTACAGTTCAAGGCAGACTTACGGTTAAGCTTGTATGCCTCTGAAAAAGGTTTGTTCAAGATCACAATGACGCTCTGGCGGAATAGGGTTGAGCCTGTTATAGTCAAAGGCTTGAAGCACCATTTTTTTTTGGTTAATATTGTCTGATCAAAGAATTTAAACTATAAAAAACACAAATTGAACATAGGAGGGGGCATTGGCGAGGGCTCTGTACGAATGCCGATGCACTTGAGCACTGGCCAATGCCTCGACACCTCCACAGTATGTCCATCATGATTATGTCACAAAGTATGTTTAGTAACAAGTAACAGTGCTCTTTAAACCTTTTGAAGTGACATGGAAGCGTCCTGTGGCGACCTCGATCTCCTCTCGGGAGATCCAGGCCCCCCTTCCCCGGTGCAATCGACACCTCCTTGTCTGAGTTCGGATTCAAGCCCATCCCCCTGAGCATGAGGGGATGGATACATTCTCCCAGTCTATTCCTGATTCTAAGATGGTCATGTTGCAGGATGGATGCCTTCACATCCTAGAAGCCAAGCTAGATCTTGCTCGGGATGCATGGAAAAAGGCCCACCTTGGCAAACTCCTTGGCTATGGGGCTTCGACGGAGTTTTTAGGCCAGGCTCTTGATCGCAAACTCTTGCACTTGAATCATGGTGGCCGGATTTTAATCCAGCCACCGATTCTCTATCTAAGTCGCCGTTTGGCCGCGTATACTAGATTAAACCCGGCCCATACACGAAATCTAGCTTGCGTACAACGGTTCACAAAAGAAAAGGGGTGAACCTGACTTGAGTGGACCCGAGGGGGGCCCACCCGTAAAAGTGGATCCATCGGACCCACTACCTGAAGCCAAAAAGGGGCCCGGGTGTACCCACTTGGTGGGTCCCACTACCCGAAGCCAAAAAGGGGACCAGGTGGGCCCACCCAAAAGTGGGACCCACCGGCCCCTATTTCCCATTAAAGTGGATTTTGGAAATAGGGATCAGTGGGTCCCACTTTTGGGTGGGCCTCCCCGGTCCCCTTTTTGACTTCAGGTAATGGGACCCACCAAGTGGGTACACCGACCCCCTTTTTGGCTTCGGGTAGTGGGTCCGATGGATCCACTTTCATGGGTGGCCCCCCCTCTTGGGTCCAATTGCATGGGGGAAGAGGGGACTGGATCTCCCGAGAGGAGACCGAGGTCGCCACAGGACGCTTCCATGTCACTTCAAAATGTTTAAAGAGCATTGTTACTAAATATACTTGGTGACATAAGTGCTCAAGTGCATCGGAATTAATACAGAGCCCTCACAATGCCCCCTCCTATGTTCAATTTGTGTTTTTTATAGTTTAAACTCTTTGATCAGATGATATTAACCAAAAAAAAAAAAGTGGTGCTTCAAGCCTTTGACTATAACAGGTTCAACCCTATTCCACCAGAGCATCATTATGATCTTGAACAAACCTTTTTTAGTGGCATACATGCTTAACCGTAAGTCTGCATTGAACTGTAAGATACGTTTCTTTCCAGTTATGAAGACTAACTATATGTTGCTGGTACCCAGGATCCATTAGTGAGACGAAGAGTAGGCTGGTAGTAAGAAGGAACGGAGCACCACAACGAACATCAAAAAATGCCGCGCTTCTGACGGCTTCAAACAACAAAAAAATGGTCCAACCCCAGGGTAAGCCAGGATACCAGCAATCAACAACTGGGTTAGCATATGGAGCGCCGCTACCGGCGACACATTTCAAAGCAAACTGATAATATGCGCTTCCTCTACCGAAGTGAACCAAAGCAGCACTGTAGTTAAACTGCTTAGCATATAAAATAAAAAAAATAGTTTTTATAATTATTTAAAATAAATAAATAACCCTTCAAAAAACCATACCCAATCACGATCCTCAACACCACTGTCAATCAGTATAAAGGAACAATCTTTCAGCCGTAACATCCAATAGACCCTATTGCGAACGTTTTCACACAGTAATTCAACAAAATCCTTCAAATAAGGAGTCCAATTTCTAATTTGGAGAAGCTGACACTAAAAAAAAATAGTTCATTTACTTCTATGATTTAGAAAATAATAATAATAATAATATATATATAATCCTACCATATCTTCCATGATGTTCAAATAAAAGTCGACTGAATACCAACATCCACAAGCCAGCACAGTTATTCATGATGATATATGAAAGGTTTTGATGGCATTATCAACTGCAACAACAATTACTAAAGTAATAAATCTCTTGATGATTTATTAAAGGATTGAATCAATAACAAAATTATTAAAACACAAAATAGGGAAGAAAGTCTTACCAAAAATTGCTTGGGTGTAATCAATAAAACTCAATCTGCTATCATTTATGATATGGATCCCTTCCATTGTTACTAAAGCAATAATAATGGTCCCTGATATCTGGAAAAGAAAGATTGTTCTACATACTGATGCATATACTTGTATGAATAATATCCAATTCCTACCCACAGTGGCATATATTTGATTTGAAACAATAATTATTCAGGCCCAATATGCATGTGGACATCAAGATACAACTAATATCCATATTCAATTTTGAATCCACAAAATAAAAATAAATACATATATAAATAGCTCTGTCTGACCAGCTCTATTTTTATTTTTATTTTTAATTCTTTCTTTTAAAATATATTTATTACTTTCCATATAGGCTACTAGTCGTTGCTGCATGCAAGCCGTTACAAGTAAGCTCTCTTCGAGCTGTAACGTGCGGAGTAAATGGGCTTCATCGTAGTCCATAAATCACTCTCCTCTTTCAACCTCCTATTAACTGCCGTAGGTATTTGATAATTTACTTTTGATATGTTAAACAATAATAATGATTGGGTTGATTAAATACTTAACATGCTATAAATTTTGATTTAAAAAATTTAACTTGATAATTTACATGAATACATTAAATATGTTAAGTTGTAATCATGATATTTTACATGAATACATTAACTTTCTTTAAATTTTGATTTAAATAATTTTAAGTTGTAGTCATGATGTGCTACGATTGGGCTATAAGCAAAAACATCATTTTTGTTAGCCAATTGATGTACTGTACTCGCTTAGAGCATCTCCAATCATCCTCCATAACTCCAAAATGGAGGTGGATGCCCCTCCAACCGTCCTCCATTTTGTCTTATTCCTCTTTTATCCCATTTCACATTTGTGTCCCAAATCATGTGTATAAATCGATTGTTGGTTGCATAATTGCTGTTTGCAGAGGTGATAAGACTGCATGTTGCGGAGAGTCGGCGACGATGACAGGTAGCCGATATTGCACAGAGGCAATGTTGAGGGTCAGATATATGTATTTTTGGGATATATTTTGGATTGATCTATTATTTCGAAACATTTTGTATTAGATGTGTGTTTTTTCATATGAGATATAGTAGTGATGTGATTAAATATGTCTCTCTCTCTCTCTTTTTTTTTTTTTTTTTTTTTTTTTTTTTTTTTTTTTTTCTGTTTTGATCCATGAGATGTATCTCACTAGACACAACACATGAGGAGGTTCGACGATGTAAGCTCTACTGTCAAAAATTTACGTAATGATCAAATATGGGCACCCTCGCTGAATTTGGGGTAGGCAAACGATTTTTGACGTTCTCGTTGAATGTGGGCGCTCCCGTCTAAAGTGGGGGTCTACAAATGAATTTTGACTCTCCCGCCGAATGGCGGCGCCCTCGAAGAAAGTTTTTGGTCACCGTCCGAGTGCCAACAGGCATGAGCATTACTAGTAGTAATACAGCAGAGGCAACTCAAGCATTCAACACTCAATTCCTCTTCTTATTCTTTGTAACCTTGCATGGTATCAGAGCTTACCATCATGACCACCATTATTGAAAATACCTCCACCAACGATTCTATAGCAGATGCCTTGGACTCCTCTCTCTTGGCTGTGAAGTCCATTCATGAGGAGGAGGCGATCAAATTTCAATCGACCAACTATCTTACATGGATGACTTAGGTTCTTCCAGTCCTTCGTTCCCTTTGACTGGTCGGATTTGTCTATGGCTCTGCAATCTGTCGCAAGCCCGGCGATCTCTCGCCTACCACTGTCCAGTGGCATCGCCAGGATCAGATGATCTTGGCGTGGCTTACAAACTCTCTCTTCGAGGCCGTTGTTACTCAAATTGGCACCTATGAAACCTTGGTTGAGGATTGGCACACCTTGGAGGTTCTGTATGGGACACTCTCGGTCCCAAGTTCTTTCAACTCAAGTCGGAACTCCAGTCACTACACCAAAATGAGCATTTTGTGACACATTATTATTTTTTATTATTAGTAACAGTTATTACTGTTGCAAACTTTGTAACGGTTGTAATTGTTACAATTCCTAAATTTCCATTATTAACTTTCATAATATGGTATGTCATATTTAGTAACACTTTTTATTTTTGTTTGTAATTGTCATCACTGTTACAATTTTTTTTTAAAAATTATTTGATTGCACATGTTAAGCACATGACTCTAGATCTTAAGTCAGACCCCACCCAAAAAATAAAAAATCTTAAACCATCTCTCAAATTCTTGATTTAGGTTACGAAGAGCCCTGTCTCCCAAAGTAGTCGGATCCTCTGAGATTATAACCTCAAAGGATGATAAGTGAATGCCAAAACTGGATCACAACCATCCATTACGCCCAATCCGATCTGAAAATCTCACTCAGCCCCAAAGGGCATGCAAAATAATGGTTTTGATTAAATTTTGGCTTCAATCACAACCATCCGTTACACCCAGCTTAGGCGGTGAATCGTACGTTCCTAAATGGTATGAAAAAGAACGAATGTGATTAAGTTTCGGATTAAGCCCGTCTGATCAATCTCAGCGTCCTCAAATTTCTAAGAGAAAGGCAGAGCCCCGGCTCGTCTCCCAAAAATGTAAAAAAGTTTCGGCAAATTAGGTATAGGTCCTTAACTATTTTGCAATATTAGCCGCAGGACACCATAATTCGCTACATCAGCTAAGGTTCCTACAAGTATAGATCTTCAAAAAGAGTATATATTCGTCGGGGGGACTTGAGCTATATTTCAAAAGTAACGTGTCCTGCAACTAAAAGTCATCTGTTCGAAAGGACTTGTGTCGAGCTTCCACAAAAAATTTCAATCCAACTCCCCGAGTCCCGAGCGACGATCATTCCCCCTCTAATTTCTTAGGACTTGTTTGTATTCGGTCAACAGGCTAACTAGTAAAGTAAATCAGGTAAAAAATTTACTTTGCTATTGTTTGGTTTCAAAAAGTTACAGTAAAGTAAATTGTGAGATTTACTAGTAGCAAAAAAAATTTACTTGGAAAAAGCCAAGTAAAACTTTTGATTTACTAGTACAAGGCTCCGTTGATCATGCCACGTCAGCCAATGGCACAATCAAGAGAGCATCACTATTTGGGGAGTGACATGTGGCCTTGCCGACCGTTTTGCACCGCCATCGCCGGCCACCACCCCGTCGCCCACCACCCGACCGACCACCACCACCCTGCCAGTCACCACCACCTCGTCGGCCACCACCACCACCACGCCGCCCACCACCCCGCCACCCCGCCATCCACCACCCCGGCCGGCGCCACCCCGCCGGCCACCACCACCCCTCCGTCCACCACCCTGCTCGCCACAACCACCCCATCGGCCATTGCCACTACCCGCCAGCCACAACCACCCCGCCACAATCACCCCAGCCACCGCCACCCCGCCGTCCACCTCCCTGTCGACCACCGCCGCCACCCCACCATCGGATGGATGACAGATTTGTTGGTAGCCTGCGGGAGATGGTGGACGATGGCAACAACGAACGACCAATGAATTTATTTCTGATTTACTTTACTAGTCAATCCAAACAGCGTCCCAGAAGTAATGGTTTACTTTACTGGTCAATACAGACAGATTTACTAGTCGATCTGGCCTCTGGGTGATTTTTACTAGCCCACATCCGATCTGGGGTTTGTTCGACTGTCTTTCTCCGGCGTAGTCGGCGACAACTTCGACGAGGTGCATCAGCCCTGACGGACGATTGCACCCCCAAGGGCCCCAACCGGCAGCGACCCTCCCTCCTCCCTCCTTCCTTCCTTCCGACGTGCATCAGCTTCCGTTGAGACCGTCCCTCTTCCCTTTGCCTGCTGCGATTCAGAATCAAGCAAGGTAAGAATCCTCTCCACCCATAAGTCCATGGTTCAATTCGATTGTTGTTTGTTGATTTACCTGTTGGGCATCTCATATGATTCATGTTCAGGCCCCGAACTCTGATCTCCATCGACGGCGCATAGCGGCGGCACCGGCACGGTGGCGGTGACGAATCGTGATTCTTGAGTCCGAGCCTCGATCATTGCAGAGCTTATCCAAAGTCCAAACCTCCGGCTCCAATCCAAACCTCCAACTCCAAGCAAGGTAATCTGAAAATCTGATTATCAGATTTTATTTTTTGCAAATAATTATCTGAAAGTCTGATTATCTGATTTCTTGTATGTTTAGATCGATTTTGTATGTGCCTGCATCTCTCCTTCTCCCCTTCTTATCGACCTGCATCTGGTGAAGTTTTGGATTTCCATTCGCATCTCAGAGATCGCATTTGCTGGATGTTTATCCACCTTGCATTATCTTTAACTTAGTTTTCCTTCTATTTTTTCCATATAATTCTTTGGAGAACTCTCTTCAAAACTGTGTTAGTGAGCAGCGAGCGGGGAGGGGCCCCTTTTCGATTAAACCATGACCCATTCGAGGGTCCATGCATGATACAAAACAACAACTGGGACAAACAAAACAACAACTGGGACAACTAGCGGTGGCTAGCAGCAAGATCGAAGGTGGAAGCGGCCTATGATTGGTCTAGGTTTAAGCAAAAGCCAAAAGTGACAAATCATCAAATAGAAAGTGGTTGCTCAACACATGAAGTCAATCTCTTTCTTAAATTTCTCAAAAATGGTGAAAGCATACAAGGCTAAATAATCACAAATTACTCCGCAACACACGAGAGGTTTTTTCGAGGAAAACCACTAAGGAAAAAAAACATCGTCGAGCAAAGCTCGGATGTGTTGTCCAAATCCACTAACCCAATAAAGCAATCTTACAAGGACCAGACCTGCCCTTGACACATGCGTAACCTACGCAACCCTAGGCACTCCAGTGCTGACGCTGGACTCCCCCGCCGTGTCCTGGCACCTAATAATCTCCTTGTCGATGCAGATCCTTCTCATCCGAGCACTCCGAACGTCTTTAGCGATCCAACACCTTGAGATTCACACTCGGTCTCAAGAACCCAACTCCCAAGAGAGGGCACACCAAACCACCATCGGAGAACCTCTGATGTGATGAAATCTCCAAGATGAGATTGGATTAGGGGTGGAGAGAGAAAGGCCTTAAGGAAACTCTCGATGATGAAGGGTTGAATGCTCTTCAATGGAACTCACCAAATGAATAGATTGTCGTGAGGATAAGATTCCATCAAAGGGGAAATCAAATATGCAATGAAAGTATCGAGCCACCCGAGCTTCTTGCAAGGGGGATTCAGCAAAAGAGGAAAATCTTCTTGTTTTGACTCCAAAACCCTAGAAATCCGTTGCACCAAATATCCCTCTTGTTGGCTTGAATACGGGGGCAGGTAGAGGCTTGTTTATATGGGAAAGCCTTGAAAATGTAACCCTAAAGTTCCCCACGGATTGGACACCCAATTAGGTAAGGAATAACCTCCATGTGTCAATCCAATAATCCATGCTCATGGTCTGGGAAGTTTATGCCCATGGGCTGAATACATCAGCACTTGGTCCAGTCCCGAAGCCTCCATGGTCCACTTGGTAGCCAAATAGGCAAAGTCATGCGTATGATTTAAGGGCCCTATGTGTATATAAAAATAGAATCGACTAGTGAAATTCCAAGTGTCACTTCATGCACATGGTCCATGCACTTGAGAGCCTATAGGAATGCTCATGCACGTGGTCCATGCACATGCACAGTGAAAGCATGCTGCATGGGTCCAGTTATCATAGGCCATGCACATGTTCTGACCAGTTCATGTACATGGACTGTGATTTCGTGCTTTTCAGCAACTATAGACCAATTCAACCCACAAAGGCCAAAAAGTGTCGGATCAAATCCAAATTATCCAATTGTAAATGAATACATGAAGACATGAATTGGGCTGTGAAAACCATGCAAGTGAGCTATAATTCTATCAAAACACATACATATTAGATCATGCATTAAATCCGATAAAGCGATTAAAATGTTTTTTTTTTTCTGGTTCGATTTGCCTCGTCTGCCAACTTGAAGTCCAATGCTCATCCAAATGAAAAAGAATATACCTTATGGAGTGTGGATGAGGTGTGTCAATTCTTTAGATGCTATCCTAATGCAATCAAGTCCGCAACAAATCTTTGGGGTTGCGTAAGCACACCCGACCAGGAGGACAACGACACGATTTGAACTTTACAAACCGAGAATGTGTTTTTGGTCACAAGTTTTGCCAATCACGAGAGGAGGCGTAATGTCGTTTCAGTTAGTGCTCTATCTTCCTTGAGACTAGATGATGGCATTTATTGCTGTTTGGTATCTCTCTTTTAAAATTAAATTAGTATATAACGATCACATATAATCAGTATATAAATATCTGTTTATATTAAAATTTACCTTTTCACATTGCCCTTCGTCAATTCAGAAAGCCCTAGAAGTTCTAAGTAACATACATACCTCACCAATTAATCATGAGTAATTACTTATTTCAACATGCACTTCCTTATATAGTTCACCACCTTTTGATTTATAAAACAATATGAAATTTAAAAGATATTCGGAATCCAATTTCAGACAGTTTCCAATCATGACAGCCGAATTGCATATTTGCATCATTGTTACTGTTATAATTACTTTAGAGTAAATTGCTTCTTCAAGCATGACTTTGGTTTTTTATTGATCTGTACAGAAAATAGGCAGAGTAACTTAACATGTGCCCAATCAAACAAGCAAAGTGACATTGTAGCTATTGGCTGTATTTGTTTCTTTCTCTAACTTCAATATTTTGAGTGCTGTTTTGTCCAGGTTATTATATGGTTGTCGCAGAAGGTATTGACATGATTATGAGAGCCTACACTTGCGCTTGAAGATAATTTTTTGGTCAATACTATCAAAAGAAAGCAAGAACTACGGGAAGATGTTCTCATTGTTCTATGGACTCTGGAAGTATATTTTCAGCAAGACAGAGTTCCATGTTCTTATTCTAGGAATCGACAAAGCTGGAAAGACTGTAATCCTCTTTTTTATTTTTGCTTTATTTTTCACCACACTTTATTTAGCTTATAATGTTAAAATGCAACTTTGTTCTTTTAGTTGATAACATTTGTATTGGTATTTTATTTTGGTTACTTGCATCTTCTTGGTCCTCTTATTTGTCAAATGTGCTAGATGCTTTGATTTCATACTTCATTTTTTTAAAATATTTCTGTTATTGATCCATGAGCAATTTGCTTATTCCTTCTAGGCTGTGTGAGCATGTGATGTTCAAGGTATTAAAACCGGGTATCGGTCATGGTATTGGCGCAGACCAAACTAAGTCAACTTGGCCGAGTTGACTTGGTACCGGCCGGTTAGTTTCGGTCTTTTTTAGGTGTTTCGCAGGTACCGGTCTATACAACTCAGCTGTATCGGCCGATACGGGGTTGATTTAATCAATACGGACCAAGTAAAGATACACACATGCGAAGATGTTAGGAAAAACTACTTTATCATCAAAATGTAGTATTAGACAGACTGAAAAATAAGTTCAAAGGAGGATGGCCTAAGAAATTGGATAGAGGTTCACGTAGACCGGTGAAATTAAAACAAACACATGCATAACAAGATTTTGTCCCTTTTTTATAACCCAATTTTGACTTATGTAATTTAGGGAGAAAAATTAGAGAATATCATGCCATGCATTGATCAAACATCAATGTTCTGATAAAACCGAGTATGACTGCTGTATGGAATCAAATATTTAATCATAAACCTTAACCATGATCATAAGCGACAAACCTTTTCCTGACAAGCCTTCTCCCAACTATATGGTTCTAGTTATATGTCTCTATTCACTGGCCATTACTCCCAAGGGGTAGCTTTGCTGTCATTGCTAGAATATCAAACACCTTTCTTATAGTTTCTTTACACTTACCTTGCCTCTTCCCTTGTGGACAATTGATACAAATCTAAGACTCCTTTTCTCCTCGCATTTTTGCTACACATGCCCATATTTCACTCCGTTCATCACTTATTGCATCCTCTAATAGTCTAATGTATGTGTCCTCACCCATTTACCATACATCTAACTTGTAGACTCATTTCTGCATTTACATTGTGCTCCTGGACTGTCTTTATTACCCAACCTTTTGAATCATGAAATTTCCAAGACAACTATATGAAACTAGGGTTACTTGTTAAGGTCAGTGACTTTATTTTGGAGAATTTTGGGCTTAACATTGAGGAGTTATTACACTAGACAATACATTGACATATGCCCAATCAATGGATGCAAAAGCAAAATACTTTATTCCGAGTGGGTCGGTGTGCATTCCCGGAGGGATTAGTCCTAGCCCGAAGTGGGTCCATTGCCTGAAAGGTTTCGGGACACCCCGATGTCAAAACAATTTTTTTTAAAAAAACAGTAACATGAAGATTCCAAGCAAACAAGATCATCTAAAGGTGATTAAGGCATTTCATTGGTATAGAAGAGTAAAACATAGGGAGACAACTGAAATATAAGAATCAAAACTCATGCAAGGGTGACAATCTTAAATAATAAAACCTTATGAACTCTAGAGGAAAATGAAAGATGAAAATGATCTATCCATGGAAACTGAAGAGTGGATGACAAAGATACAATAACTATGATGCCCTCCATGCCCTCCAAAGTGTTCCATGTCCATGTCCTACAAAATAAAAGGAGGTAAGATGTGTGTGTGTGTGTGTGGGGGGGGGGGGGGGGGGGGGGTTGGCCCTTCTATATGTAATTTCGTTAGATGATAACTTTAACCATGAGCTAATCTAGGGACTAAAATCCTATTAACGGATAGTGGGGTGCTGAAGGGACCTCCTAGGTTTTGGTGTTATGTAATACATGGCTTAGGTTATCTGATGTGACCTAATTTTGAAGACTAATTTTGACATTGCTTCGTAGCCGTCAGGTTTCACAAGATTGATGGTCTCAAACCACAACGACCGAAGAATTGACTTACATGTGCCTCTGCCCAACCCCGACTCCCTATCACTAGTAACCCCTCTGACCCTCCTTGATTGTAAGTTTGTAACACGGTGACCTGCTGTAGACACACGAATTTTGTCTAACCCGGACCCGACTTACGTGCGCCAACGCGGATGCAAACCCGACGCGCGCTTCGACTCGGACCCGACTTGCGCACACCAGTGCGGACCCGGACCCGATTCGCGCCCAACAAGGAGGGAGCGGACCCCACACTCAAGGGGGGCCGGCCTCTACTAGGGATCCAAACCCCATGGGGCCGGCCCTTACTATGACCCGAACCCCATGGGGCCGGCCGGCCTTGCAAGGAAAAAGAAAAGAAAGGAAAGAAAAGAAAAGAAAGAAAAGAAAAGGAAAGAAAAGAAAAGGAAAGAGAAGAAAGAAAAGGAAAGAACTACCGCCATGTAAGTTTGTAAGTTTGTAACACGGTGACCTGCTGTAGACACACGAATTTTGTCTAACCCGGACCCGACTTACGTGCGCTAACGCGGATGCAAACCCGACGCGCGCTTCGACTCGGACCCGACTTGCGCGCACCAGTGCGGACCCGGACCCGATTCGCGCCCAACAAGGAGGGAGCGGACCCCACACTCAAGGGGGGCCGGCCTCTACTAGGGATCCAAACCCCATGGGGCCGGCCCTTACTATGACCCGAACCCCATGGGGCCGGCCGGCCTTGCAAGGAAAAAGAAAAGAAAGGAAAGAAAAGAAAAGAAAGAAAAGAAAAGGAAAGAAAAGAAAAGGAAAGAGAAGAAAGAAAAGGAAAGAACTACCGCCATGTGCGGGGGGAGGTTGCGTATGACGTCTGCTCACGCGCGGATCTGCGCTGATCCCTCGATCCGACGGACAAGAAGAAGCGCCGGGTCGCCATCGATTTCGTGTGCAAGATTCAGTCATAATTACTTCGCCAGAAAAGGAAAGCGAATAAAGACTTATTCCCCCCATCAATGGATGAATAAATCTTGGGTAATTATGGGGGAGATATTAAAGGGATTTAAAATTAAAACTTCACATATCTCTCCCTCCCCCTTCGCCTATAAATAGAGGGGGAGGGGGAAGGCTCAAGGGGTCGGTCGGATGGCAAGAAGCGAAGCTCTGCAGAAGAGGGGACGCGCTTTTCATCGACCCAAGGCTTCACGAGGCACGGGCAAGCCTGTCCCTTCGGGATCGGCTTAGTCCATTGAAAGCCCTCATCAACGTGAAGACCCTTGCACAAGAAGATCAAGACTTCGACTCCGTGCACGAAGAAGAAAGCTCGGAGAAGAAGAACCCTTCAACTCCGAAGACGCCAGAAGCAAAGGCCGGAGAAGAAGATCGGAGCGGCACCACCCCGTCGTCTCCAGCAAGCCTTCGACTCCGAAGACGCCAGAAGCAAAGGCCGGAGAAGAAGATCGGAGCGGCACCACCCCGTCGTCTCCAACAAGCCTTCGACTCCGATCAAGCCCAAAAGCCCGGAGAAGAAGAGAAGCGGGGCTACACCCCGTCGTCTCCAACAAGCCTTCGACTCCGATCAAGCCCAAAAGCCCGCAGAAGAAGAGAAGCGGCGCTACACCCGTCATCTTTAACAAAGCCTTCAACTCCGATTACGCCAAATACGCCCGGAGAAGAAGCCGACGCCACAACCGTCGCCAGGTCGAAGAAATCGCAAGACGAAGTGCGAGAGCTCTGCAGAGAAGGAGACGCTTCTTCATCGACCCAATGCTTCACGAGGCACGGGCAAGCCTGTCCCGTCGGGATCGGCTTAGTCCATTGAAAGCCCTCATCAACGTGAAGACCCTTGCACAAGAAGATCAAGACTTCGACTCCGTGCACGAAGAAGAAAGCTTGGAGAAGAAGACCCTTCGACTCCGAAGACGCCAGAAGCAAAGGCCGGAGAAGAAGCTCGGAGCGGCACTACCCCGTCGGCTCCAACAAATCCTTGACTCCGATCAAGCTCCAAAGCCCGGAGAAGAGGAACGAAGCGTCATCACCCCGTCGCCTTCGACAAACGTCTGCACCATCCACGAAGAAGAAGGCCTGGAACAGACTACCTGAAGCGTCGCCACCCCCGCCGTCTTCATCAACAAAAGCCGATGCTACAACCGTCGCACGGAGGCCGTCGCTACCCCCGCCGTCTTCATCAACAAAAGTCGACGCCACAACCGTCGCACGGAGATCGGTGCTACCCCCACTATATTCGAAAGCATTCTTCGACTCCGATCACGCCAAGGAAGCCCGGAGAAGAAGAGAAGTCCAGCCGACACCCAAACCGTCGAAGCGCCGGAGAAGTAGCCCACGTCCTTCGAAGAAGAAGATCGAGTTGACGCCGAAGCTAAAGCCTACGCAAGAAGCCAAAGCAAAGCCCCAGTAAAGCCCGCGCCAAAGCAACGCAAGTGCCAAAGCCAAGCGACTACGCCAGCCACGAGCAAAAGCACCGCACGTTCTAGCCGATACGACGCGAAGTCCGGAAGAACGAAAGCATCGCAAGTCTCTCCCGGCTACGTCCAAGCGCAAGTGCCGAAGCAAAGCAAAAGCCAGAGCCACGCCGGAGCCAAGCCAAAGCCAAAAAGCCAAAGCCAAAAGCCGACGCCAAAAGCACGATCGACGCCGCGAACCGACGATCAAGGACACCGAGGTCAAGAAAGGAGCGAGGATGACACGAAGACCGAGGAACGAAGTTGAAGACCCCCTAGCCGAGGAAGCGCGAAGCACAGAAGGGACCAATGAAACGGCGGACATTCCTTAGCCTCTCAAAAACCCTCACCTTGTAAAAACCCCTGTCCTGGGCAACCCCTTCAGAGGTCTCGCACGAACACCACGTGGAAACGCGGATCAAAGGGATCCTCTAGAAGATCTCTCCCACAATCCCCTGATCAACACTCGCCGCAACCCGGACTCGCCACACCCGAGCCACCCGGGTCCCGGCCACACTTGTAATCTGGTTTTGCGCAATAAAGACGGCCCGTACCTTTTCTGCGCATACACCTGCCGCCGCCGCCACCTTTTGCTTGACTGTTGGTCTATACCACCTCGCACTCTGTCCGTCGGCAACCACCGTTGGCTCCTCCTTTGCTGACCGACGTCACCCCCACCTACCTCTATCTTTTTCTTGTTTGGTGTGAGTCGCCTCTGCCTGACAACAGCCATCGTCATTTGGTGAATCACACTCAACCGTGTTTGGCAGTCATCCTAAACCCGTGAATCGAGCTCATCTCCTTTCGGTAGGCACCCCGATCATTCAATCTTTTCGATGACTGCGGTTCGACATTAAAACCGAGGTGCAAAAAATAGGTCCTCTGATATTTACCCAACATATATGGCTTATGGTCGGCTTAAATATACTGAGATATATGGACCTCACTTAAGTGGTCTTTGGCGAGTGACATGACACTTATATGGTTATCAATGATTTTAGTTTCTATTAAAGCTGATCAAAATCGACAAATTTAGACTGGTTTGGGCTAGGCTTGAGCTGAAAACTAGCTTGAACCCATATCCTATGACTTATGAGTTTCGGGTTTCCATCATTTAGTATCGGATAATTTTGACTGGAACTGCTTTATGTGGTGTTTAATTACCTGAAGTTCTTTTAGTATCTACAAAATATTTATTTTTAAATTTATGTTTTTTAAACTTGTTTTTCCGGTTTAAACTTATATCTACCTTGACTCTGTTAACTTCAAATTTTACAGATAAACCTTCATCTTTTATAAGCGGCCATGCCCTACTTATTCTTAACAAAGATTACAGAACTGATTATATTTTAGCATTTAAAATGTTTGTAAAATAAGGTTGGTTGTACAATGTCTCTTATGGTTCATGATTGGGGAGCTTCACCTTACATGATTGTTACTTTTATATGAAAACAATGTCGTTGTGACATTTGTTGGTACACTACTCGTGGCACTACTATTCCACCCATGTCATGATTATGATGACGATGGTACACATTAGACTGTGTTTGATTGTTTGTAGTTGGAACTGCAATGTAATTCCAACTACTGCAGTTTGAACTGCAGAAGTTTTGTTTGTTGGTGGTTGAAAAGCTGCATTTTAAAATCCATTGTTTGATGCTTGTGTAGTTGTTGATTGTATTCTTATATCCGTTGCTATTAATCTTTTTTTGTAGGTTGACCCAGCCAATTGTGAATACTAATTGCTGTGGTTGGAAGTCACACTTTTTTTTTTTGTGTAGTTCCAACTACAACAAAAGAGGACTTGGTGTAGTCAAAAGACTCAAAACTACATATGTTGACTACAGGGTAACAAATCAAACGAGTGTAAAATGTAGGTTATAGTTCCAACTGCAGTAGTTGGAATAAAGATACACCAACCAAACAAACCTTAGTGTAATCCACATGTGTTTGGAAGAAAAAGAAAGTTTAATACTTACTACATCGTTATCATTACTAGTTTACTACCATATCTGAATAGTAGAACACTTGAACTTAAAGATAAACTTATACCTTGTATGTTTTAATTTTAATCATATTTCATATTATGCTATAAAAATATATTTTTTTTCAATATCTACTGATTTTATTGATTATTGTTTAACCTTTTCTACTTTTATCATTTTTTAAGATTTTTAATTTTTATAAATTCTGAAAATCAAAGCCATCAAAACTCTGACAGGAATTGCTGAGTCGAAACTTCCAAAATGGTGTGTGTGTATGTGTAAACCAATATTGAAACTGAGTTTGGAATCTTGGTTGGATGCGAGCATCGTTAACTATGGCCTAATGCTTACTTCCAACTAAAATATTCAAGTGCCAGATGGAGAATACCATTGTGTTGATGCTTTGGGAAACTTCCACACTACAGCAAAATGGGAAAAAGACTATGAGGGAATCAGATCTCATAATAAACAAGTGGATGCCAACTGCCAAGAATCATAACTAATGATTCTCACATCAAGTGCAACAGAATAGGAAGTAATAAAAGAAGCTAATCGTCACCCTCATAAAGTTTTCGAATTCCTTTAACCTCAGGGCTGTTAGCACATCTGTGAAATGATGATGAAGCTATTGGAGGTTTGCTTAAAACATTATCTACCTTATCTCCCAAGTTTGGCATATCTTACAATATGGGGAAGAAAAAAAGGTAAATATACATTACGTTATGGTTTAGTCGGGTACAACTATCAGTGTAATGGAACTAGACATGCTTAACATGCAAAAAACTGTCAATAGGAAACAAGAAAAGTTACCAACTGTAGTGAACTAAAATGAACTAAAGTTAAATGGAGAAGTAGAATGACCTTTTTTTTGGGACCTTAGATTTTTGAGTTCTTTGTTGTTCCATTTATTTCCAAAATAATTATAGTATTTGTCTCCTAACAAAGAGAAGTTATATTGTTATATCAATTATTGTGTGACTCGAATTTAAAACTTAAAGCACCCGTAATCCTATTGAACTTATGTATCATATAGTACTTTAATACACCGTTTGAATCTTAAACATTAAAACTTAAAGTTAAAGAGAAAGTGTTGAAATTGGTGCAATTGTCTAAGTCTGGGGGCGACAGCCCATTATAGATACAGTGAGCTATTACCTTTATTTTGAATATACACCCAAATGGACATGCATATACTTTTTGTTGAATAAAACTGGTATTTTGAACACCCTTAATTTCAATAACTGTACAACAATAGTGATTTTTTCTAGAAATTAAAATAAGCGAAATACTATGTCTTTGTGCAGAAATTTTCAACCATGAAAGTGACAATGTTTAAGTGATAATGATAGACAAAATGATTTATGTTCATCTCCTTTAGCTAATCTTAGACATTTCAATGTTGGTTATTTATGTTGCACTATAGTTTTCATGAAAAAAATGGAAAGGGATATAAGTTCAACGCTCAATTTATGAGGGAGTACAATCAACTTAAAATCTTAATGGCAGTTTGGTTATCGTACAATGTTTTGTCACAATGCTTGAGCTAGGGATTTTTTTTCCTTGGCCTTTTGGAGAGAAGATAGTTCCTGAGGAAGATGTGAAAGATGATATGATAATGCTGATCAAAAGATAACCAAGCCACTTGACATCAATACATGCACATAGCTTCGACCAAGAGAAGAGAAAGAAAGAAGAGAATGAGGTGTCACGTAAGTTTTAATGGGTTCCCCCAAATCATACATACCCGACATGGAGCAAGGGTGCAATGTTGTGTGCCTCCTTGTACCAGTAATATCAGTACACAACATTGTATCAGTTATGTGCCACCATATACATGCAATACGGAACAAAGATCATTCCACATATGATCCATTAGCGGTAAAGCTGTAAATCATCAAGAAGTTTGGTCCAATTTCCAATCCAACTTTGATCTTAAAGCAATTAAGTGATTAAGTGAGTATCATTATTGTATCTTGACTTTTAAGTGCTAATAGTAAAAGGATTACCCCTTTCGTGTACTTTGTGGGAGTTGTCATATGAGGCTTAACTTGCTTCATAAAATATTTGAAATAGATGGTTCCAACCTGAGAATTTCACTAAATAAGAATTTCCCTACAACACATTGGGAATGATGACTCGGGACCTCCAACTAACCTGATTGTTTACATCGTATAGTGCCAGCATGGTATAAGGATGTGGGTTGCAAGTCACAGAATGGTCTCTTTGATTAAAAATTACCAGGGACTACTGCCTCTTGCTCCAAGCCCTATGCTAGCATTGACTCGAATTGAAGATTATTTTACCTCTGTCTTAAATTGAGTGCTAATTTTTCTATTATTATTGTCCATAAGATAAATATGTCTACTTCATGAATCGAGATGTTAAGCACCCTTAGTAATAATAATATAGTTCACATAATTATGATTTTTTTTATTAGCTATCAACACAGATAATTAGAGTGCTTAGGATGCTAAATTTGCATGGAACGGCCAAAAATCATACTTAGAGTTCAAAAGTGTCTAACCTCCATTCAAATAAAGCTAGCTAGCTTAGATGCCAAGTTGCCAACAAAATGGAAAAACTTAGCTTAGCTAAGATTGTCAGTTGCACATCTTTCGGCAATGCCTCATATTTTTCCATGCCGATGCATGTCATGTGACTCATGTGTCAGCACGGGGATGGCACAATATGCATATGTGCTAGGGCCTGAACAAATGCAGGCATGGTACAAGACAGATTTGACCTGTGCTTGACCAGTTCGAGTTGGACTTATTTCTCTATAAACAAGCTAGTTTTGACTGGTTCCGAGGACTAGAGTAATATTAATGCTAGTTCCCAACTACCTGCTTAAATGCTAGATTAATGCACAAGATCAATTGAATTTTGCACTGTAAGTTACCATATCATGCTAATTTAGTGTCAGTATGGTATATACTATATACTGCACAATAGTACAATGCTTCAAACCTTAAGTCATTGCATATAGTCTTAATCCACTACATATAGTACTATTCCACTATGGTGGTGACACCATTGTACCATACATATTTTGAGCTGTACTTAATGATTTTTATTGTACGTCATCCCTTAATTCAATGCACTGCAATACTCTTTGCGATGGTGGTGAAACCATTGTACCTTATATAATTGGAAATTTGGAATTGTTTCCCTATTGAAAAGGTTAATGCAACCTTTTTTGTTTCTCACCAATACTTCAGGTAACAACACTTGTTTTGAAGTCCATTCTCCCTTTTGTGCATTTGTGGTTGCACATATATGTGCATACGACGACAAAAAATATATGGACCTTATTTTCCTTCTGTCCTTTTGCCATTTCAAGGTTTACATTATATAGTATCTGCATTCTTGGAAATAAATAATTAATATTCTTATTTCTAATTATGTAGACCCTGCTAGAGAAATTGAAGTCATTATACTCAAATATGGAAGGGCTCCCACCTGATCGAATTGTTCCAACAGTTGGGCTTAACATTGGGCGAATTGAAGCTTCAAATGCAAAACTTGTATTTTGGGACTTAGGGGGTCAGGTATGTTTTCGTAAACATCAAAATTTATAAGTTATCTTAAGCTACAAAGGAGCATGTTACTTAAATGGCTTGTAGCTGTAGCGTTGGTGTGATTCGCTGTACTTTGATTTAGCAAGTTTGAAGAATAGAGGAAGGAGGTACATCTGTAAGATAAGTAAAAGAATAATGTATTTGAATTAGGATAATATATTTGTTATACATGTAACTTTATCCTTTTATTAATGAGCTACTATATAATCATTGCTGTAATAAATATGGAATTCAGTAATCTATTTGTCGGCTTTTTGTAATTTGGAATTATGGGAGCTCATGATAAAATCAACAATGCCTTGTGAAGAGTTTGACTCTACATGTTGCTAGGCTCTATGTATGACTTAAAAATCAAATGAATTACTCCATGTTAAGCATAGCATCTCTCTCTACCTGGTGACCCTCTCCACTCAGTTGTCCTTTTCTTTCATTTGTGCCATTTAAACTTACTTTTCGAAAAATAATGTGTTGCAACCATAATGACCATTAGTAAATTGTTATATATAAAAATCTAAATATTATCATTTTATTTTCGATATCAAATTTTATTGAATTCTCATAATATATGTTGTGAGAATTCTTTGATCGAATCAATTCGGAAAGAATTGTGGGCAGGGGTCTATATAGAGAGGATAAATTCTGGGGAAATGAAACTACATTAATATAGAGAAGAAAACGGCAAAAATGATCGAGGTTGGAGGGTCCGTATAGTTCTGAGATCTGATCCGGGTTCAGTTGGTCTCCTATGTGACGATTCCATTGAGGGATTGGTGTTATCCAAGGGAAGGTTGCAAATGGAAGATCTGAATTCGCCTCAACCGGGATTCATTTGAAGAAAAACATGCTAGTTCAGTGTTAAAAAGGGCCCCATCTCAATGGTCTGTTGGCACACTAGACCCATCAAACCATCTTTGATTGAAGAGCATGCTACAATGAAGATTCTAAAGGAGAAAAAGGGTGATGTGTATGTATCTCTTCTAACACTATGGAGGAACCTAAGGATTTTGATTCTCATAAGGACATTTCATTCCCTTGATCATAGGGTTTCCTACAAATTAATGATCGCTTTGAAATCTTGCAGTACACTGGCTTCTTTATGCTTCCACTATCTATACTACATACTAAAACGGAAGCCTCTCTCCCATGTTGTGACACGTGGATGTCTTTTAAAGAACCATAATTATTCTTTCATGTGTGAACACGGCTCAGTTTTAAATCCTATTAAAAACCTACCATAAAGATAATAAAACACTCATTCAATGATATTTAATTATCATTTGATGTTAATCTCTCTCCCTCTCTCTCTCTCTAACAAGTGAATCACGCTCACTTTAGATTTCATACTTCTTCGAACATTTGTGATGTCATCTGTGCCAAATGGCTGTGCATCAAGCTCATCTGGGCATTGCCTAGTGGGTGGGTGGACTTAAGCTGGCAATCATTTCCTAACTTGGATTACCCTCTCCAAGTTTATACTACCTACTTCACTCAAAAAAAAAAAGTTTATACTACCTACTTCCTGTGAAAATCAGGAAATCTATCTTTCCCCCAGTGCTGATCACATGATGAATTTCAACCCAAATTCCCATAGTATTTGACATTATGAGTTACAATGTGAAATCCTTTTACTTTCCTTGAAGAACACTAAGACTCATTTAATGTATAGTAAAGGTTGATTATGTTTTAGGACTTTGGATGTGAAGCTATATAAGGCCTTGTGGATTTGGGGCTATATGTGCATATATATTATAATTTGGTGTATAGTTGCAACAAAGTATACCAATGGGTCTTCAATTCCAACTCTGAGCATCAACTTATATTGGCAGTTTGGTCTACGCACAATTTGGGAGAAATATTATGAGGAGGCACATGCTATAATATACGTAATTGATGCTTCTTGTCCATCATGTTTCGAAGACTCCAAGTCTGCATTAGGTTTGTGTCTCTCACTGCTTGATCTAGCAGTAGATTAACCCTATGATCTTGTTTTGGTTTAATATTGCCAATGACATGATGTTTAAACTGGCAGACCTCTTAGAGTATATCAATACTATGATTCTTAACAGAACCTTGAGTTTGTTTCAGAAAAGGTACTTCGACATGAGGATTTACGCGGGGCACCACTCCTGATACTAGCAAACAAGCAGGTGAGACAACTTTTTCTTTTTCACATTCTTAAAAAGCATGGCCTCCCTGTTGCAACTGTTGCACACTTTATTATTCTCTGTTTCGTATTTGAGCCTTCACTCTTTTTTAAAGGAAAGCTGATAACTCCCAAAACCTCTTCATCATTTTTATACTCTTGTCAATTGAGCCATGGGTTCAAAATGAGATGTCACATGTTATGCTAGAGTTTAGACGTATCATATACACAGCACTTCTGAAGTAAAAGGCTGTTAAGTTTGTTTACCCAGTTTTTTCTTCTAGTTCTGGGATTTTTTTTTTTAATATTTAGATGCAACAGTTAGCTAATATATGATACTTTCACATTATCCATCACCATTTTCGTAAACAATATGCTTTTTGAGATTTTAACTAATTGCGCTAAAATAACAAAAGCCATGGGCTATATGAATTTCATCCTATTCTTACTTCAATAGTCTAAGGAAGTGATCATTTTTTCCTGGTCTGATGGGTCAATGACTAGTTTGCCAGTCCAATACTCTTTTTGACTGCCTTATGCTGTTTGATCTGCATATTTACAAAGAACTTTCACTAAAGACAAAATTTACTATCAAGTTCCATCCATAGTCACCAAGTTCGGGTTTGGCTATAATTCGGCTCGTGTAAAGCTCGGAAAAAATCGACAAAAATTGGAATAAAAAATAATCGGGGAAAAGACCTGGTCGGGACTTAATCGGCTAGGGTGAAATTGAAAAAAAAAATCGGAAAGTATAAAAGAATTCGAAAACCTCAGGAGGACATATAGTTGGTTAATAATTTAATATATTAAAAATTATTTTAACTTTTGCGCCTATGTTTAAGCAAATAGGACATTCAAAATTCATAAATATAACATAATAATACTTGGCAACAAGCTATCATTAAGAACAACATCCACATTCCAATTAAGATTCATCAACAAAACCACATAAATATCTATGCAACATCACAACAAAATTATAATTAAAAACCTAATATCTTCAAGAATCCTTACTTAAAATATTAAAAATTCTATGAATCCTAGTTAGAATTCATCAATTCATTGTTATGTCCCCTTCATTTTCTAAAAGATTCAATCACCAAAGCCTTCTACAAAAAAAAAAAAAAAAAATCATCACCAAAGCTATCGATTAAATTATCATGTGCTTTGTTGTGTTAAAGGAATATCTTCAATATTAACTGTTTCAATATCTTAATTATCATGTACTTGTGATCTTATATGTTAAATGTTAATAGATCCAACATAATTTTAAAACTGATCTCTCAATTATTATCTACTGTTCATTAGCGCATATCACTAGTTTCCTTGTTTTGGTTTAGGTTAAAATCAGATGAGAACCAATGCAATTGATGCCTGAAACTCGTTCTTTTAAAAAATGATTTGAAACTTGTTGCCATGCATACATGTTAATCATTTGGCACATACATACCTATAGAAATATTCATCATGTTGATGCATTTTGTATTAGAGGCAATTTTTACAGACATACAGTACTGAATTTTAAAGTTTCTCTTGCTCGAAATCGGTTTCTAACCTTGGAAGCAAAGATTTGAGACCTTAAAACACTACTTGTGTAACATGTAGAGAACAATAAAAAGAAGATAAGGGTGCCTTTTGTTACATGTATTTGCAAATTGGTGGAGATTCTCTAGGATGCAATTGTTGTAATTTAAATCGGTGAGCTATGCATTTGGTGCAATGCAAAGCATTAACTGCAAAATTATTACAATTGTCTGGCACCTGGTAAATGGTCATCTTAAGACTATATAGTGTCAAGGACTGTTGGATGGAGGAGATAGAGAAGAATTAATACTACCACATACATGTTTGGTCCCGATTATTATACATATTGGAAAGTGTCATGAGAGGTTAGAAATACCAATAGAAATGCATGGTGGGCCATACTAGACAATGATCCATATTGTTAACAATGATCTGAACATTCTGAACCACATGGACAAAGAATCAGAATGTATGTAGAGTTACGCCTATACTTCACTTGGTCACAAGTGATAGATGTGTATTGCCTTCTATTCTCAACCATTCATACCTTACTTGATCCTTTTAGCATGAACGTTTGTTCTGGTCAAGTTGATACTTGATAGAACATATGACTGAACCGTAGAAGGTAGTAATGTATGTGTTGCAACTTAATTTTCTTTAAATACCCCCCTTATATTTACAAATCTTCTAGCGGATATGGATGTTCGTTAGGTCTCTAGCGATTATCCAAGAGAAAGGAAAATTGGTATGTACCTTCTATCTCAGTAGAAATAGCTTTATTTACCAGTGTGCCAGCATGGCAACACATAAATTGATTTCTACCGTCTTTTTATGCTTGGTATTTTGTTCTTACCACTCTAATTGCTTAAAACAGTTGATCTCCCCCATGCGAGGAGGGTTCATTAATCCCCTAATCTTAAGAACAAATAGCCTCTAATGAGATGAAATTTGATTGTGACCACATTTTTTTATAGGGACTGCAAATCAGGATTTTCGGCAATGCTGTCTATGACTTCAAATAGATGAGATATAAAAAAGAAAAAGAGGACTCAGCTTCTCATATACCCATTAGAGCACATGATAATTAAGATATTGAAACAATTAATATTACTTTTACCAAAGAGGAAACCAATAGAAACAACCAAGCTTTTTACATGAATGAGAGCACTCATTGACGAAGTAGACACCATTGGTTTCACACCAACCAAGATTTTCACCTCCGAGGTTCACAAACTCGGTATTGAGGGCATATTGGCATGCCAAAAGCCGATATGACTCGACAATATTTGACTTAGTATCAGTAGTTATGATTTGGCGAAAAAAGAGAGGACCCAATAGAGAGAGAATAAAGGTTTGGACCATGTAGAGAGAGAGTTTGGGAGGGACCACTTAGCGAGATAATAAACGTTTTGATTGGGCCACAACTCGTAGGTATTTAATCCCAACAAAAAAACACGTTAACAATGACGCTATTGCCAAACTTGTCCCCAATTGTTTTACATAAAACCCCTCAATATATTTTTTTTCAATCCAATCCTCACATCATATGTTTCTTTCCCCCTTCAATCATATCCCTTTATCTCAACTCCATTTAAATTCAGTAGTTCTTTATCCTCCTCCCCAGGTGAATTGCATTCATCCATTTAAATTCAGTAGTTCTTTATCCCTCCTCTCAGCCCCTCTTTATCCCCTCCTCCCAAATAAATCCTAGTTGTTCTTTGTCCCCCCCATAAAACCCTGCTTTATAATATAGGTAGACAAGTTCCTTGTAATCAGCTCTTTATATAGAGTTATGTTACTTTGAAGATTCAGTTTTTATGAATTGTATTTTACCAATATATAAGGACACTTAGAGGCGGCATGACATGGCTGTCCTTTACTTACTTCGTCAATAGTACGGTACTTGGCATTCGACGTGGATATTTGGAATGCCTTATTCAAGGACTAGTCAATGCAGATGATTGTGCACAAATTCTTTCCATATGTCTGGTAAGTTTTACTATAGATTCACATTGTTTTCTTCAATAATGTAATATGGAACTTAGCTTCTCAAAAATAAGTTCCATCGGCTAGAGTAGTAATCTATTAAATAAATTTATCTATTTATGCATTCCTTTGTAATATGCATGCCTATAGATTGAAGGTTCGAAACACTTTTAAAATTTGCAACTCATGTCAAGTATCTATGTAAGACATTGGGAGGTTAAATCATTCTGTGCTATTCATATTTTATATCTTAAGTAACAGTAATTCAAGTGATCTTCCTTAGATAAGCACATAATGAGGCTTTACTGAAACAATCTTCTCCAGATAAGTGAAATCTTTCATTTTTCTGTTTATTATTGTTGCGTTTAAGGGAAAAACTATGCTTGCTGTGTATGTCCCTTCAGATGTAATGCGTGCACAGTCAAATCAATTATTTTTTTGATAGAGATTTATTTGTTAATATTTGTACTATGGGTATATATTTAAGGGTACCAAATGAGACCCTCTCGCCTCCTTGAACAAGGTATCTTTGATGGTATCAGTTTTCCTACTAAATGAAAAAGCTATCATGGGCTTATTATAGCAGCTTTTTTTTCCTCGGGGTTCTGCACTTGATCTGTATGGTCGGGAAGCGGGTATACATATGAAAATTATGAACATCTGCAAAACTGCAAAACTTTGAGTTTAGTAGCGATTCTGATGATATTTTATGGAATTTTTAGAATGCTTCCTGCATGAATAACATGGTTGTCCCTCTTTTGCGAAGTTGCCTTGGTCAGGTTTTCGACACCAATCTTAGAGGGTTGATATTAGTTTGACAGATGGTTGGAAAATTCTTATCAATCTTCTCTTTGATTGACCCTATCTTGGTAGGATAAAACTTGGAACATGATGATGGAACTTTCACGAGCGACTTTATGGGCATACAAAAGCAACCATCTG
This sequence comes from Chamaelirium japonicum, assembly GCA_947650365.1. Lineage (NCBI taxonomy): Eukaryota > Viridiplantae > Streptophyta > Magnoliopsida > Liliales > Melanthiaceae > Chamaelirium > Chamaelirium japonicum. The sequence continues at coordinate 38,877,161 of OX393553.1, read as the reverse complement.
TTATATAGATACAAAAACAACCAAAGGTTCTCATGTGGAAATGAGTTATTGATAGTTTGAAGGTATAGTTCACTTTCTTTAGATCGAAGCATATGAAAGATCTGGCCATTCTTGGGGGTAAATTAAGAATCCAAAGGCATAACCTAATACCTAACATAAATCAGATTTAGGTAAGTAATTTCTAGAACATGCTTGACTTATTGATTTCATTAGTCATATAATAAGAATTACAGCAGCGGGAGCTTGTATTCTGTTAATATGAATGTGTTCTTGGACTGTGGGACTATGATTCACTAAATTGCTGGAAATTGTCAAATAGTATGCAAAATAACGTAGAACATGTTTGACATCCTTGTGGTTCCCTTGGGGGTGTTTAGCATGAGGAATGGCTGTTCTGCTTAAACCTCATCCGGGTAATCCTGTCGATTACTATTTCCAATGTAATTCGATGGTTCAGCGTTCCGGTTAGCATTGAAACGGGCGGAGTGACAAATTATCGTTCCGAAGTCTTCATTCCAGCGGAACAAATAGTATCAGTTGTTTTTAAAATATGGAACTGCATATAGAAACGGGTGGGTCCGGAACGATGCCAAACACCCCCCTAATCACCAATTATTCCATTCCTAAGAGGGACAAACACACTCATTTGGAGGGCCAGTAGTTGCCCCGTACACATGACCAGTTCTTCAACTTTCCTACCTGGTTGAATACTTCATAAATTCTAGAATCATAATTTATTGTTTCATTTAGATTTTTTTTTTTAATCTCATTTAGGGCAAGAATTTGTTGACCTATGCTATGTATGGCAGGATCTTCCTGGAGCCGTCTCGGTCGAAGAACTGGATAGATATTTGGATCTCAAAGAGTTGGGTGAGAGGGTACACATGTTTCAAGGTGTTTCGGCGTATGACGGGTGAGTAGAGCAGTCTCAATGCCCTTACCTTTGTGGTTGTGACCGAAACTTCATCATGTAAAATTAATGAACCAAGCCCTAATGAGGTGATGATGGTGTCTGCAGGATGGGGATAAAATTTGCCGTCGACTGGTTGGTGGAGGTGATGGAACGAAGTCAACGCACGGAGAAGTTGAGAATACGTGCGGGTGCAGCAGGGAGTGTTTAGCATCCTCCTCGATTTCAAATACTTTGCAGGTTAATGCAAGGGGAAGTCTATTTCGACTCGGGACACAGTCATTGGCTGCCATGCCTGATCTCTGGTTGCCCTTGGTTCTGTTTTCCGTCCTGGTTGACTGTATATGATGATGATGATTTGTTACTGGATGTGCAAGTGAGCCATTCTTAGACTTTCCAGCCGTATATACATGATTAAATACGGTAAATATTGTGTTTTCACGTAGAGCATCGAATACGCAATAAAACCAAGAGTGCCATTGAAGGGTTGAAGCTGATTTTTTGATTATTTCCCACCATATTGGATTCGCTCATTCTAATAAAGACCGATCTCAAATTTATCCGGTAATAGTGTAATGATACATTGGAAGTTGTTAGAAAAGTTATGGAAAAACTTTCATTGAAAAGCCGACCCCAAAATGGTTACGCACAAGTTAGAGGTAAAACATAGGGAAATTTTATCGGGACCCCCTTCGTTATGGTGGATCTCACTCATCCGCCGAGGGCTCATCCCACGGCATTGAAATAATGCTCCCACCGCTAGGATGCAAGGAAAATGAGATGAAAGGTGGAGATGGGTTGGCTATGGTACCAAATTTTGCAATTCGGTACCATAGGGGAACCTAAAGCATAATGAAGATGGACTGAGCCGGATAGTGAAAATAGACTTTTGCATGCAAATCCAACATGATGTCTATTTTGTGAATTTTCAAGAGTATTTTAGGGACTCCTTTGCTATTTTGAGCTTAAACCGGTAACTAACACCGTAGGTGTCTTTACCTGCAAACTAGGGCTGCAACTCGGGCAGGTTGGGGGTCAGCCCAAGTCTAACTCAAGTACTAAAACCCTCAATCCTAATCCAACCTCTAACCTGAGATGTCCAGCCCAAGCCCAATCCAAGTAAAATTTTTATGCTCGGGTTAGCCCCAGTTGGTAGGACGGGTTGGGTTGTACAATTTATGGTATACTTATTGTTTAAAATTTTACCCTTCGAAGATCAAAATCTAAAAAAAAACCTATAATTGCTACCACTACCTTACGACTTTTTTTACATTTCTATCAATACAATATACTAGATCATTAGATAGTGTCTTTATTTGATAAACAAGAAGCAAATAAATAATATGGGACTAAGTGAAACAGATGACTGTGATCCCTCAACATATGAGTACTAGGGATGGTTGTGATTGTTACCTATGTATTACAGACTCATAGATGTACATGAGTACTCGGGTTCGGGTTGGGTCGGGTTGCCCGACCCCTCGACCCGAGCCCAACCCAAATTCAACTCGGGTTGTATTTTTTCAACCCTAACCCAATCCAATCTTCAAATATATCAACCCAAACCCACCCAAAATTCGGATTCGGCTCGGATTGGGTCGGTCCAATCCGCCCAAGTTGCAGCCCTACTGCAAGGCGGTGTCCAAGTCTCTTAGGCTAAGTCGCCTTCGTTAGGTTTTAGGTACCAACCTTAGAGAACAGAGGCCGAGTTAATAACTGATTAAAAAATTATTAAGTCCACCCATCTTGGATAATGATGAGGATAACTTGTTATTTTCTATTCTAGTAATTATCTTCTGCGCTCCTCAAGGCGCTCCCTATTATAGAGAGTTACATGGGCTTCCCAATAAAATAGGGAGTCATTTTTGGGAACCAACTCCAAGAGACTCCCTATTATAGGGAGCCGTAATTGAAATGACCAAATCACAACCGTGCGATTCTGAACGTTGGTCAGTGGTGTATTGCGACTGTCGATAGAAGTGACTGAGCTCGTCTTCCTGCAACTTTTCGGTTTTCAATGTGCGGGAGAAAAGGACAAGGCGAATCAAAATTACATGCTATATATTGTCAAGAGGGAAGTAAGAATAAGAACTTTATGAAGGCAGAGAGCGCAAAACTTCTTAGTCTTTTTTTAGAAGTATTATTAAAAAAATAAATATTTAATTAAATAATGGCTGATCAAAATTATTTATCAATCTAGCACTCTGACAGCCACGTGGCATGTCAGCGTCGTAAAGCGATTCGTGATATATATATATTTTTTTCGTTTCAAGTAGAATCTGATATTTGGATTACAAGGTTTAAACCCGATATTTTGGACACCAAGTTTAACCGAAGCCCCCTTGTATAATATTCCCATACTTAACTGTTTTCTCGTTGGATTTCGGGTAAACCCGATATCCATAATACCGGGTTTAAACCCATCAATCAAAATACTGGGTTCTATTTGAAACAGAAAAAAAAAAAAAATCGTGACTTACTTTACAGTGCTGACATGCCAGTGGTTGTTAGAGTGCTAAATTGGTAAATAGTTTTGATCAACCGCTATTTAGTTGAATATTTATTTTTTTAATAATATTTTCAAAAAAATCCCACACTTCTTAGAAGAGCTACATGTTATAGAGAGGAAAATACTATTTATGCTTTTACCGACTTCTTTTAACGAAATGATGTATCGTGATCAAAGCCATCCGTTGCACCCAGTCCCGACCGATGAATCATACTCGGCTCCATCCAACAGGCAAAGGGACGCTATGATTGGATGCACATATTATTTTGTTTAATTTTCGAGGTAAATGTTTGGTATGAACATATAGCATTGATCTTACAGAAATAGGTTGATAACATAGAATTATGGTGTTTAGGAAAGGAAAGGTGCGGAATAGCATTAGATAGACTTCGATCGTATTTTTTTAGGAAGATGCCTACTCAAACATTGGATGATGAGAATATCCTGGCGTGGCACCGGATCACAGCCTTCTTCACATGTTGTGTTCCGATGCCACATCAGGATGGTCATGTTCGATGTTCCCCCTTGACGTTGTTGTACCATTGCTCTTATATATAAGGGACGTCAGTTTTGTGCTGACTAAACAAAACAGAAGCTGACTAGACAAAACCCTTCTCTCTCTCTGACGACTAAGATCCAATAGGCCAATAGCCAAGAGTCAAGACTCCTGAGGCTATGATGCCAAGATGGATGAGGTGAGGTGAGGTGAGGTGAGGTGTACAAGGGCATGAGTTAGCCCCACATCGCCTAGAGAGAAGGAGATCCTGAGCTACTTATATAATTTCCCCTCCCAAATATAGAAGATGCGTTTTAAAACCGTGTGTCGCTACGGAATTCGTAAGAACTTCGTAGTTAAGCGTGCTTGGGCGAGAGTAGTACTAGGATGAGTGACCACCCTGGGAAGTTCTCGTGCGGGCATGGGCAAAGCGGACAATATCTTGTGTGTTTGGGGAGGATGTTACAAAATGGTATCAGAGCCGGTTCTCCTCTGGATGGGGGGTGTAACACTACACGAGAACGTGTAGCCGTTAAGGGGAATGGATTGTGACGACCAAAATTCAATAGCCATGAGCCAAAACTTCTGAGGCTATGATGCCAAGATAGATGAGGTGAGGTGAGATGTACAAGGCCATGAGTTAGCCCCACATCGCATGGACAGAAGGAGATCTTGAGCTACTTATATAATTTCCCTCCCAAACTATGCGTCACTACGGAATTCGTAAGAACTCCGTAGTTAAGCATGCTCGGGCGAGAGTAGTACTAGGATGGGTGACCACCCTGGGAAGTTCTCGTGTGGGCATGGGCAAAGCGGACAATATCTTGTGTGTTTGGGGTGGATGTTACACACTCTCTCTCTCCGTCTATCTCTCTCTTTCTCTCCCATGATCTCCGTCTCTCTCCATCTCTCTCTCTTCCCTCAATCTCTCCCTCTCTCTCTCCGTCACTCTCTTTTCTCTTCCCTACGATCTCTCTCTCCGTCTCTTTCTCTTTCTGTATCTCTCTCTCTTCATATCTCTTTCTTCCCCTGATCTCTGTCTCTAAAAAACAGATCTCAGCCTTCCGTCCCTCCTTTCATTACTTGGCCAAGACCCCAGATCGTACCCAACTCCCCCCTTAATTCTCTCTCTCGGACTCTCTCCATATCTCTCTTCCTCTCTTTGATTTTCTCTCTTTCTCTCTCAAAATCTCTCTCATCCATCTCTCTTTCTATATCTCTCTCTCTCTCTCTCTGTCTCTCTATATCTCCCTCTCTCCGATCTCTCTCTCTCCATCTCTCTCTCTTTGTATCTCTCTCTTCCCCTGATCTCTCTCTCTCTCTCCGTACCTATCTCTCTAATAAACAGATTCCAACCGCCCGTACACCTTTCCTTACCCAGCCGAGAACCTAGGTCGTACCCAACTCCCCCCTTAATTCTCTCTCTCTCAGACTCTCTCCATATCTCTCTTCATCTCTCCGATTTTCTTTTTCTCTCTCTCTAAATCTCTGTTATCCATATCTCTCTCCCTATCTTCTCTCTAACTACCCATCTCTCCCCCTATTTTCTCTCTTTCCTTCCTAATCTGAACCCTAACCAAGCCTCTCCGATCTCTCTCTCTCTCTCTCTCTCTCTCTCTCTCTCTCCATCTCTTGCTCTTTCTCTTCCCCACGATCTCTCTTTCTCTCCGTCTATCTCTCTCTCCGTCTCTCTCTTTCTCTCTCTTCGTATCTCTCTTTTCCCCTGATCTCTCTCTATATCTCTCTTACCTCGATCTCTCTGTCTCTCTCTCTTCCCTTGATCGGATAGGAGAGAATCCCGAGGGAGGTCTTCATGCATGCAAGGGACAGATCGGATCACGAGGGGGGGTGCTGCTGTAGTCCGAGAGAGGGGGAGAGGGGGAGGATCAAATGAGAGAGAATCGGAGTACAGCTGGAGTCAGTTAGAGAAAGAGAGAGAAGCTTGCGAGAAAGGGAGGATCAGATAAGAGAAAGAACTTAGGGACAACTGCGATCACTTGGAAAGAGAGAGAGAGGGAGGTCGCGAGGGATAGAGAGAGTTGTGGATGTGAGTAGTTTTTCGAGAAGGGGGATGAGATAGAATAGGAAAGAGAGAGAGAATTGCGGGAGGTTAGAGAGAGAGAGGGTTTCGGATGGGTTTGTTAGGAAATAGAGAGAGAAGATGGAGGAAAATAAGGGATCATGAGGGGAGGTGTCGTGCTGGGCTTAGAGAGAGAGAGAGAGAGAGAGAGAGAGAGAGAGAGAGAGAGAGAGAGAGAGAGAGAGAGAGACTCGGTGGATTAGGATTTCGGACGTGGGGCTCTCGATTAGACAAAATCCCAATCCAATCGCACCCAATCCGTGTCACCCAGCCACCGAACATGCGATCAAAATCCCGTCACCCACAGCCGCTCCACTCTCTCTCGCGCACCCTATCACAATTGTCCAAATCGCCCCCCCCCATCCAGTCCCCCCTCTCTCATTTCCCTCAAAATCCCATCGCCCATATGTAGCCCCCTTTCATGATCTCGCTGCAGTAGTGTCGAGGGGTGTCTTGATGCCAAAGATAGCTCGCTACAGTGCTGACGGGTGTGTTGCCGCTGAAGGCGGCCCGCTACTTTCCCAACGGGTGTGTTGCCGCCGGAGGCGGCCCACTGCAGTGCCGACATGTACGAGCATGTACTAATTTGTAATAACAGAGAGAATTATATACATTCGGTAAGTTTCTATGCAGCAAACACATATGTTATATTATTACCAATACTGTCAATCCCAGGGCATGCAATTCCCGGAGAGAGAGAGAGAGAGAGAGAGAGAGAGAGAGAGAGAGAGAGAGAGAGAGAGAGAGAGAGTAGAGAGAGAGAGAGAGAGAGAGTACTGATGAAGCATTTGTCCCTCCTCCTATGAGTGCTAAGCTAAGATACATGATCCACAATGATTGGGACCAAAAAAGTGGTTGTGTGTCATGTTGAGGAGGTGGAAAAAAAATCAGAAAAAATGAGGGCTTACCTTGGTAGGATATGTTTTGGGAAGGAGACCCTATTACATGCACTTAAAGGAGATGCTAATGCTAAAATGGAAGCCTAAAGGAAGCATGGAGATTTTATCAAGGCAAAATGAGATCTTTTTGTTCAAGTTTGGGTTAGAGGAAGACTATACCAAAGCTTTAGAGGGTGGCCCATGGCATATTGAGGAGAGACCTTTAGTCCTTAAAAAGTGGGTGAAGGGAATGCATAGTGAAAGAGATCTCCTAACTCATGTGCCTTTTTGGGTTAGATTCCCTAATCTCCTTGTAGATCTGTGGTCTGAAGAATTGTTGAGCAGAATAGGAAGCATCATTGGAGTTCCTTTATATATAGCCCAAGCCACTACAGCTCAGCTCAGGGTTAACTATGCTAGGTTCTGTGTAGAAATCAAGTGTTGAGGACCCTTTTTATCCAGAGGTGGAAGCAAGAGATAGCAAAGGTAATCTCTTATCCATACAACCTGTGCTTTATAACTAGATACCATATAGATGTAGACCTTGCAAGTCCTTTGACAACAGTGAAAATAATTGTCCTAAACATTCTAAGATTGGTGAATTATGAAAGAAGGTGGGAGGGAGTATGAAATTGGGAAGTACTTTTAAGTGGAGGCCTACCATTAACAAAGTAAGTCCTACAAATCTATACCAACAAGCTCCTTTTGTGGTGCTTAGAGACCCTAAAGAGATTGGATTAGGTTGGGTGGAGAAGGAGAAGTCTGGGAGAAAGAAAGGAAAAGAACATGTTCCTGCCAAAAATTAGGAGAGTATCTCAGGCTCTAGATATTCCATCCTTGGAGATATATGATGAGGAGGTTTCTAGTGCTATACCCATACAGGAAGTAAGTGGGGAGGCAGAGGTGGAGAACCATGAGGCCCATGGAGGTCCGTCCAAATGAGGGGCTTCCTAGTGGGGATGTTGATGCTTTTGCTTGTGTTGATGATGCTGATATTAATGATGCTTTTGCTGAGGATGTTTTTGAAGATTGCGACGATGAAGCTGATGCTGATGGTAATGAGGCTTGTACTAATGCTAAAGCTGATGGTATTCTAGTTGCTATACAACCTGTAGTGTGGTGGGACATGAAGAAGAAGACCCTTCAGCGAAGGTTGACACTAGTAATGCTGATTGTCCAGCAAAGGTTGAGGTGTTTTCGGATTTTCCTTGCTCTGGAGGTGCAGACCCAACTGATAGTGAGGAAGTCTATGCTTCAGATGCTGAGATTGTAGAAGCGGCTATAGATAGAGCCATGGAGAGTATATTTGAGGAGTTAACAAATAAGGTCATCGCTGAAAAATCTAATAGTAGTAAGCCAGATAAGTGGCTGGAGGGGGAACCTGACCCCCTGACATCGATTCGGATGAGTATGGTCCAAAGGGAAGAACTCCTCTTCAGCGACATCCCCAAAGTGATGACAGTTACAAACCTAGCCTATCTGGCGAAGCATGAAAGCCTTACCCTGGAGAAGAAGCCAAAGTCAATGACACCAAAAACTAAATCCCGACCTCATTAGTCCTGTAAGAGCATCTACAAGAGCTCTTCAGCCCCCTGAGTTGTTACCTGGCCATACATCAATGTGTGTTGTCTTATGGGATGCTTGTTGTGAGGCAAGCGGTGCCAACAGAGCTTCTACTATTGGGAGCCTTGTGTCTGTTTTGCTTACTCATCCTGAGTATAGCCTTAATATGTAACTCCCCCCTCTTTTTAATACAATTTACTTACCTTTCACACACACACACACACACACACACATACACACACACACACAGAGAGAGAGAGAGAGAGAGAGAGAGAGAGAGAGAGAGAGAGAGAGAGAGAGAGAGAGAGAGAGAGAGAGAGAGAGAGAGATCCGATGGTCCAAATTGTTGGGCATTAATTTTGAGTTATTTTCAAGGTGTAGGGAACTATGTCCAGAAGTAAGTGCATGTATGTGAAGATCGAAGTCTAAAAGTCAAAAGTTTTGTATGGAAAAGACGAAGAGCCATGAGTTGTGTATGAGAAAATCTAAAAGTCTTAGAGTTATGTATGGAGAAGTTTTAGTGTCATGTGGGGATTCAATGAGTCAACTTCATCCAATATATAGACGTGTGATATATGTGTATATCTATATAACATGCTAAGGCCGTTCGTGTTATTTACAACTTTACCATAAAAAGGAACTTTACGTTAATTACATTTTGACCACAAAAATGAACAAAGACAAAAAGGAATCGACCAAAACTACAGTTAAACTGGCGACCCTCAACTGCCAAATGAATATGGTGGGGGTGGAGGTGGCGATGCCCAGTGGATATGTTGCCACCGAAGACGGCCCGCTACAGTGCCAACATGCATGGGCATGCACTATTATACAATAAAAGAGAAGAAGAAAGGAGTGTTGCAAAGCATTTTGAGAGTACTATAAATCTCTATCTTGGAGCTCTCTACAAGTCATGTGGGCCGTACATATCCCATTATCTTTTCTAATATAAATAGTAAATTTTATTTATCTTGATCTTTTAGACTTCGATCAATCCTTTTTTATGCTTTAATCTATTTGGATCGGTCTATTTTCATTGCAAATTTACCCCAACACAATGCAAAGGATAGTGTGCCGGGACAAACGTTAGATTACATAAATCAGACCATCCAAACAGTACAGTACCTTGAGGGTTTGTACACTAGTCTTCCCATCGGATGAGGCCAGTTTGGAAAATTGATAACGCACAGATCTTGCGAGTCGTTTGGATTTGAGGCCTGACGACATCACAATTGTTCAAAGTTATCTACTTATCTAAGCACCAAATCTGAGTGATCTTTAGGAAAGAGGGGGGGGGGGGGAAGTCCACGTGAGAGGCTTTTATTTTAGTATTATACTATTAGATAGATTTTGTTTTTTTGGACGTCAGTTTTATTTTATCTTGGGCAAATTTGACTTACCCTTCCAAAATTATATGCTAATTAGGAAGTCACCCGTCTTTTAATCGTTATTAGACTCAACCCCCCCCCCCCCCCCAAAAAAAAAAAAAAAGAGACTTATCTCCCCAAATTAACACAGAATAATTACCCATTTGGAGGGAGGGGGGTAAGTCCAATAATGATTAAAAGGGGGGTGACTTACTAATTAGCATATAATTTTAGAGGGATAAGTCAAAATTACCCTTACATTTTTGAAATATGAAAGAGCCACCATAAAAGACTAGGCCATCATGGCCATGTACCTCCAAATCTCCAGCTGAAACTGCTATGTATAAACCCTAATTAAATTACACCAACTTGAGGCTTATCTAACCTTTTCATATATGAGACAAATAATAATAGTTCTCAAGAATAAACCACCCAGCCTCCATGTATTCAATCTTGAGAAATGCTATTCAGCCCGAAGGTTTTCCCAATTCCGCTCAGCCCGATTGACGTAACTGCATGCAACTAGTTTTGTAAAAGATTTAAATGTCGCTAGTGGGTTTCAGCCACCAGTTATATGCTGCCAAGTCAATCGGGCTTGCGGAATCAGGAAAACCTTCGGGCTGAATAGCATCTCTCTTCAATCTTTTCCAAATTAGAGTACAAATAAAGAACAAATCCATCCTTGTAAAACTAAATGGATAAAAGAATATAAAACACCACATGTTTTTTTTTTAAATCTTTTGGGGTACATAGCTAGGGTCCAAATTAACGAGACCCTATAGACGCCACAACAGGGTGCAAAACGACATTAATTGCCACAGGCCCACGGCCGACAAGAACCTCCGGACCAGCGAAAGGACACGTACCATAGGAGCGGAGAAAGGCCGCACACCGGTAGAAAGTCGCCTCATCGAGTAGAGCACACCAAACACGAGCAGGGATCGAGAACACGCCACACGAGCTGAAGACCACACACCGAGTGGGGAAGCACCACACAAGCGGAAGAGCCACCACATTCCGAGTAGGGAAGCACCACACGTGTGAGAGGGGAATTAAAGACCGGGAGCAGCGTTGGTTGGTTTTAAAAAAAAAAAGTGCACCACATGTTGCTTGCTATCTGTTTCCATACACAAGCAATCAGGGCTTGAAGATCATCACTGAGTTAGGTATGTCGAGCTTAATTGGTTTGAACCATAGGATCCAAGTTGTAGACTGTGATCTGTTTCGACTCCCACCTCGTCGAATCCCCGGATTTGGAATTCCGATGCACCGCCCTCTTGTTGATAGGGACACCAAGAGGAGGATCCATTCGCACCCCGCGGAACCAGATCATCTGTTGAAAAAACATCACTATTAGGGTGGTTGAAACTTGAAGAGACCTGCATCATTACTGAAAACACGAGCGGAGTCGATTGATCGAACTACTTTGAATTGGCGAAGTATTTGCGCTGCGCAACCCATCCACCTCTTCTAACATAGCCCAGTTATTGTATGCCTCTAAGGCCAGCTGCTGCACATACACCTGCGAAAACTATCATCATTAGGCATGAAGAGGCAATGAAATTAATCCCATGTGAAAGTTGACACCATGTATCAGGATCGAATGCTAGCTTACCCTATGAGGTCTCGTAAGATCGTGCATTGCGTATGTCGTTCCATCGATCGTGATCCCCAGCACCTCGCATATGGGGTTGAGGAGAAGGGTACAAGACGTCCCGCCATGGTACAAGTAAAGCTTGTCGTCCATGGTGCAAGTCTTCGCGTGGCCGATCGTTCCTTCCCACATTCGGTCCGACATCCCCAATCCCAGTATCTGAATATTGTGAATCATACATGGTTTGAGATCCTATGATGCCTAGCTTGTTGGAGTCCTAATTCGTTGAGTTTGCGCTTACCCTTCGGAGGTGATTAGCATCGACGACCGACATCTTCAAGAAGTCCTGGACTGTGTTGATGCCCACAGCCGATAGCTTCTTGTGGAAGACCCCATCCTTTCCTATCCTCTCAATCCTCCATACCTCATCACCTAGAGATGGGGGGTAATGCTTCCTGTACACTGAAATTGGATGCAAAAATTAGTTCAGTGTATTGATTTTTTAGTTGGAGGGTTCAGTGTATTGATTTTGTAGTTGGAGGGCAAGAAATGACATGTGAATTAACAAATTTGGATTAGTAGGTCTTTGATTCTTGATTATGTTTCTGGGAGAATAATTATCGGATCGATCCAATTGGGTTCGATAATCTAGGGTTATAAAGTGAGATGGTGATTGTTCACAAATTAATTTTTAGAATTGGTTAATTGTGAAAATATATCTATCTATCTAGTAGACCAGCCCCAACTTGTTGGTGGTCCGCAATCCCAAGCGTTCCGCAGACCGCCAAAGTCAGCAAGGGATTCCGAAGTCTCCAAATCCATGGATGGGGATCACTGAATCTTGCAACTTGCTCTAAGTGGCTTTAGTCAACTAATGCCTACAGATTCTAGTTGATTTACTTTTTACAAAAAAAAAAAAAAAAACTCCTCTTACACCTAAATTCATTGGACTCTTAGGATAATTTGATCGATGAAATGCTACGAAACGGATTAAAACTTCAATCCGAAAAACCGCAAATGATCGATAATAGGAAACTCACATCCTCCTCGTTGATCTTTAACCATGAAAGGCTCACTGAGGGCTTCTCGGATCCTTGGACCTTCGTAGCTCCCGGGCAGGACTCTCACACCGATCCTGAAATGCCGGCTCCTTATCCAGCTTGAGTTATCAGTAAACATGAGTTCCCCGATGGAGGCGGTTCCATCTCTGAGTGCCACAAGAACATCACCGGTGAGTAAGGGCCTCCGCCCGGTGCGCTCCTTTACTATGCTTTTATTGAACTCGGCGCTCGTCCAATTCTCATGATTGGCTGCAGAAAGAAAATCTCCGTCGATCACTACCACTTCTACCCTGATAGTCGATGGAAGTGTCGCGAGAGATCTTTTCTCATTGTGGCTGTCGACTAAGATGATTTCGAGGGGGCAATTCTCCGCATCTTCTATCTTGCTCCCCGTGAAGATTGGGAGCAAGAGCGGTTTCCGGAAGCTGAGTTGCAAGCTTGATGATTCTACCGCTCCGATATGCATTTGCGAAGATCTAAAGGAGGACCAATGATCAAAGAATTGCTAAAGCAAATTAGAATATCTTTATATGAAAATGAGGTATTTTTAGAGGATTATAGCATATATCTTTAATCTTTACCTCTGAAGTGAACGCGAGCGATGAACGAGTCCACGCTCGACCTCCTCTTGCACCTGAATTGAAAAATAATATGCTCAATGCAAATCGAAAGATTTTCCAAAGTTAATTGATGACCGATCGATGCATCCATTTTCTTGTTTTCTTTTATCGAACTAGCGATTGATCTTTTTGACTATAATAATATATGATCAACTTCAATATTTTAAGATTGCGAGGATGACTTCAGTAAAGAATGACCAATTAATTGCAAGTTCATCAGAACATGCCCTACTCTTTATTAAATCACAGTAAGGAATCTTTGGCTTCAATCAAATAGCAAAAGCCACTGATGATTGAGAGTTGGCCTCATGACATAAGCATGGGATGTAAGAGATATCGTCATTACCACTCGTCGAAGCAGCGGTTCCAAGGCGAAGCAGAACTTCTGCAAGGATTTGGCCATCACAGCTTCTCTGATTACCCTAAAAACAGGTAAAACAAGAAACAAGATTAATACAAAAAAAAAAAAAAAATCAATATGATTAATCTTCATAAGTTGATGAACTTAAGCATATAGGGTTGAAAATAACAAACTAATTTATATATGATCAAGCTAGGCTGATGCTACATCGATCACCATATCCAATAGTGGTCTCTTAATTAAGCAACAATCAAACTACCTCTTCATTTCTCTCCTTTTTAATTATTTATTTTTTAATTCAATGAGAAACCATCAAATCTTAAGAAATTATTCCAAGTTGATCATGGGAGTACTGCAATCCTTATGAAGTTAGTTTAAGAAGAATAATCATCGTCAGCGCGGGCTCAAACTCGGATGAGAGAGTTTGAGGGGTTGTTGTCAGGTTGAAAGCTGGTCGTAAAAAACCAACTCAAACTATGAAATGAATCCTAATTCGATAAACGTTAAAACCAATCCCGAGTAGATGGGACATGGCTTGATGGTTATATATGGCTATGGTACCAGCTCAAACTCTACTCCATAGTTTCTAAAAACTGCTTGATCTTGCACTCTACAAGACCAGTAAATCAAGAAAATCAAGAAAGAGAATCGGAGCAGAGATCGATGACGAACGTTGAGAACGAAGGCAAGGTACGCATTCGTTTCTCCACCGGCTGATCCGTGTCCTGCTCGGATTTATCGAGGAGCCTTTTCGACGCAGCCATTTTTTTTTTTTGGAAAAAAATTCAGCCAAGGGTGAAGCAATGGGAGCAGCGGCCGGTGATCTCGATCGGTAGGTAAAGGAAGGAGGAATGGAAGGTATGGGTTTGAGGCTGAGGATGGTGTGAGGAGAGGGGGAGTACGGCAGCCTTGGGAGGTGGTGGCTGTTAGTGACACCTCATCAGTCCCACACAATCTCCAACCGTTCCATGCAGATAAGGGCTGATCTCTTTCTTAACCATCTTGAAATATGATCCACTTGATCATATCACTTGTAACCACATAATCTATCACGTGTAACAACATGCATATCACTTGTAACCACATAATCTATCACGTGTAACAGCATGCACTTGTAACCAAACAATATTTTCTATAAAGGGGATCCGAGAGCCTTAGATGAGGGCATCTCGAGTCAATACAATTTGCTGAATTTCTATCTTTATCTTGGTATCAGAGCCATGGTAAATACCTTTTCCTCCCCCACCAAAGAACCTGCATCCATGGCTACCCCCTCCCAATTGACCATTCCCAACTTCAATCATCTTCTGAATGTCAAACTCGATAAAGGAAACTTTCTCCTATGGCGTTCCCAGTTTCTTCCCCTTCTGAAACTCCATGACCTTGAAGGCCTCGTCGATGGAACCTCTCTGTGTCCAACCCAGTTCCTCCCTTCTACCGAGAAGGATGCTCTCCCCACTATCAATCCTGAATACAGCCGCTGGATCAAACTGGACCAGATGCTCTTATGCTGGCTTATCTCCTCTCTCACCGAACCGGTTCTTGCTCATGTCGTCGGCCTCACCACCTCTCGTGATGTGTGGTGCTCTCTGGAACGAATTTTTGCATCACCTTCCAGAGCTAGAGTGCAGCAGCTCAAGTACCAGCTGCACACCGTCAAGATGGGTGCTACCTCTATGTCCGAGTACATCCAATCTGTGAAGTCCATTGTGGACAACCTGGCGGCAGTGGCCCATCCAGTTGCCGACTCCGACCTCGTCTCCACCTTGCTCAGTGGTCTGTCTCCTGAGTACGATTCGTTCGTCACCTCCGTCAACACACGAGTTGATCCTACATCATCAGAAGAGCTTATTGGTCTCATGCTTAGTCAAGAGATTCATCGTGGGCGTTCCACCGCCGAACCCGACTCCACCGCACTCCTCTCTCCGTCACCTGCGGTTCATACCGCATCCCGCGCCCCAGGCCTCTACTCCGCTCCGTCTCCATTTACCTTTCGTGGTCGTGGCCGCGGACGAGGCCGGGAGCGTGGCCGTGGGCGTGGACGCTCCTTCCCACCCCACCAGTCCGCTGGTGGTCGACCCCAATGTCAGATTTGCAACCGTTTTGGCCACTATGCAAATCAATGCTACAATCGTTATGACGATTCACCCTCTTCGGGCAACCCGACTGCTCTACTCCACTCTTCTGGGAGCGGTTCAGTCGACCCCAACTGGTACGTCGACTCTGGTGCCACTCATCACCTGACGGCTGACATGGCCAATCTTGCAGTTCAATCTGAGTATCATGGCCCCGACAGGGTTCGCATGGGTAACGGGACAGGTTTGCCTATCCACTCTACTGGTGCTTCTATCTTGTGTTCTCCTTCCTCTTCATTTATCTTGAAAAATCTATTGCATGTTCCTGGCATCACCAAAAATCTTCTGTCTGTAAGTCAATTTACTGCTGATAACGAAGTCCTTATTGAATTTTATCCTGATTGTTGTCTTATCAAGGATCTCTCAACCCGGAGAACTCTGCTGCGGGGACCTCTTAAGAATGGCCTGTACGCCTTCTCCCTGGGGAACCAAAGCTTCACTTCCTCTCCTCAGGTCCTCCTCGGTGAGCGGGTGTCTTCTTCTATCTGGCATGAACGCCTCGGACATCCATCCCCCCGCATTGTCTCAAGTGTTATCCATCAGCATCAACTCCCTTCCTCTCATGGCCCTGCCACTACTCCGCTCTGCGATGCCTGTCAGCAAGGGAAAAGTCATCGTCTTCCTTTTTTGTCGTCTTCATCGGTTGCTCATGCTCCTTTAGAGCTTGTTCACTCCGATTTATGGGGTCCGTCTTCTGTGTCGGCTGTAAGTGGTCATCGCTATTACATTAGCTTTGTCGACCACTACAGCAAGTATGTTTGGCTTTATCCTTTAATAAATAAAAGTGATGCCTTTTCTATTTTCCTTGAGTTCAAAGCATTTGTGGAAAATCAATTTGGCCATTCCATTAAAGCTCTCCAAACTGATGGTGGTGGCGAGTTCATCAAATTTAAGTCTTACTTGTCATCTCAGGGTATTGCTCATCGCCTATCATGTCCTCACACCAGTGCCCAAAACGGTACTGCAGAAAGGAAACATCGCCATATTGTGGAGACCGGCCTTACCCTCCTTGCCCGGTCCAATGTTCCGTTCATCTATTGGCCCTATGCCTTCCAAACCGCTTCTTTCCTCATCAATCGAATGCCCACCCCAGTTCTCCATTCTATCTCTCCTTATCAGAAGCTATTTCAGCGAGCTCCCGACTACCTTCTCTTACGTGTCTTTGGTTGTGCATGTTATCCAAATCTGCGTCCCTACCAACTTCATAAGTTTGCTTTTCGGTCTAGTAAATGTGTCTTCTTAGGGTATTCGGCTTCGCACAAAGGATATCAGTGTTTGCATGTGCCCTCAGGTCGTATGTACATCTCACGGGATGTTGTGTTCGACGAATCATCCTTTCCTTTCCAATCTCCACCGTCTTCTCTTGCTCCTCCGCCCTCACCACCGGTCCCCATCTCCACGAGTATGTTACCCTCCACTATCCCGGAAGTCTCGTTCGCTCCTCCTGATTCCCCTCCTCTCGTTGTCAGTTCTCCTTCCACTCAGGTTTCACCTCCTGTCCCCACCCTTCCTACTTCCCCTCCCATTCATTCCCCGACAATTCAACTCGTAGATGAGTCCTCTTCTTCCTCGACCTCATCCACTGTCCCCCCTAGTACTCTTCCTACTAGGACTCACCATATGGTCACCAGAACACAGGATAACACCAGAATCCCCAAAGTCTGGCTCTCCACCCGGTATCCTCTACCTACCTGTCTTATGGCCGATTTGGCCAACTCAACTGTCGAGCCCACATGCTTCACGCAGGCCTCCAAAGATCCACAGTGGCGCAAGGCTATGGACACTGAGATGAATGCCCTGCTCAAAAATGGAACCTGGACACTTGTTCCGTATAGCTCCTACATGAACCTGGTTGGTTGCAAATGGGTTTTCAAACTAAAACATAAACCTGATGGATCAGTTGACAGGTACAAGGCCCGCCTGGTCGCCAAGGGTTTTCATCAAAAACCAGGCCTGGACTATGGCGAGACCTTCAGCCCAGTTATTAAGCCAACCACCGTTCGTACAGTGTGCAGTCTGGCTGTTTCCAAGGGATGGGCCATTCGACAATTGGA
The DNA here is from genome assembly GCA_947650365.1 of Chamaelirium japonicum. Taxonomy (NCBI): domain Eukaryota; kingdom Viridiplantae; phylum Streptophyta; class Magnoliopsida; order Liliales; family Melanthiaceae; genus Chamaelirium; species Chamaelirium japonicum. The sequence continues at coordinate 38,859,533 of OX393553.1, read as the reverse complement.
TGTGAATAACGCCTTCTTGCAGGGCTTCCTTACTGAGACGGTCTATATGGAACAACCTTCTGGCTTCATCGACCCTGCTCGCCCAGATTATGTGTGCAAGCTTCACCGCAGTATCTATGGCCTCAAACAGGCCCCGCGGGCTTGGTTTTCTCGTCTCAGCAGTTATCTGATCACCATGGGATTTGTTGGTTCCAAATCAGACACGTCTCTCTTTATTCGACGGGTCGGGTCTAGTATTCTTCTGGTACTTATCTATGTGGATGATATCATCATCACTGGCGACAATACTCTGGCTGTCCATCATCTTATTCGGGAGCTCAGTCGGGAGTTCTCCTTAAAAGATCTCGGCCCACTGCACTTTTTCTTGGGTGTTGAGTGCCATAGGACATCTTCGGGTCTTTTTCTCTCCCAGCAAAAATATATCCGTGACTTGCTTCTCCGGCTCAAGATGGACGGCGTCAAGCCAGTCAGCTCGCCTATGGCAACTTCATGTAAACTCTCCAAGGTTGGTGGTGTTCCTCTATCTGATCCTTTTGTCTATCGCAGTACGGTTGGTGCTCTTCAATACCTCAGTTTTACCAGGCCCGATATTGGCTTCTCGGTTAATAAGGTCGCTCAGTTTATGCAAATTCCTACCGACGAACATTGGGGCGCTGTTAAACGGATCCTCCGTTACCTGAAGTCTACCATCACGCATGGCCTTCTTCTCTCTAATAAATCTTCTGTGCATCTTACCGCATATACTGATGCTGACTGGGCGGGCTCTATCGATGATCGAAAGTCTACTAGTGGCTATTGTGTCTTTCTTGGCACAAACCTCATCTCTTGGAGCTCGAAGAAACAATGTACGGTGGCCCGATCAAGCACTGAGGCTGAATACAGAGGTGTGGCCAATGTAGCGGCCGAGGTAATCTGGTTGCAGTCCTTACTCCGTGAACTTGGACTTCCGCAGTCTCCACCAGTGATCCTATGTGACAATCTCGGTGCAACTTATCTCTCGGTTAATCCTATCCGTCACTCGCGCTCCAAACATGTCGAGATCGACATTCATTTTGTGAGAGACTATGTTGCCAATGGGGTACTAGATGTTCGGTTTGTATGCACTACAGATCAACTAGCAGACATCATGACCAAACCCCTGAGTTCAGCACGATTTTCGATGCTCAAGGTCAAGCTCTCGGTTCTTCCGAACCCGCTTCGCTTGCAAAGGGGTGTTAGTGACACCTCATCAGTCCCACACAATCTCCAACCGTTCCATGCAGATAAGGGCTGATCTCTTTCTTAACCATCTTGAAATATGATCCACTTGATCATATCACTTGTAACCACATAATCTATCACGTGTAACAACATGCATATCACTTGTAACCACATAATCTATCACGTGTAACAGCATGCACTTGTAACCAAACAATATTTTCTATAAAGGGGATCCGAGAGCCTTAGATGAGGGCATCTCGAGTCAATACAATTTGCTGAATTTCTATCTTTATCTGTGGCCGCCTTCTTATAAACCGTCAGCCGCAATGGGGTCGATTAGTCTAACCTCATAAGAAAGTACTGAGAAAGCTCTTGGAAGGTGAGGGGGAAGGATGGTGAGTCTGCATGGACCCATCGATAGATAGCTGACGACTGGGCCTAGATGTCACGGCCTTCTAACGGTCAAAATTCTCTCTCTCTCTCTCTCTCTCTCTCTCTCTCTCTCTCAACTGCCACAAGGCAAGCTAGCCCTTGATTGGGAGTGTTTCATGGCACTGATGGTACGGATGCCAATTTTGGACCCGACACGACCCGGCCGACACGAAGTTAGCGGGTGTGGGTCAGGGTTAAACGGTTCGGGTCGACACAATAGACCCGTTTAATAAACGGGTCGGGTCTGGACACGATAGACCCGGGAAGACTAGTTTAAAATTCAACGGGTCGTATCGGGTCTACCCGCAATCCGATATTGTACTATGTAGTACCAGCGGGTTTATCGAGTCAGGTCGGGTCGAGTCGGACTAGGTCGGATCTGGTCAACTAAATAGACCCGTTTGATAAACGGGTCTAACGGGTTTTATCGGGTCTACCCGTTTATAAACGGGTCGAGTCTGGATCTAAAGATTTTGGACACGACCTGAAACTAGGCAAGACACGAACCCGACACGACACGACCCGACCGTTGCCACCCCTAACTGATGGTGAAGTTGTACCCGAACATTCTTGATTCCATGACAATTTACCATATTTCCATGAAACATGATAAGTCCAAAATAGTTTTTTTTTTTTTATAGGAACTATTCATGATGCTCCTGTCTTGCAAAAAAGAATTGCAGCACAATTATTCGATTGTCTCAGAGAGAGACTTGATCTAAAAAGGAAATATCTTATGTATACAAAAGGGTTTTATGGAAATTGATCACTAAAACTAATCTAATTGCATATTAATCTATAAAAGTTTTATATTTATATATCTACCCTCCAAAACATATAAAGGAGTGTACACATTCGCTCCTCCGTTACTATCCGTCTATAGAAAGTGACTTAACTACAAAGATTTCTTTCATAAGGTTAGTTCACCTTGCTTATTATATTTTCACTATTGCTTTTATATGTGGACCCTACTTATTCCTTCCAATCCTACATTGGCACGTCCTCGTGTGCGGGAGATGTAGTGAAATCTTGTTGGATCTTCTTATTTGGGCAATACTTGGCTCCAAACAGTTTGGAGGAGGCTTCAACTGCTGACGTGTCATGCAGGGATAGGGCTATGTTCCATTAATCGGTTAACAATTAAAAGTAAAAAATTAGAATTGTTATTTTATTCATGCGGGGCCCATCATATGAATTAGAGCTGTGGGGCTTCACATGTAAAAGGCTTTGTATGGGCCTCTCCCTGCTTGACACGTCAGCGGTTGAAGCGAAGCCAAGTCTTGCTCTCTCTGTTTTATAATGTGTGGACCCCACATCGTTGACGTGTATATAACTGGCAGATTCAATAGTTGGCAAATATTGTTCTTTTTTCCATGTATACTTTTATCTTGGTTGGCATCAAAGTTATCTATCATGAAAATTCTTTTCACTTAGCCCCCTCGGTACAAGTTTATCTTGGATATTTATTTGTTTTTTTGAGGCTCATGCAGTTTACCCAAAAATATTATGAAAAATTAGATATAGGTCCTTAACTATTTTACAATATTAGCCATAGAACGTCCTAATTTGCTATATTAGCTAAGATCCCTACAAGTATATATTCGTCTTTAAAAAAATTATATATTCAACTTCAAAAAGAGTATGCATCCGTTTCGGAATGAATATATCTTCAGCTTCAGAAAAAAATATAAATACGCAGAGAGGGCTTGGACTATATTTCAAAATTTAACATGTCCTACAACTACAAGTCGTCTCTCAGAAAGGACTTTAAGTCAAACTTCCCCAAAAAACTATCCATACGAGTATACGACTCGACAGACTTGGTCATAACAAATGATATACAATCACAGCATCAAGATTTTGGTATCTTTATCCCCTCTTAAAAAAAAAAAAACTCGAATCCATCACCCATTAAACGGTGACCAGCTCAATGAATTTTATATATTATATATTATATTAAATATAATAAAAAAGGACAAGTGGGGAGATTCTACCGGACGGACAAGCAGCTTCCCGCGTCAAGTGGCCACAGCTGACTCACCAGACGCGTGACACGTCACCAAAGACTTGACTTCCCGGCGGTGGGGAGAGCTAACTTGCTCGGCTGCTCCATCGCCGGATCCCATGCACACAGAATTCAATCGTTTCCGCGTGCTCTCGGTCCTCGGCTTCTCTAAAGTATAGAGGCCCATCGAAGTCGTTATTATTGTTAAAAGTCGTTGTTTTTTTTTTTTTTTGCTACCCGATTGATTTGTTTCATCTGCTTACCGCCCAATCGTGATCTGCCACATCATCCAAGATAGACGTTATAGTTCCATTATACCTTTCTTGGATGACGTGGTAGGTCATGATTGGGTCGTATGCAAAGTGTAGCAAATCAATGGAGTCGCAAAAACCTTCCACCCCTCCCTTATATTTCAATATTTTTTGAGAATCCCTTCTTAGAAAGTGCGTGAACTAACTTGCACTGAAATCTTAGCCCCCCCGCGTCCAATCAACATGGACGATACTATGATATGTGTACGCTGCAAACACACGAATCAAGTTGTTCATGAGCAGCTCGTGGACAAGGTCGATACGGGTTCGTTCGAGCTTGCCCGATTACGGTTTGAATCTAACCTAAGCTTATAGTTTAGGCTCATTAAATAAAAGAGCCAAGCCCAAACATATCAAAACTCGGCTTGGTTAGGCTCGCGGGCACACTTATTTAGGTATCGTGAGCAAACTCATGAATAGTCTCATAAAGGAGCCAAGCCTATGTCTGGAGTTTAGGCTCATTCAATAAACGATCACAACCATCTAATGCCTATTGATCAAGATGAATGCGATTCACCAACTAGGATGAGTAGCTTTGATCAAGTGCCACGTCATGATGTTCTTGAGCGATGTTCCTACTCAATGTTGGAGTAGCATTTTCCCTGACAATTCAACCAACTCAATATTCATTAATGTCCTATTACAACCTTTGTGTCCATTTTTAGAGTCCCAAAGCAACCCTGATAAACTTTCCTAAAATATAAAAGATTAAATACGTCCACAAATAAAAATAAAACTAATTGTCGGATATGTAGCAAATTTTTTAGCAACCCGAATTTCAATTGACTTCTAAATTAAAAGAAAGAAATCTACCATAAAAAAATAGGGTTTTTTATAAATCGACCCCTATCATCTTCTCTATTTACATAAAAACTCTTGTAAAGTTTTTATTTACATATAAACCCCTTAAATCATTCAATATCTATATATCGACCCCTACTATTAGTTGGCATCCAAAGTGAAGGAATATTTTCAAAATATTCCTTCATTCAGTTGTTATTTTATTAATCTAAAGAAAAAATAACCGATTTACCCGTGATTTTAATTACTAAAATCGATATATATATATGGACGTGCTATCTAGGATAAGATGATTATGCTCACAAAAAATCAAGAAATTCTGAAACCTCTATCTAATGGTTTTGAAAATCGATGTAAAAAATTGAGTGCAAAAACAGTGTCCATTGAACCTGACCCTATATATATATATATATATATATATATATATATATATATATATATATATAGAGGGATGGGATGCTGCCTATCAAAGCAGCATTTTTTGCTGCTTTGAGACATTGTTTGACCATCCTAGAAGTTTTGGAATTTGATGAAATTTGGTGAGGGTGTTGTCTAGGGTAAGATGATCATCCTCACAAATTTTCATCAAATTCCAAAACTTCTAAGAGGATCAAATGGTCGAAACAAAATGCTGCAGATTTTAACGGCGACTGCAGACAACTGATTTTGCTTCGACTATTTGAACCCCCTAGAAGTTTTGGAATTTGATGAAAATTTGTGAGGATGATCATCTTACCCTAGACAACACCCTCACCAAATTTCATCAAATTCCAAAACTTCTAGCATGGTCAAACAATGTCTCAAAGCAGCAAAAAATGCTGCTTTGATAGGCAGCATCCCATTCCTCTCTCTCTCTCTCTCTCTCTCTCTCTCTCTCTCTCTCTCTATATATATATATATATATATATATATATATATATATATATATATATATATATATATATATATATATATATATATATATATAGAGAGAGAGAGAGAGAGAGAGAGAGAGAGAAGTGCTAGAATGCGGCATGCAGTGCGTGCGGCATCGCACCGCAGCCGTCTGATGCACTGCTGCGTGCATCGCATGCACGCAGCGCGTGCATCAGACGACTGCGGTGCGATGCCGCATGCACCGCATGCCGCATTTTAGCATACCCCTATATATATATATAGAGAGAGAGAGAGAGGAATGCTTAGGTGAGCTATGAGCTACGGAAGGAGAAAATGAGCTACGGATATTTTGACCACCCTAGAAGTTTTGGAATTTCGTGAAAATCGGTGGGTGTGTTCTCTAGGGTAACATGATCATCCTCACCAATTTTCAATGAATTCCAAAACTTCTATGGTCATCAAATGGTAGAAGCTTTATCTACCGTCCGTATTAACCGTTAATTTTGCTTCTACCATTTGATGACCCTAGAAGTTTTGGAATTCCTTAAAAATTGGTGAGGATGATCATGTTACCCTAGAGAACACACCCACCGATTTTCACAAAATTCCAAAACTTCTAGGGTGGTCAAAATATCCGTAGCTCATTTTCTCCTTCCGTAGCTCATAGCTCACCTAAGCATTCCTCTCTCTCTCTCTCTCTCTCTCTCTCTCTCTTTCTCTCTCTCTCTCTCTCTCTCTCTATATATATATATATATATATATATATATATATACAGTTCGGCTCACCTACGGGACGTCCCGTAAAAAAACTTCCGCGACACTGTTCTGATCGTCCGATTCGGTTCTATCGGACAGTCGAGAAATGAGGCGAACTTCGCTCACAGGCTGTCAGTGCAATTTGGGGTGTTGCTGACCGTCCGATTGAAGACAATCGGGCGGCTGAAAATCAACGCGGCTGTTTCAGGAGTCACGGGTGCTGACAATCAGTCACGGGTGCCTCTCGCGGGAAAATAATTTCCACTGACCGTCCGATTCTCTTCCATCGGACGGTCAAAAATTGAGCCCCCGGCCCCTCTCTCTCTAACCCCCAAACTGAGCCCCCGGCTAACCCCGATCTCGCCCTCCCTCTTCCTCACCCCCGCCCTCTCCACCGCCGCCGCCGCCCTCCCTCTTCCTCACCCTCGCCCTCTCCACCGCCGTCGCCCTCCCTCTTCCTCACCCCCGCCCTCTCCACCGCCGGCGAGATCAAGCGCCCCGGCTCTTCACCCCCGGCCCTCTTCACCCCCGGCCCCTCTCTCTCTCTAACCCCGATCTCGCTTTCCCTCCTCCTCACCGCACCTGAGGTCTCTTCACCGCGCCGGGCCTGAGGTCTCTTCACCGCACCGGACAAGAACAAGCGCCCCTCCTCCTCACCCCCGCCCCCTCTACCGCCGGCCAAGAACAAGCGCCCCGCCCCCGCCCTCTTCACCGCTCCGGCCAAGATCTGACCGGACCCCCGCCCTCTAGTGCTATCACCCCCGGCCCTCTTCACCCCGGCCCCTCTCTCTCTCTAACCCCGATCTCGCCTTCCCTCCTCTTCACCGCACCTGAGGTCTCTTTACCGCGCCGGGCCTGAGGTCTCTTCACCGCGCCGGACAAGAACAAGCCGGCCGACCCCTGCCCTCTTCACCGCACCGCTCCGGCCAAGATCTGAAGCACCTCAGCTCCGGCGATGATCAACCACCTCGGTGCTCCGGCTAAGATCTGCACCCTGGCGCAGGCCAAAATCTGAATCCTCCCGCTCTGGCCAAGATCTGAATCCTGTCGTGCGAAGTGTCTTCTTCACCCCGTCGTCGAAGGTCTGAAGTTCTCTTTTCTGGAATTTGTTTTTGTTGAAGTATTATCTCCGTCGCAAAGTAAGGATGGGAGAATTTCTCGAAGATTACCAGATCAGTCAAATAACCTCAGCATCAACTTAAACCATATAAAATTGCATTAGGGTACTCTATTTCATTAGCATTATTTCTTTTTTTTTTTTTTGAGAAATAATAAAATATTTGTTAACATTACAACAAAAGAGAAATCGGTTATCATAACAAAGTGTAGCAAATCAATCGAGTAGCAAAAATCTTCCACCCCTCCCTTATATTTCAATATTTTTTGAGAATCCCTTCTTAGAAAGTGCGTGAACTAACTTGCACTGAAATCTTAGCCCCCCCGCGTCCAATTAACATGGACGATACTATGATATGTGTACGCTGCAAACACACGTATCAAGTTGTTCATGAGCAGCTCGTGGACAAGGTCGATACGGGGTTCGTTCGAGCTTGCCCGATTACGGTTTGAATCTAACCTAAGCTTATCGTTTAGGCTCATTAAATAAAAGAGCCAAGCCCAAACATATCAAAGCTCGGCTCGGTTAGGCTCGCGGGCACACTTATTTAGGTATCGTGAGCAAACTCATGAATAGTCTCATAAAGGAGCCAAGCCAATGTCTGGAGTTTAGGCTCATTTAATAAACGATCACAACCATCTAATGCCTATTGATCAAGATGAATGCGATTCACCAACTAGGATGAGTAGCTTTGATCAAGTGCCACGTCATGATGTTCTTGAGCGATGTTCCTACTCAATGTTGGAGTAGCATTTTCCCTGACAATTCAACCAACTCAATATTCATTAATGTCCTATTACAACCTTTGTGTCCATTTTTAGAGTCCCAAAGCAACCCTGATAAACTTTCCTAAAATATAAAAGATTAAATACGTCCACAAATAAAAATAAAACTAATTGTCGGATATGTAGCAAATTTTTTAGCAACCCGAATTTCAATTGACTTCTAAATTAAAAGAAAGAAATCTACCATAAAAAAATAGGGTTTTTTATAAATCGACCCCTATCATCTTCTCTATTTACATAAAAACTCTTGTAAAGTTTTTATTTACATATAAACCCCTTAAATCATTCAATATCTATATATCGACCCCTACTATTAGTTGGCATCCAAAGTGAAGGAATATTTTCAAAATATTCCTTCATTCAGTTGTTATTTTATTAATCTAAAGAAAAAATAACCGATTTACCCGTGATTTTAATTACTAAAATCAATATATATATATATATATATATATATATATATATATATATATATATATATATATATATATATATATATAGAATAGAGAGAGAGAGAGAGAGAGGAGTGTTACGTTGCGCTGTGCGCTGCCGGCAGTATAAATGAGCTGCGGTTCTCCTGGCCGTCCAATCACGCGGATCGGCTGCGATCTGCGACCGAAATCCCCTCCCGTCCCCCGCCCGTCTGATCACCTGCACGGATCGTCTGATCCCGTGCATGCACAGCCGGCAGCGCTCGTTTGATTGGTTGTTCGATTCCTATCCGTTGGATTGATGGGAATCGAACGGACCAAACAAAATTCGCTGTTACTGTAGCGGCTACAGTAACAGCGAAAAACGTTTTCATCCGTTAGATTCCCATCGATCCAACGGATGGGAATCAAAAAAACACACAATTGGTCCGGATGATTCCCATCCATTGGATCGATGGGAATCAAACGGACGAAAACGTTTTCACTGTTACTGTAGCCGCTACAGTAACAGCGAATTTTGTTTGGTCCATTCGATTCTCATCGATCCAACGGATGGGAATCAAACAACCAATCAAACGAGCGCTGCCGGCTGTGCGTGCACGGGATTAGACGGTCCGTGCAAGTGATCAGACAGGCGGGGGACGGGAGGGGATTTCGGCCGCGGATCGCAGCCGATCCGCGTGATCGGACGGCCAGGAGAACCGCAGCTTATTTATACTGCCAGCAGCGCACAGCGCAACGTAACACTCCTCTCTCTCTCTCTCTCTCTCTCTCTCTCTGTCTCTCTCTCTCTCTCTCTCTCTCTCTCTATATATATATATATATATATATATATATATATATATATATATATATATATATATATGTTTATTGAATATGGACTTAATCCAAAACAAATATAGACATAACTCGAATCTAACTTGGACCTAATCTGAATAATTCTCACATTGGAGAGGTATTTATAGAGTTTACGTAAATTATTGAGGATGAAATCAAAAATATTATCTCCATTTGGATATCTACTAATTGCAGAGGTCAATATGTCATATTTGAAGTAATTGAGGGGTTTGTATGTATATATCACTTTGATAGGAGGTTATATATAAATAAAGAAGATTTTAGGGGTTGATTTGTTAAAAACCCAAAAAAGATTTTTTTTTTTTTTTGTGATTGTACAAGAGAGGGGGAAAAAAAATATTTTTGGGCTGGAAACAGGCATAAGCGGGTTGATGAAATGTCATGCTCTCAACAAAGCCAAATTAAACCCTTTTCACCTTAAGAAAGGGGAAAACAAAAAATACTCAGCTAAACCCCAATGGCATCAAAGAACCAATTCTGCTGAGATCAATATTTGCCGGCTACCCCATGTGCACCAGCATACTGCGACTTGGCATGATGTGATTGGCAAAGGGGAGCAGGGCCCAAAATCTATTTAGATCATTGTCGTCTCGTTGGAGATTTTTCATTAAGGGTCTGTTCGTTTAGTTTCCTAGAAAATAAAATAAAAAAGAAACAATTTCTGTAAAAAAATTATTTTTATAGAAATTCTTTTCATGCCATTTAATTTTCTTTATTCATTTAGCAGGAAAATAAAAAAAAGAAAGAAATCAAACTCAGTGGAAATCTCTTCTTTTTTTTTAGCAGGATGACAAAGACATGATCGGTTTAATACGCGACATCACGCCAGACTAAAGCACGTGCAGAGTTCATCATACAGCAAATCAGCAGCAATGACAAGCCATTCGGACCTCGATTCATGCCACCTGGCCATCCATCCATAAGGTTTTCACTTAGGGCAGTCTTTTACACACAAAGTAGGGAAGAGTTCCATGGATGAAGCTAAAAGATGCAAGATTCATAAAACAGTGCTAGGCCGGAAGCGCATAATGCACCACCACACATCACTCCACCTTCTTGCCGCCGGCGTCCACCTCCGGGTCGCGGAGGGTTCCGAACATCCAGTCCATCCATATTGTGTAGTGGCCGTAGTTGTGGCGGTAGGTGGTGTGGTGGATCGTGTGGTAGCCGGCCCCCATCACGGGCCACACCTTGCCGTGGATGCAGTCGTGGATGTTGGCCGTCCACACCGCCTCGCAGAAGAGGCTCAGTATGTGGGTCATGAAGTGCGTCGGGACGAGGAAGAGGCATATCACATGCGGAACCGCCTGCAGAATCCCATCCAGCGGGTGGAACGCCAACCCTGCCAAGTAATGCAAATCAAACCGAAGATATCGATGGTATTATCGTAATTAGTGAAGAAATCTTAATCTATTTGAGGTGCTCCATACCCTCACGTCCCAAAACCCGGGTCTTAAGGGGAGGTCCACAGGGGGTATATTATGCGGGCGATGGACGTGGGACTATCTGGCAACAACCCCCCTCACGTGAAACACGCGTGGCAAGGACACGATCACTGGGGAGCACCCGGAGCATGAGACAATGAGCCCTAGCCTTGGTATCTAATACCAAGGGTATCTAACATGGTATCAGAGCTAGGTTCACCGTCTCCCTCCGAATGCAGCCTCTTCCGATCGTATCTCGCTCATCAATGTGGGACTATCCGATGAATGTCAACCTACTTGGCATTATTGTGATGTTCATCATATTCTACCTTGTGTATCAGCCACCTCATTCTTGACTTTACAAAGTTGTGTGGACCATTCATGTCAGCCTAATGCCAAAGCATTATGTTTGTTTCAACTTTTCTTGCAATTATACAACTGAAGTCATGATGATAATCATGTTCTTTCTTTTTGCAGTGTGGCTCTGATGCAGAAATGGCATATAAGTTGGTTGAGGAATGTACCCATGGAATGGAAACCCAACATTTTCAGCAACATACTATTGTTGCATGGAGCATGGGTTTGCCTCTTATTAAGGGGTTTTAATAGGATACACAAAACTAAGGTATTGAACATTTTAGATTTAGATCCTTCTTGCTGAACTAAATCAGGAATTTGATGGACTCCAGATTTCAAAAACTTTTATGATATTAAGCATGCCACCTGTAATTTTGAACTGACAATAAAGATGTTTTGAATCATCCAGAGGCACATGTTAACCCTTTAATTATTCTTCTGCATAATGGCTGATGTACTAATGAAACATGTACCTATGGTCTCTGTGACAAAAAAACTTCAGTTTTTTTATAAAAAAGTCACAATTTTATGAAAAAGATACGATTTTCATGATTTAAGCGCTTTAATCCTGATAAATTGCGTTTTAATTCCGTCGTGTATTGCTCAAAAAACCTATTGTAACATCTATTTATAAATATGTTCTAAAATTCTACCATTTGTTTTCCCGACTCTTTCCCGGCCTTTTCAACTTCTTCCCGATATTTCGGACTTCTCCCCTTACCGATTTTTTCCCGACTTCCGACTTGGTAACTATATTAGTATTTACCATACTAAATCGTAATGTGAGCTTTGTTTCATATACACCAAATAGTTTGCATTCTTTTTGGTTAACACAACATATATAGTTGTGAATATTGTATCATCCAATGTTTAAAGTTTCGGCCGAAATCAATCCGTTTCAGATCGGTTTTCGACAGAAACCAAATCCGATTCACCCAAAAAACGGTGGTTTTCGGTTCGATAATCCGACTCCGCCTGATTTCAGTCCACAAGAGACGGAGAAGAGTAGGTGAGGGGAAAAACAAGCTTGTCGTCGTCGCCTCCCAGATCTGCCGTCCCGGTCACCGTCGTCGCCTGATTGACCGTCCCAGTCACCCAATCTGTCGTCCCCGACTCCTCGCCGCCTCTCTCTCTCTCTCTCTCTCTCTCTCTCTCTCTCTCTCTTCGTTGCAAAAGGGTTTAAAACCCTAACCCAATCCCACCCCCACCCCTTTTAACTCTACTATGTTATAAGTTATAACCGATAACTAATAAGTTATAAGTAATAACTCAAAAGTTAGAAAATATATTATATATAATACAATTATAAGATAAAAAAATTCAAAAAAATTAGAAAAATAGGGGAAAAAATTATAAAAAAATAGGAAAAAATTAGAAAAAATATTGAAAACTAGAAAAATTTACAAAAAATTTATTAAAAATCATAAAAAAACAATAAAAATAAGAATAATTAATTTTAATATTTTTTTCTCTTTTTATTTTTTTAAAAATTTTTAAAAAAAATAAAAATAAAACCGAAACTGATTCTTGGGGGTCGGACCGAAACCGAGTTCTTAAACCTTGATATCATATGACCCATGTACTATACAATGACAATCATGGATAAAATTATCGGTCTGAATATCGTAATTAATAAATCCAAAAATAATTAGATCTATCCAAATCTTACCTAAAAATGCATAATTAGAATTATCATAATTAATAAATCCAAAAATAAATTTATTTTTGAATTAAAATAATTGTTTCAAAATTAAATAATTATTTTATTGCGAAATTAATATTTTATTCCGAAAATACTATTTTTATGAATTATTAATTCCGAAAATAACTTTAACTGTTTTATTCTCTTTTCATCTTTTTAGAAAGATAAAAAAGAAGAGCCTTTCGGTGCTTGATCCTTCCGGACTTCACGCATTATCGGCTAGGTGTTTTGCTTTACTATTCTTCTTCTTGTTTCTTCACTTCTTCTTCTCCTTTCGATTTGTTTTGAACTTTGATCTTCGATCTTTCTTCTTTTTTTGGTTTGCTTTAATCTTCGATCCTTCTTCTTCTGAGTTTATTGGGCTTTCGAAATATCTCGAGTAAAAGCTGGTCAACACTATCTTTCTCTTTCTTTTCACTCTTTTTCCTCCCTATCCGGCCCTGGGATAATGCTTGGCCGGCCCTGGGTTCTTCTTCCTTTCTTTTCTTTCTCCCTTTCTTTTCTTTCTTTTTCTTTCTTCCTTTCTTTCTCTTTCTTCTCTCTTTTTCCTCCCTGGCTGACCTTGGGGTTAGGCTTGGCTGGTCATGGGGTCGGGCCCTGGCTTTCTCTTGACTCTTCCAGACTTGGTTGATCTCTAGGTCTCCCAAACTTTGAATGTTTTCAAGTCTGCCAGACGAATGGTCTTCCAAACTTAGAATATTTTCAAATATGTCATTCTCATGATCTTTCAAACTTAGAATTTTTTCAAATCTATTATACCTATGGTCTTCCAGACTTCGAATATTTTCAAGTCTGTCAAACGCATGATCTTCAAGACTTAAAATATTTTCAAGTCTGTTAGATTCATGGTTTTTGAAACTTAAAATATTTTCAAGCCTAGTAGACACATGGTCTTCCAGACTTAGAATATTTTCAAGTCCGTCAAACTAATAGCTTCTAATTCCCCTCTTCTCGACCACCAACTCCCTCACCATAATTTCCCTCTATTTTTTGGTATTCTTGTGAGAATTCAGCGGCTGCAAGGTATTTTCCGGGCTACTAGTTCAAAGGTATCATCTCCAAAGGTAGTTCCCAAGCTTAACCCTTGTTGAACCTTCTGGCCATATTTATTCTTCTTTCTGCTGAAAAACAGCAAGCTCAAATTTAATTCCAGCAGCACCTATTTGTTTTAGATCCATCCGTTAACTATTATTATTTATCCCTCCTTTGGTATGATTTATCTGATGAATCGTGCTTGTCTTATCAACAATTTGTGTGGCTAAATATGCATATTATCTTATATTAATTTTAGAATTAAATATAGTTTTGTATACTGCATGAATTTTATTACTTGTTGAATCTTTCATCTTTGATAGCTAGCCTTGATATACTTATGAATTAAAGCATCGTTAATCAAACAATATTATTGTTCTTGATATTATTGCTAAAGGTCAATTATAGAGCATACATACATTCAATAGTTTAGCATGGTCGTCTGCATCAGTGTCTACCTTTAATTCATGTTTATTATTAGACATCTAAAACTAAAGGGGACTTTTTCATTCTCATTACAGCACGACACAAAAAAAATGTTGTACTACACGTTCTATTTTCTTTCTCAAGGAATGTATTTTCATAGTTCTACACCCATAATTATAATGCAGCCCTGTAGCTGTTCGTCACAGCCATCAGAAGATTGACATCGTATCAAAGCATGTCATTCTAGGAACATATATGGTACTACAACTGTTAAAGAACTATAAGCTGCATAAATCAAACATAAAATTAAAATTTGATAATTGTATCATACATTCTAGGCAGTTGACAATGGCAATTCCTATATCAAGTAACATACATCACTTGACATATGGAGCCTATGGACAATCATTCATCTTTTATAATTGTATCATATATTGATCATAACAACTTAATCAATATTAAGTAGACTTACCAGCAAATGGCGAAAGTGTATTCTGCTTGTTGTAAATATGATGAGTTGCATGAAGATGCTTGTATAATGGCTTTATGTCATGCAGCTCCCGGTGCATCCAGTAAATCCCAAACTCGACAATGACTAAGTATGTTACTAGATAAGCAACGTACATAGGCCAACCAACTTCACTAATCGTAGAGAAACATCTTGTCCATCCACTTTCAACCATGAATTCTGAAAGTGTAGGAAGAGCACAGTACCACGGCATAGCCTTCATTGCAACTATTATTTGCAAAAGCATGGCTTTATTTGAAGGTATAGCATCTGCACCAAGAAAAGAGTTCTAAAAAAATGGCCTTGAAGATGTTGCGACCATGATAGAAACATCAATTTGATACATCACTATGTAACGATGTATGAAGAATGTGAATTATTAAAACATTAAATTTACAAATGCATCTGATTTTGAGTTTGTTTGTCAAAACCACACTTCAGAAAAAGGTATGAAAATCACATATTTTATCAGAAAGAAAAAAGCTTAACATAGAGCACTGCAACACATGGTCACAGGTACTAGAGATCAGAACCCCGAATAGTCACAAGGGATTAAATTATGAAAACATTATACACAAAAAGGCAGGATTACTCAGTAGTCAGTGCACTATTACAGTTATGTGAATTATCACAAGTGCATTAAGTGTAGTATATGGTCTACGAGGTTTTCTTCCAGTAGATATTTAAGTTGCATTATGAAAACTATATTGAAGTGAACGAAGACATGTATGAGGGAACAATTACTAGCGTCAGATGACTCAGATGTAACTGTGGGGAGACAAATGAATTACCAGTAACTGTGGGGCTCCACCAAGAGTCAGCTTGAAGCCCATATCTTTTTAGTCATCATTGATGAACTCACTACTAGTATTCAAGAGGAAGTACCATGGTCAGTGTTCTAAAAAGTGACCCAGACGGCCGCCTAGGCACTAGGCGGCCCCCCACCGCCTCGCCTAGGCTCTAGGCGCTCCAGAAAAGCGGCCAAGCTCCCAGGCAGGGCAAAGCGGCCGCCTAGGTAGTCTAGGCAAGGCAAGGCGGCTGTCTAGGCGAGCTCAGGCTGGCCAGGCGTGATCAGGCGGACCAAGCGGGCTGAGACTGGCCAGGCGGACCATGTTTGCTTTTGTTCTTGTTAATCACTCAATCTTGAATTATAGTTATATACTTGTTCTTTAAAATAATGGTTTGGGATAATCTTGAACTTACATTAATTTTTAAACATATATATTATATAATATCAAAATAATAATTAAAAAAAAGGCAAAACGCCTAGGCCCCGCTTAGGCCGCCTAGGCGCTAGGCGGCCTCCACCGCCCGACTAGCGCCTAGCGCTTTTTAGAACCTTGACCATGGTACATGTTATTTGCAAATGATATAATGTTAGTCGATGAGATAAGGATAAGATTCCATGCTATATTGGAATTGTGGAGGAAGATTTTCGAAGATAAGGGCTTAAAAATAAATCGAGTTAAAACAGAGTATATTGAGTGTAATTTTAATGCAAATAATAATGATAATGAAACCCATTTCACAATTGATGGTTAAGAATGAAAACAATATGATTGTTTTCGATATCTTGGGTCTATCATATAGAAAAATGGAGAGATAGATGATCATATATCTAATAGGATTAGAACTAATTGGATGAGGTGGAAAGGCCTCAAGAGTGCTACGTGATCGACACATGCCTTTAAGACATAAGGGATAATTTTACAAGACAACAATAAGACCCACTTTGTTATATGGCTCAAAATGTTGACCCCTAAAAAGAGCTCAAGCTCATAAGATGAGCATGAGAAAGAAGAGGATACTAAGGTGGTTGTGTGGAAAAACTAGGAGGGATAGAGTGAGGAATGAGCGTATTAGAAAATGGGTTAGAGTGACACCAATTGAGGACAAGATAATGATGAACAAATTAAGATAATTTGTGCATGTACAACGTAGACACGAGGCGGCCCAATAATGAGAGCGTCCTAGATTAATGTGGAAGGTCCAAGGAGAAGGGGAAGACCTAGAATGGTTCAAAACAATCTTCAAGTCAGCAACCATCAATAAAATATTACATCAACATTCACGGGAAATCGGGTGCCCTCAGTAAATAATAGGCATATGGTTTGGAGGTGTCAAGGGGTGCTGATACTGTTGCTGATAGGTGGGTGCCAAAGGGCAACGGTCACAAGCGGGTGCCCTAGAAATTTGAAAGGGAACAAATAGGAGACGTGATTACTCTCTCACTCTCTTTATATATATATAGGGCAGGGATACTCTTACTAATGAAATCTTACTAATAGAAGTTACAAATCGCTTTTTACCTAACCTAGAGGTTTCAGAATTTGATGAAACTTGGTGGGGATGCTCTCTATGGCAAGTTGATCATCCTCACCAAAAATCAACAAATTCTATAACCTCTAGGGGCATCAAATGTTAGAAGCTTTATCGACCGTTCATTTTAACCGTTAATTTTAATAACATATTTGATGCCCCTAGAGGTTATAGAATTTGATGATTTTTGGTGAGGATGATCAACTTGCCATATAGAGCATCCCCACCAAGTTTCATCAAATTCTGAAACCTCTAGGTTAGGTAAAAGATGATTTGGAACTTTCATTAGTAAGAGTATCCCTGCCCTATATATATATATATATATATATATATATATATATATATATATATATATATATATATATATATATATATTAACCGTTCATTACTAAGATTCCATTAGTAAGAGTATCCCTCCCCATATATATATATATATATATATATATATATATATATATATATATATATATATATATATATATATATATTCAGTTGTTCGCGAAACAGAGTAGGAACATGCGACATTTTTGTTTCACGCTGATAGAAACACAGAGAGGAGTGCTGGTGGCTGGTTCTCGCGGGGAAAAAGAAAGAGAATGAGAGAAAGAGAAGGAACGTCTCTTCCTCCTTTATCTAATGTTCCTCTTGTTTATCTTCTTTCTTTCTTATCTTCTTCTCTCTAGTTCTTCACAGGGAAACACCAAGAATATGACAACCATTGTTGATGATCATTGCACAAAGATCTTCGGGATTGAGAGAGATAAATAGAGAGAGAAGAGAAGAGGAGGGGGAAGACCCAGAGTCCATCAGATTCGAGGAATCCACCTCTGATGGATTCCTATCCAAGAAACCCTAAACGAAGCTCGCAAGCATATTTATTTTTTAATTCATAATTCATCTATCTCAAAAAAGAGAAGACCCTACAGGCCTTTATAAGTTGCATCTATAACCATCCACAGGACATGTGGGACTAAAAACACCTAAAAACTGACGTGTTACCCAAGTATAAAAATTACATAAATAAAAGTGACGAAAATGACATTAAATAACAAATAATTAGTATAAAAGATAATTAGGTCTCTTGGGCCGATCACTGGCGAAGACGATGCAGTTGTTGGGCGGCTTGGGCCTAGTCCCTATCCCTTTTGTTTAATATATAAATGACAAACATAAAAAAGTTTAAAACATATGTTGAACCAATTAAGATGCAAGAATAAATAACCATAAAACACATCCATAATTCATAAAAGGACATCAAGAATGGAAATTAACCATCAACATACGTAGCAATGCTAAAACACCCCATATACCATCTACTTTACAAATTAAACATCAGTTATGTCCATTAATTAGAAATCTAAAATAAAATCTTGTCTTTAAGTTGCTCAATTGTATCCCTGAGTACACATCTATAGTACTAATTTTCTTAAATTTGGGATGCGTCTGAAAAGTGTCAGATACATATCCTCGAATATTCAACAAGTAATGGTATTCTGTACGGATACGATATGTGGAGGCAGAGGGGTCTAGAAGAATCCGTGTTTCATAGATGCAAATGTATTCATATCATATGATATCCTACTTTTTCAATAATTGCATCTCGATGTATCCACAACACATCGTATCTTCAACTCGTATTTGTATCCAAGCTTCCTAGGTGACAATGAAATCTAATATTTGAGAATAATTTTGTTGAAGAATCGGGAAAGATACATTTCCTAAATCAGGTATTTTCTGAATAGAGTGCAGTTTGATATGGAAAGTTGTGCGGTCTTAATGTAGATAATAGCTTAATATCAAACATGGGTTCATAACATCATAGAAAATTTGCATCTCAACACCTTCAAATGTAATCCAGCATGCAATATATTACCAATACGAATGCCTATATTCTTTTCTGACTCTTTTTATGTTGATTTAAGGAGTAAATAACATATTGAAAATAATAAGAAGATACGTCTTTCAACCTTACAAAGAAGAAATTATATTAAAATCATTGAAGATACTTAGATTTCTACAACCGACTTGCCAAAACATTCAGCGAGATTCAACATGTTCATGTTGGTCTGGGAAGTAAATAAATTTGAGAATATTACATGACTTGTTATGCCAACTTAAGTGTCTCGTTCATCTAATCATCTCAGTTCTTTATTTTGCAAACCATTATATGTTAGGAATCGTTGGGGTTGTTATCCTCATCCTGGTTAACTTATCCATGTTTTTTTTAGAGAATCAGTTTGTTGTCGATGAGCCTTATCATTTGCGTCAGGCTTATCACTAAACCACTATAAAAACAGAGTCGTGTATCCGTAATATAAAACAATGAGATTTAGTATGCACTCTTCTCTATCATCTTAGCTTCATCCTCTCACCATGCCTACTTTCTCTAAAGGTTGCTGATTTGGTATCAGAGTCACATGGTTCGTCCTCTTCCTCAGCACCTCCTACCTCCACCTCTCTCATGTCTTTTCCGCCACCAAACATTAAAGCGAACACAACACAACCATATCCTCCATGGCCGCTATCATCTTTATTGCCTCTGCCACTACATCTAGATCAACAAGACAATGCGACGAGCATACAAGTTCAAGTTATGCTATGTTCTTGACATCTCCATCGCCCTCGCCACGTACATGTTCGTCATGATTGTCATCTAACAGACAATGTACTCCCTTCGCCCATTCATTGTGAGCATAGTTACCAAGTCGGAAAACGGGAAAAAAACGACGAAGGAAAAAATCGAAAAGATACGATGAAAACGGAAAAAACGGGAAAAAAACGTGAAAACATCGGAAAAAACAAAAAAAATCTTAAAAATTATAAAAATTATACCAAGTATGTATATATGTCATTTTCCAACATTAAGAAAGCAAAAGTTCAAAACATATAGCATATGCGTTTATTAAGCACGAATAAAATAAAACCCGAACCCAATTTAAATCCGGACCAAACCCGATGTGTTTTATACGTGTTTTATACGCGTTTTTTCCGTTTTAAACGCGTATAAAACGTGTACAGAAGTTTTTTTCAAAAAAACGAGTTTTTTTCCTGTTTACTACGTCTTCGGATCGATACGCGTTCTATACACGTTTTTTTCAAAAAAACGCCCGATTTGGTAACTATGATTGTGAGCATCGTCATCGTCGTGCAATTGATCTAGCACCTATGACCTGATTCCCTTTGGCAATTGTATAGGTTCATCCGTTGGTGGATCCTATCTCGTCGAGTTCATCTCGCACCTAGCTTCTTCTTTGGACATCTCATCGAGTGGTTGTGATCATGGGAGCCATTCTCTTCCCACCCGAACTTTTTCTTCAGCCATCTCACCAAGCAGAGCAGTCCCGATATCCATAGTTACCAAATCGAAAGTCGGGAAAAAAATCGACTAGGGGATTAGTCAAAAAAATTGGAAAAAAAAATCGAAAAATTCGGAAAAGAGTCGGGAAACAAACATGGCATATTTTAAATGTGATTAATCATGATTAAAACGTTTAAGTTGGGATTAATACATAAAAATTAAGACTTCTTCGTCCATCTCGGTGAGCAGTTCTAGCGCCAAAAGATCATCTCGCCCCGACTTCTACTTCGGCCATCTTGCTGAGCAATTTTAATACTAGAGGTCATCTTGCCCATGGCTTCTTCGGCAAAATCTCTCAAGGTGTTCAGAATCTTCAGATACCCGTAGGTCATCTCACCTATGACTTCTTCTTTAGCAATCTCGTTGACCGGTTCCGATATCGAAAGCCCGCTTTGCCCCAATATCTTCCCAATCGACCACCTCATTGCATTCATGATGGCCAATTAGTCCAATTTAAGATCGCCGAATTCCCGACAACTAGATGATCCACCTTTGTTGCTTATATGAGCACCATTGATACCCCCTCAAGCAAAGAATTGAGGGAATAGCAGATCAGCAGACCCACGAACCCGCATTAGTGCTTCTTGTTTTCCTGAGCTAACTTGCTAGTTGGATGTTTTAAATATCTGCCTTCCAACATGATGGAGAGTAACAAGAAGAGTTGTAGATGCTATCCTCATCTGAGGTTATTCATATACTTATCCTTGTTTTATTTTTTGAGGTAAGAAAAAAAAAATGAGATTAGTTATCCTCAAAAAGTTATTCATATACTTATCCTTGTATTTTTATTATAGAGAATTAGTTGGTTGTAGATAAGCCTTATCATCCGCATCAGGCTTATCACTAAACCTCTAAGATGAGTCTCTCCCTCATCTTAGTTTCATCTTCCCACCATGTCTCCTTTTTTCTGATAGTAACTAATTTAACAAATGTAGGATCCAAACGAGCGTCTCCCAAATTTTCACCCATTTTAGTCAAGACACATTGGGAATGAAAATATAATTTCTAAAACCCTCATTCTTTCACAATATCTGCATAACAGAGCCAGCTTTGAAATTCAAACTGATGGTATTTTCTCAAGAGGTGCGTTGAAAGTATGTGTAGATCTCCTTATATCTATCCAAGAATTTTGTTACAATTTATTGCAAAGAATTTCAACTTATTGCACAAAATAGCTCAACATATCTTGTTTTTTTTTCCATACTTTAAGCCAAAAAAAAATTAGAGAAAATAATAGAGCTCTTCCACCTAATTTTTAAAGCAATTTATTTAAATAACATAGTTACAAAATTTTCTAACCTAAAAAACATACACAAGAAACAAGATATCGATCAGTAGAGCAAGAAGAAACAATTTCTAAAATTCTCGAGATTTTGATTCAAAACAAGAGGATATGTGCTCCAGATCCACATCCGACACTGTTTAGACCATGCGAAAGATGCGAAAGATCAGAGCATCTACAAATTCTTAAGAAAACATCAGCAATCTATGAAGAAAGACGAAGTGTATTCAAGGAGAGAGACAGAGAGAGAGAGAGAGAGTGACCTTTGGGGATGTAGACATTGCGCTTCAAGTAGTAGATGTAGAAGCACCAGAGGAAGCCGGAGACGAAGTAGAGGAGGGTGCCGCCGATGTAGTTGCGGAGCCACGACTTGATCGGCCGCGGGAGCGGCTGCCACACCCCCTCCGGCAGCAGGGGGCCCAGCACAATGCCGTTGAACCAGTCCGTCTCCTCCACGAACCGATGCAGGTACTCCGCCAGCTCCATCGCTCCTCCTCCTCCCCCTCCCCCTCCCCTCCCGCCCGGCGGCGACGGACGATCGCCGATCTGACGACGATCGGAGAGAACCGCACAGGCGAGGGAGGGCCTCTCCCAATCTGATATCTGTGACGGAGGGCAGACCGAGGAATTTAAAATGGGGGTTGGGGTACCTAAAACGGGCGGTGCTGCAGCAGAAGCACGAGGGACCTGGGACTGCTGGGACCACCACAGCACCTTGATGTGAAAGGGCTAAGCCCCACATGCTTGGAGGCAGGGTGGAGGGTGGAGGGGGAGGGGGGGAATCGCGATTCGCCCGTCATCTTCGCTTGATATTTTCACTACTACCCTTTACTAAACAAGTGAACCACGCGGTCCACGCACACTGGTATCCTGAGAATGTGGAGTAGAATATCAAACATTTCTTGTCAAGAACTTAAAATAAAAAATAAAAAACATTTCTTGTCAAATTATAATGTGTACGGCATCCAGGTGTGACCGTCACTTGTCTCGACCCGTGAACTAAGAGGTTTTTTCCCAAACCCCCAACTCAGTCGTATCCCTGAAAATAGCCATGTTGCTTTTTTCATTATTTTTCCTTGATCATTTTTATGTTTCGAACTAAAGTATCCATAAGTCTTATAAAGTGTTTTATTTTTAATTTCAAAGAGATTTGATTCTGCTTCATTGATGATCCGTCTCCTCTTTCAATCACTGACGTTTTAGGACATGTGGTATATCTTATTTCAATGGCAACGATTGGATCATAGGATTAATCCTAGAGGAATGTCAGTATCATAACCGACTGCAACCCACCACCGATCGTTGTTGCCTGCCCGCCATCGTCGACCACCGATGAGCATTTTCCGTCATAGACGCCACCCCGTCGATCGCCACACCCACCGACCACCGGTTGCCCACCGTCATCGCCCCGTCGACCACCACCAGGCCACGATGGCCGATGGGGCAGCGTGGGTAGTGGCCAACGACGATGATGGTGGGTGGTGGCTGATGGGGCGTCGGCTACCGTGAAATGCTTTGGCGCACATGGGTCGGCGCATCAGTGAAATACTTCGGATCATTTTATTGATGTGCCCATACGCCAGCGCATTTCATTGATACACCCCACGCATCATGCACGTCAATGCATTTCACTGATGCACCAGTGCATTATGTGCGCCGATTCATTTCGATGGCTACGATTGGGCCAAGAGATGAACCCAATGGGGATGCCACCACCACCGGTCGTGTCGAACTTGCTTCCAAATCTTATTTCTATCTCTCATTTCTTCCTTCTTGTTTACTATTTTTACATTACATCCATCCAATCTTCCATTAAAAGCCTTTCACTACGGACCGCAGTAGAATGCGCAGGCACCTTTCATTGTGTCTCACAATGAAAGGTGCCGGCGCCCGCGATGAAAGACTTTGGTGCCCGTAGTGAAAGATGCCGACGTCTTTCACTGCGGGCGCCAGCGCCTTTCACTACGGGTTGTAATAGAATGCGTGGTCGCCTTTCATTGCGGTACACAGTAGAATATGCCAGCGACTTTCACTACGAGCCGCAAATAGAATGCACCGGCACATCTTCACTTATGCGCCAGCTCATCTTTATTGATGCTTCGGTGCAACTTCACAAGTGTGCCCATCGCCATCGACCACAAGCGGGAACCTCTCGTCGATGACGCAACCTAGTTAGCCAGCACTCGCTGCCATCGATGGCGGCCACCAACCACTGGTTGCCCACCACCGTCGCCCCGCCGACTACCACCCGCGGTGGTCAATGGGGCAGCGAGGGTGGTGGCCAGCGGC
Organism: Chamaelirium japonicum; assembly: GCA_947650365.1. Classification (NCBI taxonomy): domain Eukaryota; kingdom Viridiplantae; phylum Streptophyta; class Magnoliopsida; order Liliales; family Melanthiaceae; genus Chamaelirium; species Chamaelirium japonicum. Next base: position 38,835,267 of record OX393553.1, on the reverse strand, counting down.
AATAGTGGTGGATGGTGGCCGATGGGGCGTCAGCCATGCCGAACTTGCGTCCGACTCTCATTTCTTCCATTTCTTTCACTGTTTTTACATTACATCCATCCAATTTTTCATTAAAAACTACCAAAGTTACTGACTTCATTTTATCTTCATCTTTAAATGATCTCGTAGAGGATCACAAAGCCTCCAGAATCAATAAATTCTGATGAGCAATGAAGATGGTACATCATGTCGAACTTGTTTCCGGTTTTCATTTTTATCTGTCATTTCTTACTGCATACCACCGTCACCGGTTGATATCATCCCAACGATCTCCAGCGACAAGAGACGGTTGAAGCAAGAAAAAAAACAGAAAAAATGAACATACTTTTTATTTATTTTGTTTGGTCTTTAAGGGTTAAATGATCATAAAAATGCAATAGCTGTTCACAAGTGACATTTGGCACGATGTCGAAGGCTAAAAAAGTAATGCAAAGTAATAGAGGGCCATTCTGGAAAAAACCTCTTGAACTAAAGATCAGACGGAGTCTAGGTGTTGCTGGCCTTTAGCAAATCATGCATCAGAACGCCACCACGTGAAATTCGTGCTTTAGCATTGCATTGCCTGACACGTAATCTACAGGATAGGAGTTCGGATCTCCTCCAGTCGGTCGGCCCCGGTCAGTGCGCCCGGCGCGCATCACACCCGCATCCAGTCGGCGGGAGTACATTCACTTTGGGTTGCCTGCCATCCTGCGGCTGTGATGCGCACGGACCTACGGACCGGAGCCGACCGACTGGAGAAGATCTGAACTCACAGGATGGCAACGTCCTGGTATTGCATCTCGTTCACAACCGTCTGATGCAACAACCCCCCACATGAAAACCGCCATTTACCGGTTATCGAAGCCTGACCCTTTCATTGCAAACCTGGGGCAGCCAGTCAATGGGTGTGAGTTATCAACATGGTGATGGCGCTATCAACATTGTTCAATTAACTCTCTCCCTGTAAAACTTCCTCCGTGTAAAGAATCACGTTCGTCCGTTTGTTGTATGAATTTTACTGTGTACGAAATATCCTAGGCATCTAGGACTGATAATTTCGGACCCGACAGGGCAGATCAGACACGAAGTTAGCGGGTCTGGGTTAGAGCTAAAGAGGTTCGGGTCGTAAACGGGTTGACACGATAGACCCTTTTAATAAACGGGTCGGATTTGGGTTTAGGGTCTGAACACGATAGACTCCGGAAGCCCTTTTAAAATTCATCGGGTCGTGTACCAGCAATCCAATACTATAATATATAATATCAGCAGATCTATCGGGTAATGTCGGGTTGAGTCGGATCGGGTCAACTAAATAAACCCGTGTGGTAAACGGGTCTAACGGGTCTTATCGAGTCTACCCGTTTATAACGGGTCGGGTACGGGTTTAGAATCTAGACACGATTAGTTAAACGGGTCAGGTCCGGATCTAGGGGTTTTGGACACGATCCGAAACTAGACACGACACGAACCCGACCCGACCCATTGCCACCCCTATAGACATCCCCCCTTCTAGAGATAGCACATCTATTTCCATAGGTAGTCTCATTCTATAGGCCACTTTTTTTTTTTTCTGTCATGCTCGTGTCGCTTGTCACGCACCGCCATATGCCCAACCCGTCATCCCCCCCTTCCCCCTTCTCTCTCTTTTCTTTTCCGTCTTCCTCCTCTTTTTTTTTTCTTTTTTCTTCTCAATGGTCGAATGCACCTTTATGTGCATTCTACATGGGCACATAAGGTGCATTCAAATTGGTATTGTTGAATGTACAAAATTTAAAAAATGACGAAGGTGAAAAGAGAAGGAAAGAGGAGGAAGAAGATTAATGATGAATCGATGGTTGGTTGTCAGAGCATGGGTTGCCCTTGTAAAAGAGCAAAAAATTTGGAGGGCTGTATATAGCCTATCTATAATTGATGTGGTCCCTCCAATTAAACCTACAGGCACAACGCCTCCACCTACCCCATGCATTACCCACCAAAGGCTGAGATCGGATGGGTGCTGACTTGTGCCGATCGCCTCTAACAAAGTAGAACGAGGGCTGGCCCCACAAACATTTGGTTACGTGGCGAGCTCTGAATGGGTTTGATCAGACAGTGCTGGTACCAGCCAGCGTATCCGGCGTCTAATGATGACGTCCACTTTGCTTTGGGATTTGTGCGAGTCTCGTGACGGATGAAGTAATCAGTGGAAAAGATACTTACAAAAGTGTTTTTTTATAAAAAAAATAATATTTAAAATAATTTTGTGGCGGGAGTGGAGCACGTGGGAATCTAGAGACTTGCACGAGGCTAGAACGAGTTCGACTCCTCTACGGTTCATTCTTTCCCTCGGTTCACTCGGTTGGTGAAGCGGTGGTGGGAACTACGCCAGTCCGAAGGTGACGATGGCAGGCGTCGCACTCAGCCCAGCTATGGATCCATCGGACTGATGTAATTCCCACGACGTCACCGATCCGGGTGAACCGAGGCGAAGAACGAACCGTAGAGGATACGAACTCGGATGGAACCTGCCGATGTGTTAGCTGGACTTGGGTAGGTAAGAGGCACGACCCAAGAGGGAGAGCATCGTTGCTACTGATTGATTAGCAGCACTTAACATGGGTTCGGGTTGACCTGCCAAACCGAACCAAATCGGTCTATTTGGTTCGATTTGGTTCGGGTATTTTTGACCGTTCGGATTGGTTCGATTCCAAAAAAGAAAATCCCGTTATGGTCGGTTCGGTTCTGGGTTGTGAGTTTTTTAACCCGAACCATTGGTACTATAACCTCAGTAGTTACTACTATACAGACAGTCTCACTAATATTATACATTACATGGTGGTGACCCCAATTGCCACCATTCGGTGCATTCAAAACTTTCAAAGGTTCAACGGTGTGATGAAACTGAAAAGTGAAGGGTGTTGCTATTTGCACCCACATAATTACTAGCATCCCCAAATCCCAACTTATGAAATATCTCAAAGTGAAAAATTAAGGGTGTTGCTAGCAATTCTATAAGGGCAAATAGCAGCACCCAAAGTTAAAGGCTTAAAAATGAAATCTGAACCAACTCAGCGGCTCAACCATTCACGCCTCACGGTGTGATGACGAGCTATTTGAAAGACCCGCAGGACCGAACCGAACCAAACCGAATATTTCCGGTTTGGTTTGGTTTGGTTCGGTTTTTACCAATGAATGGTTTGGTTCGGCTCCATTTTCTAGAGAACCGCTCAACTTCAATTCAGTTCCAAATTTATCAAAAAACCGAACCAATCAGAACCATGAACATCCCTAGCCGCACTTGCCTACGGCCCAATTGTGGTGTGCCACATCATCCATCAAAAAGGATATAATGGGGGCAGTAAAGTGTAGCGTCCGAAGCAAGTGTAGTGCCTATGGTGTTTTTTTTAATGAACCACATGGCACACCACGATCGGGCTATAAGCAAGTGCAGTAAATCAATCAGGTAGCAAAAATACTCTCCTCCCTATAAGAGAGCAGTCTATACATAAGCTTGATGCAAAATTTAGTCAGTGAGACCCACCTGGGGATAGAAGAGTTGGCAAAGCAATTGATGCTTTGGTGAGGAGGCTGTGGGTTCAACTTCTCCTTCCCTCGATCTACCCAGAAGTGAAGTAGGAATTGCCGAGTGGGTCGGGGTTCACTCCCGGAGGGATTTGTCCGAGTCTGAAGTGGGCCATTGCCTGAAAGATTTCGGGACACATGCCAATCACAAAAAAAAAAAGGGTAATGAGCCTATGGCCCATGGTTTCGAGCTACAGTCCGAACAACCGTTCCATTTTAGCTTAGACCTCTGTATGTGGACAAAAATGCCCCTCATATCATTTTGAATTTATATTTGCTGCCACTCATCTTCCGTTGCTGGACCTAACCAAACACCCCTCCCCGCCGTAACCGGACCTAACCAAACCCCCTATAACCGCCGTCGGACCTAACCGAACCCCCCGCTTGCCAGACCTAACTGAATCCCTCTACCTTAAGATCTACACGTCATGGGATGAACCCTAGACCTAAAATTCTCAATCCTAAACCTAACCCGAACCCCCTCGCTGTCGTTGCCGCCTTTGCCACTCATGCTCAGCACCTTCGTCACCGCTGCTCGCGACCACCTCCGCCTCCGCCTCCTTCACCGTTGCTCGTGGCCGCCTTCGCCTCCTTCACCGCTGCTCACGGCCGCCTCAGCCTCCACTGCTCATGGCCGTATTCGCCGGACCTGATGACCCTCTATCATGGCTGATCAAGAGAGGAGAGGAGGTGAGGGTGGTCTCGGGATTAAAAAAAAAAGAAAATGATTTTTCCTAATATTGGGTTCGATAGAGGCGTTTGAGCTCAAATGAAACGTTTCATTGGGTTTATTCTAATGTTTGATTTGTTTAGGTTAATAACCCAAAAAAAAAACAGAGAGACCAGACTTCAGCCTGATTTTTCTTTTTCCGGGTACATAAGTGGGGGTCACTGGACCACCGAGAGAGTCCATCATGGCACAACACAATAGGTGGGACTTAGCCCACTATAGATAAACGCCCAGCTTGATCGGTTGCGAACAAAGTCGAATCAGACTCGATTCAGCTGATCCAAGTTCGAATCGAGTCCGAGTAAGCGGGATCAAATGCAAATAGACTTGATCGTACTTGAATTCCAAATTTGGTTTGATATTTAAAAAAAAAAATTGACTGAAAAGGATGAGCTGGAAAAGTCGGGAATTTTTTTTTGCAGAAAAGGATATTTTTCTGACTTTTCAATACCACGAAAAAGAGGAATGCTATTCAAACACACATGAGACGCATGAACCATGTGCAACCTGATGCAAGTGGAAATATAAACAAAAAGTGTTTTGCTATTTACACCCCTAGAAATTACTAGCACCTCCAATTTAATAAATAAAAAAAATATCAAATATTTTCTCGTAGCATCACAAGCATATTGATATACACACAGTGTCGGTCGCTCCCAGCCGACATGTTATCAGTTGCTTCTATCGATCCCACATTGTGTTGTCCAAGTAGGACAGGATCGACCGATGCCACACCATGTCAGTCAGGTGCAACCAACAACTATATTGATCGGGGACAACCGATACGTCTGCATCAGTCCCAACTCTCCTATCCCCTGGTGAGTAACTATCAAGTTGAAGGAGCCAATCAGTATTTGGTCGAACCCAAGAAACAAAGTCTGAAATCCAACCAACTCTTGCATACTTTCTAATGAACAAATCAAAACTGGTCCAACCGAAGTTTAGTGCTGTGACATCAAATATCCCATTAATAAGTACATCTACGAAAAATATGGCCAAACATAGGACTTTGATCCAATGATCAATCACTGTCATCTAATTTCGCAAAGCTCAACAAATTGTAGTCCCATGTAAAATCCACCAAACTATTGTCCGTTTAGATTATTTACGGACCGAGAGGGGTAGTAATATTATACCTTACTACTAATTTAAGTCATCATCGTCGGCATTATCCAACTCTTATCCCATCAAAATGAGCTTGTCAACCTGACATCAACCCTCTAAGATTGAAGTACCTCACCAAAATAACTTAGCAAGAAAGGGGTTACGCCAAAAAACCAAAAATATCAGTTAGTTATATGCATAGCCTAGTGCACATATCATCTTCCCTTTGCATATGAGCCTCACATAAGAACACTATATATGTTGCCCCATCGGCCTGGCCCTGATGATGAGATACACACTAGTGTTGAGATGGTCATGCCTCACACGGGTTAGTCCCACATCGGTAATGGGAGCGGATGATGAGCTACTTATATACCCGCCTTGGACCTCCCCTTACAAACCGGTTTTGTGAGGAGGTGGGTATCCAAGATTGGATTCTTCACATGGTATCAGAGCCAGACCAGCACCGGGAGCTCCTCCTGATTGTGTCCTTGCCACGCGTGCCGCGCGTGAGGGGAGGTGTTCAGATGGTCATGCCTCACACGGGTTAGTCCCACATCGATAATGGGAGCGGGTGATGATCGCTACTTAGATACCCGCCTTGGACCTCCCCTTACAAGTCGGTTTTGTGAGGAGGTGGATATCCAAGGTTGGATTCTTTACAAATAGAGCTTCACCATCTAAATTTTGAAGAAGTCAGAAGGGAAGGGGGATCAAATCACAAGGAAATGACCAACATTAGCAATCAAAATCTATAGAAAACGAGGTAATTATCCATTGAATACTTAGATCTAGATCATCAGCACCCGGCCATCACCATCCAAGAAGGAGAAGCTTCAATAAAGCCATCCGAATATACAGCCCGTTCTTCGGTTGTCGAAAATATGCAGCTCTTGGGTCAGCATCCACATCAATCGTACATCTGCACAACAATAGTACTTAATTAAAAAAAGTACCCATTAAACTTAACAAGGTGGAGGAAAACAATATTGCGAGGTGTTTAGGGTTTCAGTTTTCATATTTTTATGGTTTCGGGGGTTTCCAGGTTTATGGTTTGGGAAATGAAACAACGTACCTCGTGAAGCCTCGGGAGAGGATGCATGATGACCGCAATGTACTTCCCACGAGCAGCTTCAGACAAATCGATCCTCTCGCCAAACCTCTCTCGTTTTCTTCCCATTCGATGCTCATTGACGTCAAGTAATCCTTTGTATCTATCTCTATCCCAATGCATACTGTAGGGGTTTTTTTAGAATTGGACGGTTCAACTGGAAGGCACAATCTAACAAATCAAAGAACACAAATAGATCGGATTTACGTGAAAAAATATCTTTTTTAACGTCGAAGGAAAAAAAACCACGGAATGGAACAAGGATGCATTAATAAGCCAAACGAGTTACAAGTTTTCACCCTGACCCGATTACACCCAGAGATGACCGGCTTCCCGATTGCGAACCTCTCAAGTCTCTCTCTCAAGCTCCGAAAACTCCGGAAAGAGTTGGGCAGCACCTCCTCCACCAGAATTTCACCCCCCCTCTCTTAGGGGGTAGGTCCCCTTTTATAATACGACTATGAGACAGCTGTTGCCTTCCTAGCGGAGCGGCATTAACTGTGCTCTCCCGTGATTTGCGTAGCTACCTGCGTAGGGGCGATGTGTCGTCTGGCAGGCGCTAGGTAATTTGTGACCGGGGGTGTTAATTGCCATACTGGTCGACCGAAAATCTTGGGGCGTGTGCTGTCTCCCTGTAACCGTCGCCCGACCGAGATTCTCGGGAATAACTACTGCACGATCTGGATGCACGATCTTTAGGCTGCCCCGTCGCGTGAATGTTGGAGCCATGCGAAGAAAACGAAGCTTCCCTCCGATTTGTTTATGCTTTGATCGGTCAAGCCTTACAGGTTGACCGGCGAGCCACCTGCTGCTAGGTCCGGGAGCCATAAATCGTGCGTCGTGACGAAACGCGCGGCCGACTTCAACGAGATGTGCGGCCGACCAGGCGCAAGGCTGACCGTGGGCGCATCCAGAAGCAACACGTGGCCGTCCGCGGTGAGATGCGCGACCAACCGGACACGCGGCCAACTGTGACAGCAGCCGAGTGAAACGCGTGGTCGACCGCAGTGAGATGCGCGACCGATCGGGCGCGTGATTGACTATGGGCACAGCCGGGAGCAATTCGCGACCGATCGGGCGCGCGACCGACTGAGGGCGCAACCGAGAGTGACGCGTGGCCGACCGCAACGAGCCGTATGGACGGTCGGGGCGAAGTGCGCGGTCGGGCGGGACGAGGTGCGCGACCGGGTATTGGGTGCTTCTTCTTCAGGGTTAGGGTTTCTTCATTTATTATGGTACACACAATACCCCCTCCCGGTCGGTCGGTAGTTTCTTCAATGCGTTTCGACCAGCCGGGACTGGATCGGGTCTTCTATTGCGGAAGGCCTACCTTCAAAATTTTATTATACAGTTTCCCAATTGTCTGAGTTGATTGATCGATCTTTGCCACTTGCTTTCTTTCTTGGAATTTGCCCATCTGCCAATTCTAAGTATTTGACCATCACTTTAACTGGCCGATTGCACTCGCCATTGAGTCTTGTGAGACGATCACTCATTAGTACATTTTCACTGTGGGGGAGGATTTCGGCCGTCGTACGTGGCCCTCCTCCAACAGTCGATTGAAGGTTTGATCCTTCGGAATGTGGCGCGCTTGGAAGCGCTGAGTTGTGACTTGCTAGGTTGTCACACAAGCACTATAGAGTAGAAAGATAGAGTTGACACTAGATGTGATGACGAAGTTCGGCCAAAGCCTACGTCTCCGTGCGATAAGACGCAACCTTTGAATCCACTATCTCTGAGTAAACAGTAGTGCTACTCTCGACAGGTCGAGGAGTGCTTCTTAAAAGATGATAGAGGGTGGAGAGGAGATCTAAAAACCAGAAAGCTCGGGGAGCTCTGGAAAACAGGAAATGGAATTATGGTTTAGATTTTAGGATCTGGAAAACAGGATTTGCTATTTATAAGGGCTTCGTTTATCAGGGGAATATTCTAGGAATATTCCTAGAAATATCCGGGGTTTGGTAAATACCCGGGGGGATTTACCAGGCCCCAGATAGTGCAAGTAGGCCCCAAGCAGGGCTGCGGGTCCCTCTGTTGGTCTCATGGGCCCCAAGCAGGGCTTCGGGTCCCACCGTTGGTCTCATGGGCCCCAAACAGGGCTGCGGGTCCCATCGTTGGACTCGTGGGCCCCAGGCAAGGCTGCGGTCCCACCGTTGGGCGTTAGCCAGATTTTGCACCAACAGTTATCCCCTCCTAGCTAGATAGGTACTTAACCTAGCTGGCTGGGACTTCCTGGTGCAAGGTTGGTCTGCTTGTCTATCCCCTGTCTGGGGTTGACTGCTGTCTATTTTTCGACCCCCTGTCCGGGGCCGACCGTCATGTGCCTGCCGACCTGTTGCACGGGGCCGACCGTTGTGTGTCTGCCGACCCGTTGCGCGGGACCGACCGTTGTCTGCTTGTCGATCCCTTGTCAGGGGTCGACTGCTGTCTGTCTACCGATCCCCTGTCCGGGGCCGATCGTCATGTGCCTACCGACCCGTTGCACGGGGACGACCGTTGTGTGTCTATCGACCCGTTGTGCGGGGCCGACCATTGTCTGCTTGTCGATCCCTTGTCCGGGGTCGACTGTTGTCTGTCTGCCGACCCGTTGCGTGGGGTCGACCGTTGTCTGCTTGTCGATCACTTGTCCGGGGTCGACTGCTGTCTGTCTGCCGACCCCCTGTCTGTCGATCCCCTGTCCGGGGTCGATCGTCATATGTTTGCCGACCCGTTGCGCGGGACCGACCGTTGTCTGCTTGTCGATCCCTTGTCCGGGGTCGACTACTGTCTGTCTACCGATCCCCTGTTCGGGGTCGATCGTTGTATGTTTGCCGACCCGTAGCCAGCAAGGGTTGGGGGTTCGATGTCGGTAGAGGGGTGGAGTCTTGCTAAGGGGACCCCATGGGGCCAGGGTAGACGAAGACTGCCCGAGGGGGGTCGGATGCAAATAAAGGGGAATGGGTGATCGGTTGCACAAAAAAAAGGTTGGGGGGGGGGGGGGGGGGGAGGGGGGGGTTGATTGTAAATATAGGAAAAAATGGGTGAAAAGTTACGAGCTGGAGCTACGTACGACGAGCCATAGCGGTTGTATCCGGGATCAAAATCTGCCGATTTCAGAGCCAGTGCGATCCTCGACCCTCTACAAGGGCATCTAGATTTGAGGGGAGAATGAAGCCGATGAGCCCATCATTGCACGATGTGAAAACATGATAAAACACGAGTTAAAAACTCGATAATTGATTCGGTCCGGGGCACCCTTCACGGGTTAGCCGTAGGGGTGAAGGGGAGGGGGGGTCTCGTATGGGTGCGTGTTCCCCTCGGGGTGGGGAGATTGGGCATGTAGCGCACCCCCCAAGGGAGAGCTGGGGGCGGCCTTGGTTTTACGTGCAAAGGGGCAAATGGGGGGTGGGGGTTTGGCTGGTCGGTTTTGGTGTCACTACCAAAATCGACCAGGCCAAACACCTGGTCGGGTTTTGTGTAGTGCTCTGGTCGATTGGGGGGAGAGAAAGGGGGTGGTCAGGTGGGGTGGTCAGGTCCTGTCTCTCTCACACACACTCTCTTACTCTCACTCTCTCACCCTCTCAACCTCTATGAACCCCTCTCTCACTTTCTCACTCTTCGATTGAACAACAGGGGGGTGGTCGGTTGGGAGGCAGGGGAAGGGGCTGGTCAGTTGAGGCAAAGGGGAAGGAGGTCTGATCAGTTGAAGGTGGTGCGGGTGGCATAGGGGGGTGGTCGGGTGATGGGGGCTAGTCGGGTGATGGTAGTGGTTGGTTGGAGGGGGTGATGGTGGTGGTCGGGTGATTGTGGTGGTTGGTTGGAGGGGGTGATGGTGGTGGTCGGGTGGAGGGGATGGTGGTGGTGGTCAGTTGGAGGGGGTGATGGTGGTCGGGTGAGGAGGAGAGAGAGGAGGTTGGTCGGGTGGGGAGTTGGTTGGTCGGGTTTGAGGAGGAGAGAGAGGAGGTTGGTTGGTTTTGAGGAGGGGAGAGGGAGAGATGCTGTAGTGCTTGTATGATCGCACCCTCTGAAACATTTTCTCTTTCTCTCTTCTCTCACCCACTCTCACTCTCTGTTTTTCTCTTTCTTACCTCTCTCTTCTCTCACCCACTCTCACTCTCTGTTTTTCTCTCTTTCTTTGTTTCACTTTTTTTTTGTTTTGCAGCTGCTGGGGAGGGGGGCTATGATGGTGATGATGATGCACTAAAGCACTGATCGGTTTTGATGCACTCACACCAGCACTGAAGCACTGGACTCATCAGGCTGGTCGGGTGTAGGGTGTTTGGTTGGGTTGTCGTCTTCGGGGATGCCTTGCGAAGAGCACTAGCAGAAGGAGGGAAGCTTGGTTAGAGAGAGTAAAGCAGGTCATTTAAGAGGGTGGGAGAGCTTGCTAGGTGTTTGGTTAGGCCGAGTCGTTTCACCACGAGCCGAGCTTTGGCCTATTTGTGCTTGTCTTGTTTATCAAGCGAGCCTAAACTCCAGCATTGGCTGTCGCACCTACCGGTACATCATCAAGCTTCGGCCATCGGGCGCGCGCCGACCCCCTGCCAATGGCTGGTAGGGGGAGCGTTTGCCAAGGCGCAGGTCATCTCGGGCTTCGTCGAATGCCGAGGCGAAGGCCGCCTCGGGCTTTATCTTTGAATGCCGAAGCGGGACTTCAGGCTTCGTCGAATGCCGAGGTGAAGGCCGCGCGCCTTGGGTTTTGCTTTTGAATACCAAGGATGTCGTCTTGGGCTGAGACGGTGCCAACGTCTCGGGGGCTTCGTCAGGTGCCGAGGCGGCAAAGCTTGCTTCGGACTTTGTCTGCGAGCACCGAGACGATGCGGAGCACCTTGGACTTTGCTTTCGAATGCCATGATTGTCACCTTGGGTTGAGACAGTGTCGGCGTCTCGAGCTTCGTCAGGTAACGAAGTGACGAAGGCTGCCTCGGACTATCTTCGAATGTCGAGGCGAAGGTCGCCTCGGGCTAAGACGGTGTTGACGTCTCGGGCTTCGTCAGGTGCCGAGGCGACGAAGGCGATGAAGGCTGCCTTGGACTATCTTTGAATGCCGAAGCGAAGGTCGCCTCGGGCCGAGATGGTGCTAACGTCTCAGGCTTTATCAGGTACCGAGGCGGCGAAGCCTGCTTCAGACTTTGTCTTCGAATGCAAAGGTGAAGGTCACCTCGGGCCGAGACGGTTCCAACGTCTCGGGCTTCATCTGGTGCCGAGGCAGCAAAGCCTGCCTCGGACTTTGTTTTCGAATGCCAAGGTGAAGGTCACCTCGGGCCGAGACGGTTCCAACATCTCAGGCTTCGTCAGGTGCCGAGGCAGCGAAGCCTACCTCGGACTTTATCTGCGAGCGCCGAGACGGTGCGGAGCACCTTGGACTTTGCTTTCGAATGCCAAGGTTATCACCTTGGGTTGAAATGGTGTTGACGTCTCGGGCTTCGTCAGGTACCGAGGCGATGAAGGCTACCTCAGACTATCTTTGAATACTGAGGTGAAGGTCACCTCGGGCCGAGACGGTGTTGACATCTCGAGCTTCATTAGGTGCCGAGGCGACGAAGGCAATGAAGGTTACCTCGGACTGTCTTCGAATGCCGAAGTGAAGGCCGCCTTGGGTTGAGACGGTGCTGGCGTCTCGGGCTTCGTCAGGTGCCGAGGCGGTGAAACCTGCCTCGGACTTTGTCTTCGATTGCTGAGGTGAAGGTCACCTCGGGCTGAGACGTTGCCGACGGCTCAGGCTTTGTCAGGTGCCGAGGCGGTGAATCCTACCTCGGACTATCTTCGAATGCCGAGGCGAAGGTCGCCTCGGGCCGAGACGTTGCCGACGTCTCAGTCTTTGTCAGGTGCCGAGGCGGTGAAGCCTGCCTTGAACTGTCTTCGAATACCGAAGCGAAGGTCGCCTTGGGCTAAGACGATGGTGACGTCTCGGGCTTCGTTAGGTACCGAGGCGGCGAAGCCTGCTTCGGACTTTGTCTTCAAATGCCAAGGTGAAGGTCACCTCGGGCCGAGACGGTTCCAATGTCTCGAGCTTCGTCGGTGCCGAGGCAGTGAAGCCTGCCTCGGACTGTCTTCGAATGCCAAAGCGAAGGTCGCCTCGGGCTGAGACGATGCTGACGTCTCGGGCTTCGTCAGGTGCTGAGGCGGTGAAGCCTGCCTCAGACTTTGTCTTCGAATATCGAGGAGGAGGTTGCCTTGGGCCGAGATGGTTCCAACGTCTCGGGCTTCATCAGGTGCCGAGGCGGTGAAGCCTACCTCGAACTGTCTTTGAATGCCGAAGCGAAGGTCGCCTCAGTCCAAGACGTTGCCGATGTCTCGGGCTTCGTCAAGTGCCGAGGCAGGGAAGTCTTCCTCAGGCTTAGTCTTCGAATGGCGAGGCGGAGGTTGCCTCGGGCCGAGACGGTGCTAACGTCTCGGGCTTCGTCAGGTGCCGAGGCGCTGAAGCCTACCTCGGACTTTGCTTTTTGAATGCCAAGGCTGTCACCTTGGGCCGAGACGATATTGTCGTCTCGGGCTTTGTCTTTGTATGCCGAGGTTGGGACCTTGGACTTACTGATTGACGGGGGGTAAGAATTCGGAGTACTCAGCGTGGTGCCTTTGTATCGGTTGGACTTAGGCGAAGCGCTGTTTCAGTCGAACCTATATATTGGGACACGTAGCTTTGTACCATTGCAGGTTAGTCGGCTGTGTCGCAACGCGTACCGAACTAACTGTGGCAGGGCACTAGTGCATGTGTCCTTATATGACAACAGGAGCATATGCGACGCCAATTATTCAAAGTACTCAGTGTAGCGCCCTTGTATCGCTTGGACTTAAGCGAAGCACCGTTTCAGTCGAACCTATGTATCGAGACACGTAGCTTTGTACCATTGCAGGTTAGTCAGCCATGTCGCAACGCAAACCAAACTAACTATGGTGAGGCACTAGTGCATGTGTCTTTACGTGACAACGGGAGCATGTGCGACACCAATGATTTGGAGTACTCAGCCTAGTGCCCTTGTATCGGTTGGACTTAGACGAAGCACCGTTTCAGTTGAACCTATGTATCGAAACACATAGCTTTGTACCATTGCAGGTTAGTCGGCCGTGTTACAACGCGAATCGAACTAACTATGGCGAGGCACTAGTGCATGTGTCCTTACGTGACAACGGGAGCATGTGCGACGCCAATGATTCGGAGTACTCAGCATAGTGCCCTTGTATCGGTTGGACTTAGGCGAAGTGCCATTTCAGTCGAACCTACGTATCGAGACACGTAGTTTTATACCGTTGCAGGTTAGTCAGCCATATCGCAATGCGAACCGAACTAACTGTGGCGAGGCACTAGTGCATGTGTCCTTACGTGACAATGGGAGCATGTACGACGCCAATGATTTGGAGTACTCAGCGTAGCACCCTTGTATCGGTTGGACTTAAGGCGAAGAGTCGTTTCAGTCGAACCTACGTATCGGGACACGCAGCTTTGTAGCGTTGCATGTTAGTCAGCCGTGTCACAACACTAACCGAACTAACTGTGTCGTTGAGTAGAAGTTGAGATAGAATTTGATAGTCTTTGATATAACTTGAAACAACTGTCATTTCATTGATAACTCGGAAGATGTTACATCATGGATTTCAGATGAGTGACATTCCAAGTTGTTGACAGTCGACGACGGCCTTCTACTATGATCGGTGGATGTGCTGCTTCCCTTTGGTATCCATGGTCTTCTGAGGCTCTACGGGTCTATTGTCTGCCTGCCTCAACCTCTTAAAGGTTCCATCTTCTTCAGCCTGAGCGTTGCGAGCGTGAGCTGTTAGTCTTGTTGGTGCCTTATCAGAAAGGCGCTTCTCGAGGTCACGTTTCTTACGAGCGACTTGATCGTCCTCCACTTCGATCTCCTTTTGAATTCGATCGAATAGCACTCCGAGAGAGGTAGGAGGGTTGCAGATAAGGTCATTGTAGATGTGGAGGTCAAAGCGTAGGGCATTCTGGAATGCGAGCATGATGGATTCATCATCGAGGTGATGTCTGGAGAGTGCAGCATGCTCATTCCAGAACCTTCGAGAGAACTCTCGGAGGGTTTTATCCGATCTCATCCTGAGCCGGTAGAAGGAGTCCAGCTTCTTCTCCGGCTTGAGGTTCAGCCGATAGTGTTGAACGAAAAGGTCTTCCAGATTCCTGAATTGACTGATGGAGGCAGTAGGGAGGTTGTGATACCAATCTAGCGGCATATCATCTAGGCTGCCAGCGAAGGCGCGACATAGAACCTAGTTGTCGTGGTCGTATGGTGTCAATGCTTATTTGAAGGTGAGAACGTGTAGCGTCGGATCTCCCTTTAAACAGTTGAACCTGGGAAGAGCAGGGGCTTTACAGCTTCGAGGAAACTGGGCTTGGAGAATGTGCTGATGAAGTGGCCCTTCGGAAGCGTGATTGTTCTGACGATCACCTCGCTGGTCAGAGAGACGTCTCAGAGGAAGAGGAGGCAAAGAGGGCCTTGGAGTCCATCTCATCGTCCGATGCCCAACTAGGGTTCGATTGCCATTGTAATGTTGCCGAACTTTGGAGTTGTGCCTATCATCCCGAACATCCCTCACGATGCAGGGCTTGGAGGATGACTCGAAGCCGAGAGACTTGGGATGGTGAGTAGATTGCTGAGACGCTCCCAGACAGTCGGCTTGGGAGGAATAGGTGAGGGTCCTCTCGAGAGGGATTTGAGAGAACGTCGAGGGATGTCGACGACGGATCGTCTGGAAGGAGTAACAGATTTGTCAATCGACCGACAGACGTCTGCTCTGTCTTTAATGCCAATGGCATACCATGGGAGGTCAGTTCCTGCTTCAACGACAATCTGTCGGAGGGAGTCTCTTTCCACCATGAGAGCAACGTTCTGTTTCATGAGGGTAAGGAGTTGATAGTCCTCGGCTGTGATTTGGTATGACACTTGAGCATCAGCACTGGGAGAGATGTGCGCTTTCCCTAAGCATTGAGGAGTTAGGTCGATAAGTTGAGGCGATTGTCGAGGTTAAGCCTGGACTATGCGATCTACCGACAGGCGACTCTTTGGATCAACATCGAGTTTTTGTTCCAGGTGTTGGATCGTCGCAAACCGATGACTCATTGAGCGAGTCGTTGGATGCTAAGTGTCTGGATGCATACTGCTTTCCTCTGGCTGGTCCATCGATGTCTTTACCCTTTAAGTGTAACGATGGAGACAGACAAATTGCTCGGGCAACCGATAGCAGCTGCCGAAGGAGTTGGAAAGCTTAGAAGTTGTAAGTTGATAGGATCATGATACCACAGACGGCGCCAAACTGTGGGGGAGGATTTCAGCTGTCGTACGTGACCCTCCTTTAACAGTCGATTGAAGGTTTGACCCTTCGGGATGTGGCGCGCTTCGAAGCACTGAGTTGTAACTTGCTGGGCTATCACACAAGCACTATAGAGTAGAAAGATAGAGTTGACACTAGATGTGATGACAAAGTTCGGCCGAAGCCTACGTCTCCGTGCGGTAAGACACAGCCTTTGAATCCACTATCTCTAAGTAAACAGTAGTGCTACTCTCGATAGGCCGAGGAGTGCTTCTTACAAGATGATAGAGGGTGGAGAGGAGATCTGAAAACTAGAAAGCTCGGGGAGCTCTGGAAAACAGAAAATGGAATTATGGTTTAGATTTTGGGATCTGGAATCATTTACAGGATTTGCTATTTATAAGGGTTTAGTTTATCTAGAGAATATTCTAGGAATATTTCTAGGAATATCCGGGGTTTGGTAAATACCCGGGGGGATTTACCAGGTCCCAAATAGTGCAAGTAGGCCCTAGGTAGGGCTGTGGGTCCCTCCGTTGGATCGTGGGCCCCAAACAGGGCTGCGGGTCCCAGCGTTGGTCTCGTGGGCCCCAAGCAGGGCTGCGGGTCCCACTGTTGGACTCATGGGCCCCAGGCAGGGCTACGGGTCCTACCGTTGGACTCGTGGGCCCCAGGCAAGGCTGCGGGTCCCACCGTTGGGCGTTAGCCAGATTTTACAGCCATATTCACCCTTTGAGTGTTTTCAGTGACCGGATGAACTCCTTGCTGGGTTTTTCAACTGGTCGATCTTTAGTGCATGTTTCACCTTCCAGACACTTTTCTTCAACCAGTCATACTCTTTGTTGAGTCTGTCGATCGGTTGGTCCTTTCTGCTAGGTATTTACTCTTACGATGGGGTAGAACTCATTTTGGAGTGTTACATACCCAGTCGGTTTTGAAAACTCACCCCTGCTCCGCAAATGGGGCAAGTGGCTCTCAGAATAGACTTTTGTTTGACCCAACTCGCGAGGGGTCAAGTGCTCATGGAGGAGACTTTTGTGTTTCACCTTTCGTGCATCTTCACTGACCGGTCGTACTCCTTGTTGAGTCTTTCGACCAGTCAGTCTTTATTGCGAATTGATCTTTAGTGTTTCACTTTTCACGCATCTTTACTGACCGGTCGTACTCCTTGTTTAGTCTTTCGACCAGTCAGTCTTTACTGCGGATTGGTCTTTAGTGTTTCACCTTTCACGCATCTTCACTGACCAGTCGTACTCCTTGTAAAGTCTTTCGACCAGTCAGTCTTTATTACAGATTAGTCTTTAGTGTTTCACCTTTAACGCATTTTCACTGACCAGTCGTACTCCTTGTTGAGTCTTTAGACCAGTCTGTCTTTACTGAGGATTGGTCTTTACTGAATAAGGAGTATTTCACTCTAGGCATTTTCACCGACCGGTCATACTCTCTTTTGAGTCTTTAGACCAGTTGGTCTTTACCACCCCTTGGTCTTTTCTCCCACCAAGCGATAGAACTTGGTTTAGGGAGTTATATATCGCCCGGACTTTTCACCTGTCGGTCATACTCCATCTTGAATCTGTTAACTAGTTGGGGTTCAAGATTTACCCCCACTCTCCGAGAGGTGAAAGTACCGGCCGATCATACTCAACATTGAGTCTTTTGACCAATCGGGAATTCACCCAACCGACTCTTTAACTTCAGTCGGCTGGGTCTTCTTGTGGGAGGTTTTTTGGCTTGACCCAACTCGTGGGGGGTCAAGGGCTCCCGGAGGAGGCTTTTAGCTTGAGGGTGGACGATTTTGCTCGAGATAGGTCTTCCCGATCCTTCGCCACCCCCAGCCAACTCACATTGTCTAGGGGTCTTCTTTGTAGAAGATCTTGGACAATAAATTTTTGCATAGATAATCTACTTCAATGAGGTCCTCGATATGATTCTATAAACTGCTTCAATGAACTGGTCGAGATAATCTGCTTCAATTGGTGTGGTCTTCAATGAACTGGTCGAGATAATCTGCTTCAATGAGGTCCTCAATATGATTCTATAATGCCCGACACTGCCGCATGGTATATTCGTGCTCCATGTGGTTGTCGCAGTAGCGGGACATGTCTCATGAGCCTCTCTCTGCTAGAAGCATCAGTGGTGCCCTATGAAAGTACTGCTCTTCTTTAATAATCTCGATGACCACACCAATTGGCATGTTCAGCACCATGAAGTCTCGGTTCCATGGAGTGTAGGGTGTCTTGTCGCCATCACCCCACTTTTGGTGCTTTGCGTCGTGCTGCGTTAACTCGCCTGACTGATTTTCCACATTCCTTGCAGCTGCTGGTTGATTGAAGGCAGACTGTTGGTCACTTGCATCTTTAGTCTTCCGCTTTCGTTCGGTATCTTCGAACTTGATGTATTTCTCCACCCTCTAGAATAGGTCGTCAATCGTTTCGAGCGGTCGTTTGATGAGTGAGGTGCTAATAGATTGGTTAGGCTGTACCGAATTATTGAAGGTCACTACCACCATAAGGTCTTGTCCATCAGCATCTACCAAGCTCAGATATTCAGTCCTGAACATATTATAGAATTGCCTTAAAGTTTCCTTCTGAGTCATGCTCATCCCAAAGAGCGACTCCAAGGTCTTCAGCTCCCATCGATTGCAGCGGTACTAGTCGATGAACCGCGTGCTCAGCTCCTTGAAAGAGGAAATTGATGAAGGTCTGAGCTTGTGGAACCACTCAAGTGGTGTTCCCGACAAACTGTTAGCGAATATGCGGCAAAGGATGTGATCTTCTTCATGGGGGACCAGGGCATCCCGGAAAGTAAGCATGTGATCAACAGGGTCCCTAGTCCCCTCAAATTTCGGTAGGCGGGGTGGATTCCAGCCTCACGGGAAGGGCATCTTAAGAAGGTCCGCGACGATTGGTGACCGGTTAGCCCCCCTAATTGCAACCTCCTCCAGGCGATTTGGGATTCAAGGCCCCAAGCAATCTTGCACTTGCTCGGTGTGACCCCCCAGACGGTCTTGAACTGACCTGTTGAGCCGGTCTTGCATATTTCCTCTATAGATATCCTGTGCCGATCGCAAGCTGGCGAGTGATGAGTGACGAATCTTGTGGGGTCAATGGCGACGGTCTCCTCCATGTGCTAGGGCCCAAGACTCGGTTGAGCCGGATCTCGAGTGGTGATGATGCAAAACAGCGGGCCGACCTTCGTGCGACCCCAGTCGAGTACACTCGATCGGTCGAAAGTTTCTTGATGGCCCTGGTTATGTCAAGTTGGTACTGAAGTGCGGGTAGGCTAGGCTGAATCTGCTTAGCGTCGATCTCCTGCTAGTCTTGGCGGGTTGGTTGTCGGTAGCTCATCGACCAACCTGTCTTGCTGAATATGTGGTGCTTGATGCACAGGGCCATTGTTCGAGCATTTGGTAACTGGGTCGACTTGGTCCCCGACGGGTATGACTTGGATGATGCTACGAACCTCATCATGGTCGCATTGAATCATTTGTAACTGAGACGCTATGGCTTGTTGTAAAGCCATTATTGTCATAAGGAAGGCCTCAAATAGACCCCTTTCTTGAGTTGCCAAGACCACTACCGGAGTTTGGCTTGACTCACCGACCCCCAGTGCGGTGTTTGCTGGAGGGGTGGTGCGCTTCGAGTTGGGAAGATGTTGAGTGGGGAGTCCGACATTGCCAACTTCACTAGGCGCAGCCGCGTTGGACTCGAGCTGCGAGGTCGAATGAGTGTGGCATGGTCCACCCACCATTACTCTTCAACCGTGTGATTGTGATGATGAATGTTGAGCTTACTGGTTGGTCGACACCCACAAGTCGACTGAACGGTAGATTCTAGGAGATTGTAGGTCAGTCGACACCTATGGGTTGACTGGTCGATATTCTTGTAGGAAGTCTTGAAGACTAGTCCCACAGACGGCGCCAAGATTGCCGGGTTTATTTTTTGGAATTGGGTGATTCAACTGGAAGGCACAATCTAATAAACCAAAGAACACAAGTAGACCTGGTTTACGTGAAAAAGCCCCTTCTCAACATCGAAGGAAAAAAAAACACGGGGTGGGGCGAGGATGCACTAATAAACCAGACGAGTTACAAGCTCTCACCCTGACCCGATTACACTCAGAAAGGATTGCCTTCCCGATTGCTGACCTCTCAAATCTCTCTCTCAAGCTCTGAAAACTCCGGAATGAGTTGGGCAGCACCTCCTCCTCAAGAATTCTGCCCCCCTCTCTGAGGGGGTAGGTCCCCTTTTATAATGCGGCTATGAGACAATTGTTGCCTTCCGAGCGGGGCGACATTAACTACGCTCTTCCGTGATTTGCGTAGCTACCTGCGTGGGGGTGACGTGTCGTCTGGCAGGCGTTAGGTAGTTGTGGCCGAAGGTGTTACTTGCCATACTAGTTGACCGGGATTCTCGGGGCATGGCTGTCTCCCCATAACCATCGCCCGACCGAGATTCTTGGGAATAACTACTGCACGATCTGTATGCACGATCTTCAAGCCGGCCCTTCGTGTGAATGTCGGAGCTATGCGAAGAAAACGGAGCTTCCCTCCAACATGCTTGTGCTTTGCTCGATCAAGCCTTATAGGTCGACCAGCGAGTCGCCTGCTGCTAAGTTCAGAAGCCATGAATCGCGCGTCGTGATGAAACGCGCAGCTGACTGCAGCGAGATGCACGGCCGACCAGGCGCAAGGCCGACCGGGGGCGCAGCAGACCATGGGATAGTCCAGGAGCAATGTGCGACCGTCCACAGCGAGATGCGACTGACCGGACGCACTACCGACTGTGGACGTAGTCGAGCGAAACACACGGCTGGCCGCAGTGAGATGCGCGGCCGACTGTGGGCGCAGTCGGGAGCAACACGTGACTGACCGAGGGTGTAACCGGGAGCAACGCGTGGCTGACCGGGCGAGCCGTGTGGCCGGTCGCGGCGAGGTGCGTGGTCGGGCGGGGCGAGGTGCGTGGTCAGGTCTTGGGTGCTTCTCCTTCAGGGTTAGGGTTTCTTCATTTATTAAGGTACACACACACCGTCAAATGAAAAATTTGGGCATGATTTCATTTCCTTTCTCATCAAAGATGGGGTTGACTATAGAGAACGTTGACTAGAATTTTTTGAAAGACTGCCAACCTGACGTCAACCCTCTAAGATATATGGGTGCTAGAAACCTAACCAAGCAACTTGGCTAGAGAGGGACAATGTCAAGAAACTTAAAAAAGGCCAGTTGACGGATAGAAAGATAAGCTCATGCAACTAAGGAGCAACCCTACAGTGTTCCACTAGAGTAAGAAAGGGTAAACGAAAAGAAAAGAGAAGGTAAGATTTAATGCAGGAAATTGCATTCCGTTCAACCAGCTTATTTCTCTTGCAATAGTGTACACATCAAACCGAGCTTGCGCACAAAGAAGACGACAAAAAAAAAAATCAAGAATTAGGGTTGTTGTATTGAGTGATGAAACAAATACGAACTATAATTAATGACAAGTGCAAGTATTGCCTGTCCATTTCTTTTATGTGAAATCACTATGCAGGACATGATTGTTGCAGGGTGGCACTAACCTCATACAAAAGGCAAAAAGAAACTCAGAAAAGGCCTAATGGACCTTTTTGGTAGAAGGACGGAAAATGATAAAAAAAAGTTGCTCAAGAGGATGTGAAGAACTAAAATAGTGAAACAAACAACGAAAAACGCAACGGCAAGCATGTAAACAAGATGTTGGTAGGGAAGCTAGGCAATTCATAGGAAGCTCACCCAACTTGGGGTGGGAACTAGGCATGTCAATGGATTGGATCATGATCCAAATCAGATCCGATAAATCAGGATTTGGTATTAGATTTTCGGCCCGAGATCCGATTAAAAATGATCCGACCCAATTCAATTAATAATCGGATTGAATTCGGATCTACCCTGATCCGATCCAATCTGATTAAGATCCGACCCAGTTCATATATATATATATATATATATATATATATATATATATATATATATATATATATATATATATATATATATATATATATATATAGAGAGAGAGAGAGAGAGAGAGAGAGAGAGAGAGAGAGAGAGAGAGAGAGAGAGAGAGAGAGAGAGAGATGCTATAATGCGGCATGCGGTAAGTGAGGCACCGCACCGCAGCCGTCTGATGCACCGCTGCATGCATGCGATGAACGCAGCGCGTGCATCAGACGACTGCGACCATGGGCGGATCTAATAGTTGGCTCAGCCGGGCTATAGCCCGGCCGAGTTTGCCATCAAAAACACTTAACCCCTCTATAGTTAACTTTGTTCCAAAACGCTCCCTAAAGTTTGAAAAGTTAGCACAGTACTTCTTTTGTTAGCTACTTAATATCTCTCGTTTTGTAATTTTTATTTGACTTCAATGGGGGGCAAAATGTAGTTTTTTAACTACAGGGGGTTAAATGTTTTTGAGTTAAAACTCTAGGGGGCAAAATGTAGTTTTTTTAACTACAAGGGGGTTAAATGTTTTTGAGTTAAAACTCTGGGGGGCAAAATGTAGTTTTTTAACTACAGGGGTATTAAATGTTTTTGAGTTAAAACTCAGGGGGACAAAATGTAATTAACCTTGTTTTATATTAATATAATTTCTAGTACTAAAAACTTTTGCTTAGTATTTATTTATAAAGTAAGAGTTTCATTGTAAAAAAAATAGTTTAGTTTCAGCCCAATCGAAATTTTTTTTCTGGCTATGCCCCTGACTGCGACGCGCTGCCGCACGTACCGCATGCCGCATTATAACATGCCCTTATATATATATATATATATATATATATATATATATATATATATATATATATACTAGTAATGCCCGTGCTTGTCGGCACGCAAAATATTTCAAAGGCGGGGACAATATTTCGAGGAAGATGGCAACATTTCAAAGGTGGCAACAAAAGATTTCGAGGACGAGAACAATATTTCGAGGATGATGATAATATTTCAAAAGTGGCAACAAAATATTTCGTGAGCGACGATAATATTTTGAGGGTGATAACAATATTTTAAGAGCGATGATAATGGTCTTGTCTGTCAGCGGCGCCCACATTCGGCTGGGACATCCACTTCGGTCTGGAGATCCCATACTTAACAAAAATAGCCTAATTTATCGATGATAGTTACATTCGGAAGAAGTGCCCAAATTCGACAGAGGCACCCACATTTGATGACAACATGCCTGTGCTTGTCGACACACGGACGGCCGCCTTTGGCTGCAATCCTCCCCATGCACGAAGAGCGAAGTTCATCGATTAAGACATGACACTTGCCATCGGTACCTCCGCCACTGACCAACCCCAATCGGCCGCCGCCACCAATGGCGAAGTCAGTGGTGGCGGCAGCATACCCGATGGTTACGATAGTTCCGCCAATCATGAGATGCCACCTGGCAACTTCAATCACATGGTATGTCAGAAGATTGCCCCACAAATTGTCCCTCCAGTTTGTACAAATCGCATTACTCGATTGCTTTCGGGGGATATAGTATTTTCCTGAGTAATGCTATTTGTAAGGACTGGGTGAAACAGATGCCTTTGATTGGATGCTATGTCATTTGGTAAGAGGTTTTAGCCTTCCACACAAATGATACAATTGGAGTTTATTTTTGCTACGGGTTTGATTTGCGTAGTTTAAAAGGACATAATGGGTTGTCTTCTGATTATGCTTCTTTAAACTTCCTGCATTGGACCGGAAGCAAACTCAACAAACCAAGCCGGCAGCAAAAATGCACTCGGTACGAATGGTACAAATAGTAATTTTCTATTTTTCTTAATTTCTCCTGTTTATGCATCGAGCTGGGCCTAAAAATGTCTGACATCGTCTTACAAATGGTTTAGGGGTGAGCGGATAAAATTTTGCATGCTAAAATACAGGTCATTGATGCTTAGCACAACACACAAAAAAAAGGGCACATCAGGTCCATATAAAATGAGCAACCATATCAAATACATTAGTTAATAGAGATTTTTTAATACTCACATTTCAAAAAAGAACAAAGAAGACATTAAATAAAAAAAAATTAGTGTGTGTAGAGTCTTAATTGGATTAGACCCTAATATATTAAATGATATATCTTGGAATTTTGCCAATTGTTCAAAACTAATAATGATAATTTAAGTTGGAGAATTAACATGAAACAAAGACTTCATAGAGAAATTTTCATAAGTTGATTATATTGGCCTTTAAATATATTAGCCAATATAAATTGTATTGGCCTTTAAATAATTGCAACAAAAAAAATATTGGATTTTAAAATGAGCATCTCAAATACTCGACTTAAAACAGTAATTGCGAAAAAAATTCTAAAATGAGCATCTCAAATTCGGTGATGGCAGACACCAATAAAAAAAAAGGAACATAAAAGAAAAAAAAAAAAAAACCAATTCCATCTCCCTCCTCCCTTTCTATAACTTGTCCCTCTAACTTTCCCTAACTTTTAAAAATATAAGCATATGTATATTATCTGTATAATATAAAACTGAACAGAAAATTTTGTATAATATAAAAAAAAAGGAAAAAACCTAATAATCTGTATAATATAAAACTTTGCAAAACAATCTTTAACCTGGTGTCGATTAAGGAAAAGAGGAACTTCCATGTCGGGTGGTAAGTATAGTTTGTTTATGTCTACATAGTTTCCTATAAAGTATTTAATAAAAGACTAAAACTTTCGTACAAATACTGCGAGAAACAGAGAATTAATAGAAAGAGACGATTATGATTTCATAGAACGATATGGAACTCAAATCATTAGCTCATCAGCGCATGATTTATCTCCTGAAGCCATAGAATATTTCTTAGTAGCTAAAAACAGCAACATTTATGTAGTAATAATTGAAGAATTTTTTCTTTACTAGTTAAATATAGCAAAGAGAAATTACCATTTAATTCGGCCAAATCAAATGACCAAGAAAGTGAACGAAACAATATAATTGCACCAACTCAACAATTAACAAAACTCACATAAAAATAAAATTACCACCAAGCCCATCAAGTCTTCTCGCATCATTGCGCAATCGCCAATCGCACCGAAGTAGCCAAATAAGGTAAATGAACATATCAAGCAAATCCCATGATAGGATATTAGAAAGAAAACGTAGGAAGAATTAAACCATCCTTGCAATCCTTCATACTCGAGCACACTCTAGCTGGTGTCTACCTTGGCGGCATAGAAGTCAGAGTTCTTGGAGCATGATCTTGAGTCATTTCCGGAGCATGATCTTCGGCTAGAGCTACAGGCACGTGCAACCCAAACAACATATTTCAACTCAACTTCTCTGCATTTGATTCAATTTCTATCAATGACAACCTTCTTCACCTTACGATAACTCGCAAAATAAAATAGAAACAAAACAAAATTATAATAGTGATTGTTAGAAAAAAGAGATAAAACAATCCTAAGTAAGAAAATCAGTCAGACCTCAGGGAGGGGGGGGGGGGGAGAGAGAGAGAGAGAGAGAGAGAGAGAGAGAGAGAGAGAGAGAGAGAGAGAGAGAGAGAGAGAGAGAGAGAGAGAGAGAGAGAGAGTGAGAGAGAGAGAGAGAGAGAGAGAGAGATTAAAGTTCCTCATTTCCTTACAACTGGTATTTGGCACAACATTACATATTTGTTCACTTCTATAATGACTCTACCACATGAGAATCCAATAAAAACCACAAAAAACTTCTATATCACAAAGAAATGCTATCAAACCTCAACCATGCTGCAATTGTTCACCGGTGATAACTTCTCTTAACTAATGACGTAATCAAACACTCTACAGTAGTATCACTACTTCGAGTGCAAATTTTGACGGGCCGCAAAAATATCTTCTGCAACATTTAAAAAATTAGCATTCGAAAGTAAATCTTCTGCAAAAAAATTAGCTACGGTAGTATCACTACATCTATTCTCCAGATCCAATAAAAAATCTGTAAGGAATTCGAATTTCCTCAAATTAAAAAAAGCAATGCAAAAGTAAAATCTGGAAGCGAATAGAGTGGTTAATTAGTGTTTGAACTCATCATGTAGGGATTGATGCCCCCTTCGAACAGGTTACTGTTGTAGCAGACAACCATGCGAGCGCCCTCCTAGAGATCATGTCTCCCTCAAGGAAGATTTGAAAATCCTGCATAAACTATATGCGATAAAAGCGATTACGGAGAGAGGGGAAGAAGAAGGGAAAAAAATGACAGAAAACCTCAACCGAAGGGTGGTCCAACACCGCCATTTCATTGGCAACCTCAAGATCCTGAAATCCAATGAAATCGGAATTAATAAATAGACTGTACCCAAACAAAAAATAAAAATAAAAAAGAACAATAGGAAGATAAAAAACATCAGATTTCTTGAAAAAAAGAAAGGGGAAAAACAGATATAGAGAGAGAGAGAGAGAGAGAGAGAGAGAGAGAGAGAGAGAGAGAGAGAGAGACTGAGGAGCGTGAGTCTTGGGGGGTCACATATGGTGTAGGCCTCGGAGTAGCAGCAGCGGAACAGGGCACACTGGATCTAGACGACGTGGCTCCCGTTGTCAAGGACTATAAAATTGTGCGATACGAAACATATTATCAACACTCCAGAAATGCTATAATTTGGAGGCAAAATCCAAGATCTTACATGAATAACCATGCTCAAGATCTAGATGTAGTGATCATATTAAAGTTTACTTTTGGTCATACATGCATAGTAATAACCAATATGAGAGAGAGAGAGAAAGAGGGGGAAAAAAAAGATGAGAGAAAGAGGGAAAAAAAAAGATGAGAGAAAGAGGGAAAAAGGATCAGGATCTGCTCACCTCCATCTCTATCTCTTGATCCTCTCTATTGCAGCCTCCTCTCTCTCTTTCTCTTGCAGAAAGAAACTCCATCTGTTGATTCTCCTGAAATATAGAAAGGAAAAAAAAGGGGAAATCCTCCGACCAAGGACACGAAAGAGACAGGAAGAAGAAAAAAAATGAGAGAATAGGGATTTCTTGCTCACCTCCATCTCTTGATCCTTACTCTCTTGCAGCTTCCTCTCTCTCTCACTCTCTTGCAGATTGGGGTTTCTTGCAAAGAAAGGCAAAGGGGGGAGGCGGGGTCTGTTGCAATGAAGAGCGGCATTGGGTCTTGCTTTGAATGGCAAAGGGGGGCGGGTATTGCGATTTACCGAGGGCGGTGCGTCTTGCA
This sequence comes from Chamaelirium japonicum, assembly GCA_947650365.1. Lineage (NCBI taxonomy): Eukaryota > Viridiplantae > Streptophyta > Magnoliopsida > Liliales > Melanthiaceae > Chamaelirium > Chamaelirium japonicum. Next base: position 38,808,337 of record OX393553.1, on the reverse strand, counting down.
AAGGGGGGCGGGGGGCTGCGAGCACCGAGGGCGGCGTTGGCTGCGGGAACTGAGGAAGTCGGGGGCTTCGGGCATCGATGACCATCCGATCTCTCTCTCATTCTCTCTCTCTCTCTCTCCGATGACCATCCGATCTCTCTCTCATTTTCTCTCTCTCATCCAATCTCTTGAATGGCAAAGGGGGCGGTTATTGCGATTTACTGAGGGAGGCGGGTTTTGAATGGTAAAAGGGGGCGGGTTCTGCGGGCACCGAGGGAGGCGGGGGCTGCGGGAACCGAGGGAGGACCGAGGGAGGCGGGTTTTGAATGGCAAAGGGGGGCTGGGTACTGCGGGCACCGAGGGAGGCGGGGGCTGCGGGAACAGAGGGAGGACCGAGGGAGGCGGCTCTTGAATGGCAAAGGGGGCGGGGTGCTGCGGGCATCGAGGGAGGCGGGGGCTGATCTTCGATGACCATTCGTCTGATGCTCTCTCATCCTTTCTCTCTCTTATTCTCTCTCAATAAATATTATAATCTATATAATATTTAAGTGGAGACCATCCGATCTCTCTCATACTCTTGCTCTCTCTCCAATCTCATGGAGGCCATCCGATCTCTCTCATATATTATAATATTTAAACTGATTTAAGTGGGAGACCATCCGATCTCTCTCATACTCTTGCTCTTTCTCCAATCTCATTCGATGCTTTCTCTCATCCTCTCTCTCTTATTTTCTCTCAATAAATATTATAATATTTAAACTTATTTAAGTGAGTGAAAGTGGAGAGGATGAATCATGTCCCTTTATTTTTATCTCCAAATGAATTTGGACCATCATTATCTTCTCTAGGATAAATCTAAGCCGCTGCTTTGTCTCAGTTCATTTGTCCCCCCCACAACCGTTCTTCCTTATTTTATATATATATATATATATATATATATATATATATAGGGAGGGATACTCTTACTCATGAGGGCGTACTCATGGATTTACTAATGATCTTGACCATCCATTTGAATCCGATAGATGGTTGAGATTAAACATCCCCCCTCTCTCTATCTCTCTCTCTCAATCGGGTAACCCAACCCCCGCCCCCCCCGACCGATCCCCTTCCCGACCCACACCTTCCCCTCCGGCTCTGGCCCCCTCCCATCCGACGCAACCTCCCATTCGGCATAGATCGACCCCCCCCCCCCCCGGTCGAGTGCATCCCCCTCCCGTCGAGCGCAGATCGAACCCCCCCCCCCTCGTCGGTGCTGAAATCGGGGCTGCCGACATCGGGGTTGAAGATCAGGAGGGGGGTCGGGGTTGGTGCAATCGACGCCGGAGCCGGAGCTGGAGGGGAAGGTCGGGGTCAGGAGGGGGATCGGTCGGGGGGGTGGGTGGGTTACCCGATTGAGAGAGAGAGGGGGAGGTTTAATCTCAACCATCCATCGGATTCAAATGGATGGCCTGGATCATTAGTAAATCCATGAGTAAGCCCTCATGAGTAAGAGTATCCCATATATATATATATATATATATATATATATATATATATATATATATATATATATATATATATATATATATATATATATATATATATATATATATATATATATATATATATATATATATATATATATATATATATATATATACTAGTAATGCCCGTTCCTGTCGACACGCAAAAGATTTCGAGGGCGGACATAATATTTTGAGGAAATTGACAATATTTCAAAGGTGGCAATAAAACATTTTGAGAGTGGTGACAATATTTCAAGGATGGTAACAATATTTCGTGAGCGGTGATAATATTTTGAGGAATGTAAAAATATTTCGTGAGTGGTGCTAATGCTCGTGTCTGTCGACACTTGAACGGGGTGGCAAAATTGGTTCGGCGGCACCCACAATCGGCTAGGGCACCAACTTTCTGCTGGAGAGCCCACACTTGGCAAAAACATTCAACTGTGGCACCCACACCTTAAGAGGGGGCCTAATTCGTCGTTGATGCTCACATTCAGCGGGGTGACCACATTCAACACTACAACTACTGCATTTGGAAGCATCACTAAACGCTAATTCGTCGTTGCCAGGCAAAGATAACAGAAGAACCAAGCTTTTGTTCTTCCTTACACTCCGTTCTCTCTCCTTGCACCTCTACTTTATCGTAATTTTTTATGTTATATTATTTGTTTTGCTAAATTAAAATCTTATTTGAATAGGCATTACCCCTTTTTTTAGGTTACTATAGAGGTCCCCTAACTAATCCAGTCCAACATGCCCTTGCTTATTTTCAGGAAGACCGTGATAGACAAATATAATTGTGTATAAAGCCTGATGTGGCACTTGATCAGTTGATCATGGTGACGAAAGTTCCTTTTCTAACAATCAGGAAGAGGCTGGGTGCCAATGGTTCCATATCTGAATTAGACTCTAGACCTTTTGATGCATTAGAGAAGAAGGCGGGATGGGAGTCAATCAGCCATCTCTCCCTTGCTGGTGATCCATCGGAGAAGAAGGGGGGAGGGGGAGCTGATCAAACCCCCTCCCCCTAACTGCCCATCTTCTTGACATTGACATTCTGAGTGGATTAATATAACCCTCAAAACCCTTGTCTGTCGGCACTACAACGACCACGGCCACACCTCCAGTGAACTGTCTCCGCATGAGAGAGAGAGAGAGAGAGAGAGAGAGAGAGAGAGAGAGAGAGAGAGAGAGAAATGCCTCCGGTAGCTCATCATCTTCCCCCCACCCCCCGGGGAGGAAATATTTAGTAGAACCGAGATATACGCTGAAGTGGTGCAACCTATTCACAAAACCATCCAATGCATTCACATTTATGAGTGAATCACACCAACCCTTGGATGCAAGTAGATGAGATCCACCAAAATCAGTATTGAGTAAGATTCACCCATAGGGGTGTTTGCATAGTTGCATCCACGGCTTTGTGCGATTTAGAAATTACATCAGATGGTTCTGCAAATAGATTGCACCACACCAGGATGTATCCTGATTCCACTGTATATTTTTTCCTATCGAGGGGCTGACAATTATGGATGCTTTGCGTTTGCTTAGGTCAACGGGCATGCCCAATTATTCTACTCACGTGTTAACTAAAAAAACTCGTGTGAGTCCACGTGGTAACACCGAAGAAAACTCATGAGGACAATCACTTTATGATGTCGGGTCAGTGGCAACATTGTAATAAGAGGAAAAAATCATTGTAATGCACATGATACAGCCCCATGAAAAATATTAAAATTTAAAAAATATAATATATGAAATGAAGTTAAAATTAAAGTTTATTTTCTATAAAAAAAAGTCTAATAAGTGGTATTTCAATATAGTATTATACATTAAGGTGAGGGGAGTGTTGGTGATAACCTTTCTGTTGCTGATGATGTCGGCAGTAGCGGCGTTCATGGTGTCGATTATGTCGCCCCCAATGTGGGGACCTTATTATGACTGGACTCGAGGTGAATAAAAGCAAGTAGATAAACAAAATAAAAAATCAAACAATTTGATATTTCAAAAATAAGTTTGACATGCATAATAAACGTTTAAAACACAATTGGAAACTTAGTTTAAATTGCAACAATCTAGTTAACATCAAATTGCTAAAACCATAATATATCTTGAAATAGCAAAAACCATGTAACCTTCTTTAAAAAAAAATAAAACTAAGGTACATAACTAAAGAGTTGAAGTAACAAACTCTTACTTTGATACATAGAAACTCTTACTTTAGATGCATTCCATGATAACAACTATATGAGTAAACCTTCAAATTGCAACAATCTAGTTAACAACAAATTACTAAAGCTGTAATACATCTTGAAATAGAAAAAAAACTTAATGCATCCAGCCAGACGCTGAATATGGAATTGGGGAACAGCCGGTGAATGAGATGCTTGGGTATCACCCCGTTCATCGTGGGGCCGTCGTAGGGGAGCCCGCTGCTCAGGACCCTCACGGCACTCCGAGCTCCGACCATGTCAGCCTCCTCGTCTGTGCTGCTGCCGAGGACTTTGTGGGTGTGGAGGCCTCGGAGGGTGGTGTCATCTATGAACATGAAGAAGCAAACGGCTTCCAATGTCTACATGGTTGCAGCTTATTCTCGTAGTAAATCTCCATTTACACCCTCAAAGACTCCACATCTCCCTATTTTCTTCACCTCGCGATGGCCATGGCCTCTTCCATGGCTATAGCCAAACCCATGTCTAAAGGAGTTGAGGCTGGTGATGGATGGGATGACATGGAGATTGTAAAGAAAGAAAACAACACAAAAAATAAAGCAACACAAAAAGACATTGTTAGTAAAAAAATTGACAACACAAACAAATTGGGGGAGAGAGAGAGAGAGAGAGAGAGAGAGAGAGAGAGAGAGAGAGAGAGAGAGAGAGAGAGAGAGAGAGTTGAAGGGAAAACCTGATCGCCGCGTCGGGCTGCTGAGGAGTGGATCTAAGAGATGGGACGAAATGGAGACTGTAAGAACAAAAATATCAGCAACACAACTGGAGACTGCTGGTCCCCACAACCATGCCAAGCCCCACAACTGGAGACTGCTGGTCCCCACAACAGGAGACTGCTGGTCCCCACAACCATGTCATGCAAGATTATATAATCAATAGTTGGCCATAGCAAAATCAAAGGAATATACCCAAACCAAAACAAAAATTGCATGAGAAAGCCCGCCAACTTCGGGGACTAAAAAGCCGTGGACGGAGAAAATAACAAAATAAGAATGGAAAGGTAGTACGATCCGCAATTTGGAATGGGTAAGAACTATGTATCATATATTACGTCGTGACAGATGGTTAATGAGTACTTGTGTTGCACCAAACAAAAAAACCATTCGATAAACTAATGATTAGGGTATGCAGCTCGGTGGCGATTTGTGCAAAAGATGAAACCAAAGTAAGAGACCTTGGCTTGAAACCGATTCATTCAAAATTCAATCATAGGCCCATGTGAACATCACACTTCAAACAATTTCTAAACAAAATAGAGGCCTGATTACTTCAGTATGAATTCTATATAATGTTTTGCTTATGTTTCAGTTGATTCTTAGCAAGGATAAAGTTTGTACCAAGTTAAGAGATGAACATTCGAAAAATAAAATCGAAAAATAACAAAGATGATGATTAATAAAAATAAGATCATACCATCAATTTCTTTTAACGAAGAAAACTGATTATCAAAGTCCCACAAAAGGATAAAAAAAGAAGAGAATCTCATCTCTTTTTAAAACCACAATGATTGAAATAAAGAACATAATCTTCCAACGCCATAATATCTATGGCCCGCAGTGGATCATCTTTGATGATTGTCTTCCTCAGCTGCAACTTTGAAAAGGAAAGAGTGGTTGGTAAGCCATTGCAGCACTGAGAGGCGAAGCAGACCCCTTCAAGTAGAAAAGAAAGAGTTCAAAATGCGATCAAGTTTATAAAACTACCCAAACCGATTAACCACACGATCTATGGAAGGAAATACCTGCAACTCCAAGTAATTGAAGTAATAAAGGTCATCCAGTCGCAATCAAACGTTTAGAATTACTGTCAGAAAGTCTTTAATTTACTGGGTCTTAGAAGCATAGACAGAACCCTATGTCTTGGCATGTTTCCAAATGAAAATTGATATAAAGAGAGAATTGCTATGAAGAGGAATTCAAAACTAAAATTCATGACAAAATAACAACCAAGGGAAGCCATAACTGTATTCATTATAAATTAGGACTACTAAGGGAAGTCTTAAGTCCTGTTTAGGTATGCATGCAAGTCCTGAAAATGATGCAAAAACCTACCCAAAAGATGAATCAATCATGCTCTGATACCGATATAATATGGATAGCATGGACTTTTCATTCAAAAATCTACTCAGTAACTGAAGAATCATGAAGGGATAAAGTTCATAAAAAAAAAAAACAGAGGAAACTAAATTGATAGCAATTTACATCCCTTGGATAACACAAACCCCCAAGAAACAGAACCTGATAGATGGGTTTGGGCTCTTCTCTCAAAAACGAATTTAATACCTCAAGCCTATTCTCCCAATCAGACCCATAGAACTGGCCTTGAGAGAAATTTGTTGCATCTCTCTTTAAAAAAATATGTAACCCTGAGCTCAGATTAAAAAAGAATCAAACCAATTAGATCACCAGAATAATTAGAAAAAACAAAAATAGGAAAATAATTTTAGCATCTGATCACGATTTAATAAACCTCCAAAATATAGAGAGATTTAAAGAGAATAAATTAACCTATATTGTTATGATTGCTGACATGTTTACCAACATGATGTGCTTGGTTTCTCTGAACAGAACCAAATGGTCCCCTATGGAAAAATCCTCCAGTCGAGGAGCACGTTGGCGATATTGCTGATGGATGCCTTAAGCGACATCAACGCACGACCTGATGGAACCAACCAGATAAAAAAATGTATGAGAGAGAGAGAGAGAAAGAAAGAGAAAGAAAGAGAAAGAAAGAGAAGGGAGTGCCCACTGGTCGGGGCTTAACCTCTACTCTTTCTATTTTGCGATTTAAAGAATAGGGAAGAGTCTTTGTTGAGGGAGGTAATCGATTCACTGGTCGGTGGCTGCGTGCTAATTCACCAACCGGGGCTGCTGTCATTCTAGGAAGAGTGTGAATCGTCGATCGGAGGGGCCTGCCGATCAGGGGGAGTGCGATTCAACCGTCGGAGCATCTTGCCGGGCAGAGGGGAGTACGATTTACCTGTCGAGGCTGCTATGGAAAGCTGGTGGGTGCGAGATGGTGGCCGAAATGGAAATTGGGTGAGAGGGATCATGGATATCTGGCCGATTGCGGTAGAGATTGAGAGAGAGGGGGGAGGGGGATCATGGAGATCGGATGAGAGGGATCGTAGAGATCGTGGAAATCGGGAGATCGTGGCCTGGAGATCGAGATATTGAGAGAGAGCGCGAGAGAGAATGAGAGGGAGAGCACGATGCAGGGCTTCAATGCTGGCGACGGAGAACTACTATTCAGCCCGAAGCGTTTGTCCCAAATGGTCAGCCCAATTGCGTGGCATATGATCACAACGTCTCTTTGCCTGCCCGATTGACGTGGTATATGATCACAGCATCAATTTGTCTGTTAGTCTTGGTTGAATGCGATTCACTTGTAGGGGAACGAATGACTATGATCTGGACGGTGTTCAACCGATTGTAGACCAGGAAGTCTAAATAGTATATTCAGTTAAACCCACTATTGGTTGTCAACCACTTGATCATTAATGGACGGTGACACACCACCATAGCAGATCGTGCATAACTACCCAATGCAGAAAGATCTTGTCCATCAAATTCTCTAACTGTCACTTATGTTTGTATCGAACGACTCTCTTTATCCATTCCTAGTGAAATATTATATATATATATATATATATATATATATATATATATATATATATATATATATATATATATATATCAAACAGTTTTTACCGATGAAAAATATTCGTCGGTAAAGTTACTTTTTTGTCGGTAAAGATTTATAGCGACAGAAACTATTTCCGTCGCTAGTCTGTCGGAAAAAAAGGCGTCGGGAAAAATTAGCGACGGACGTAAAATATCCGTCGGTATTAATAATTAATACAGACGGAAAATTTCTGTCCGTCGGTTATATAATAATATTTAATTAAAAATATAATAGAGTATTGCCGACGGAAAAATAGATTCTGTCGGTAATATAAAAGAGTATTGCTGACGGAATCATAGCTTCAGTCGGTAATATAATAAAGTATTACCGACGGAATCATAGCTTCCATCGGCAATATATAAATAATTAAAAAAAATAAAAATTATTATTGCCGACGGAATTAATATGTTCCGTTGGTAAAAAAACATGATTTTTTTTAAAAAAATTATAGAAATAATGTTATTTAATTCCTGTGATTTACAACAATACCACAATATATTCAAATATTATCATAATTGACTAAATCAACAATACCACAATTCAACAATACCATATTATTTATCAAATATTATCGCAAATTATCAAATATTACTAAATACTACCACAATACAGACAATTATAGACAAGACCCAAAAATAACCATATATTTATTACAAAATTATTTTACACAATCCAAAACTAAGGAAATATGCGTGCCCTATCTTAATCACACCATGCCGCCCGGCACCAATGCTGGTGCTCTCATCCCCTGACGCCGCCCGGTTCCTGCAATTAACATGTATTTTTTTTAAAAAATAATTTATATCTATAATTGAGAGTCTAAGCGTTGAAAAATCATAAGTTAGCATGTTTCGGATTTTAAATAGGTTTGGATTCGATCGGATCGTCATCGGATCGGCATCCGATAATTCGTACTTGGAATTATTCTGTATTTCGGACTTGCGACCGAGTTCAAATTGAAAATTTTAACAATTTACGATCCGATTGAACGATTTAGAGTCTATGTGTTGGAAAATCATAAGTTAGCGTGTTTCGGATTTGAAATAGGTTTGGATTCGATCGGATTGTCATCGGATCGGCATCCGATAATTCGTACTTGGAATTATTCCATATTTCGGACTTGTGAGAGAGTTCTAATTGGAAATTTTAACAATTTACGATCCGATTGACCGATTTAGAGTCTAAGCGTTGGAAAATCATAAGTTAGCGTGTTTCAGATTTAAAATAGATTTTGATTTGATCGGATCGTCATCGGATCGGCATCCGATAATTTGTACTTGGAATTATTCTGTATTTCGGACTTGTAAGCGAGTTCTAATTGGAAATTTTAACAATTTATGATCCGATTGACCGATTTAGAGTCTAAGCGTTGAAAAATCATAAATTAGCGTGTTTCGGATTTGAAATAGGTTTGGATTCGATCGGATCGGCATCCGATAATTCGTACTTAGAATTATTCTGTATTTCGGACTTACAAGCGTGTTCTAATTAGAAATTTTAATAATTTACGATCCGATTGACCGATTTAGAGTCTAAGCGTTGGAAAATCATAAGTTAGCGTGTTTTGGATTTGAAATAGATTTGGATTTGATCGGATCGTCATCGGATCGGCATCCGATAATTCGTACTTGGAATTATTTCGTATTTCGGACTTGCGAGCGAGTTTTAATTGAAAATTTAAACAATTTACAATCCGATTGACTGATTTAGAGTCTAAGCATTGGAAAATCATAAGTTAGCGTGTTTCGGACTTGAAATAAGTTTGGATTCGATCGGATAGTCATCGGATCGGCATCCGATAATTTGTACTTGGAATTATTCCATATTTTGGACTTGCGAGCGAGTTCTAATTGGATATTTTAACAATTTACGATCCGATTGACCGATTTAGAGTTAAGTGTTGGAAAATCATAAGTTAGCGTGTTTCGGATTTGAAATAGATTTGGATTCGATCGGATCGTCATCCGATAATTCGTACTTAGAATTATTCCGTATTTCGGACTTGCGAGCGTGTTCAAAATAGAAATTTTAACAATTTACGATCCGATTGACCGATTTAGAGTCTAAGGGTTGGAAAATCATAAGTTAGCGTGTTTCGGATTTGAATTAGGTTTGGATTCGATCGGATCGTCATCGGATCGGCATCCGATAATTCGTACTTGGAATTATTCTGTATTTCGGACTTGCGAGTGAGTTATAATTGGATATTTTAACAATTTACGATCCGATTGATCGATTTAGAGTCTAAGTGTTGGAAAATCATAAGTTAGCGTGTTTCAAATTAGAAATAGGTTTGGATTCGATCGGATAGTCATCGGATCGGCATTCGATAATTTGTACTTAGAATTATTTCATATTTCAGACTTGCGAGCGTGTTCTATTTAGAAATTTGAACAATTTACGATCCGATTGACCGATTTAGAGTCTAAGCGTTGGAAAATCGTAAGTTAACGTGTTTCGGATTTGAAATATGTTTGGATTCGATCGGATCGTTATCGGATCGACATCCGATAATTCGTACTTTGAATTATTCTCTATTTTGGACTTGTGAGCGAGTTCTAATTGGAAATTTTAACAATTTACGATCCGATTGACCGATTTAGAGTATAAGCGTTGGAAAATCATAAGTTAGCATGTTTCGAATTTAAAATAGGTTTTGATTCGATCGGATCATCATCGGATCAGCATCCGATAATTCCTACTTGGAATTATTTTATATTTCGGACTTGCGAGCGAGTTCTAATTGGAAATTTTAACAATTTACGATCTGATTGACCGATTTTAAGTCTAAGCATTGGAAAATCATAAGTTAGCATGTTTCGGATTTGAAATAGGTTTGGATTCGATTGGATAGTCATCAGATCGGCATCCTATAATTTGTACTTGGAATTATTCCGTATTTCGGACTTGCGAGAGAGTTCTAATTGGATATTTTAACAATTTACGATCCGATTGATCAATTTAGAATCTAAGTGTTGGAAAATCATAAGTTAGTGTGTTTCGGATTTGAAATAGTTTTGGATTCGATCGGATCATCATCAGATCGCCATTCGATAATTTGTACTTAGAATTATTCCGTATTTTGGACTTGCGAGCGTGTTCTAATTAGAAATTTTAACAATTTATGATCCGATTGACCGATTTAGAGTCTAAGGGTTGGAAAATCATAAGTTAGCGTGTTTCAGATTTGAAATAGGTTTGGATTCGATCGGATCATCATCGGATCGGCATCCGATAATTCGTACTTGGAATTATTCTGTATTTTGAACTTGCGAACGAGTTATAATTGGATATTTTAACAATTTACGATCCGATTGACCGATTACGAGTCTAAGTGTTGGAAAATCATAAGTTAGCATGTTTCGGATTTGAAATAGGTTTGGATTCGATTGGATCATCATCGGATCGGCATTCGATAATTCATACTTGAAATTATTTCGTATTTTGGACTTGCGAGCGAGTTCTAATTGGAAATTTTAATAATTTACCATCCGATTGACCGATTTAGAGTCTAAGCGTTGGAAAATCATAAGTTTGCGTGTTTCAGATTTGAAATAGATTTTGATTTTATCGGATCGGCATCCGATAACTCGTACTTGAAATTATTCCATATTTCGGACTTGCGAGCAAGGTCTAATTGAAAATTTTAATAATTTACGATCCGATTGACCGATTTAAATTCTAAGCGTTGAAAAATCAAAAGTTAGCGTGTTTCGGATTTGAAATAGGTTTAGATTTGATCGGATCATCATCGGATCGGCATCCGATAATTCGTACTTAGAATTATTTCATATTTCGGACTTGCAAGCGTGTTCTAATTAGAAATTTTAACAATTTACGATCCGATTGACCGATTTAGAGTTTAAGTGTTGGAAAATCATAAGTTAGCTTGTTTCAGATTTAAAATAGGTTTGGATTCGATCGGATCGTCATCGAATCGGCATCCGATAATTCATACTTGGAATTATTCCATATTTTGGACTTGTGAGCGAGTTATAATTGGAAATTTTAACAATTTACGATCTGATTGACCGATTTAGAGTCTAAGCGTTGGAAAATCATAAGTTAGCATGTTTCGGATTTGAAATAGGTTTGGATTCGATCGGATCATCATCGGATCGTCATCCGGTAATTCATACTTGGAATTATTCCGTATTTCGAACTTGCGAGCGAGTTATAATTGAAAATTTTAACAATTTACGATCCGATTGACCGATTTAGAGTCTAAGCGTTGGAAAATCATAAGTTAGCGTGTTTCGGATTTGAAATAGGTTTGGATTCGATCGGATCGGCATCCGATAATTTATACTTGGAATTATTCCATATTTCGGACTTGCGAGCGAGTTATAATTGGATATTTTAACAATTTACGATCCGATTGACCGATTTAGAGTCTAAGTGTTGGAAAATCATAAGTTAGCGTGTTTCAGATTTAAAATAGGTTTGGATTCGATCGGATAGTCATCGAATCGGCATCCGAATATTCGTACTTGGAATTATTCTGTATTTCGAACTTGCGAGCGAGTTCTAATTGGAAATTTTAACAATTTACGATCCGATTGACCGATTTAGAGTCTAAGGGTTGGAAAATCATAAGTTAGCATGTTTCAGATTTGAAATAGGTTTAGATTTGATCGGATCATCATCGGATCGGCATCTGATAATTCGTACTTGGAATTATTCCGTATTTTGGACTTGTGAGCGAGTTCTAATTGGAAATTTTAACAATTTACGATCCGATTGACCGATTTAGAGTCTAAGGATTGGAAAATCATAAGTTAGCGTGTTTTGGATTTGAAATAGGTTTGGATTCGATCGGATCGTTATCGGATCGGCATCCGATAATTCCTACTTGGAATTATTCCGTATTTCGGACTTGCGAGCGAGTTCTAATTGGAAATTTTAACAATTTACGATCCGATTGACCGATTTAGAGTCTAAGGGTTGGAAAATCATAAGCTAGCGTGTTTCGGATTTGAAATAGGTTTGGATTTGATTGGATCATCATCGGATCGGCATCCGATAATTCATACTTGAAATTATTCCATATTTCAGACTTGCGAGCGAGTTATAATTGGATATTTTAATAATTTACGATCCGATTGACTGATTTAGAGTCTAAGTGTTGGAAAATCATAAGTTAGCGTGTTTTGGATTTGAAATAGGTTTGGATTCGATCGGATCATCATCGGATCGGCATTTGATAATTCCTACTTGGAATTATTCCGTATTTCGAACTTACGAGCGTGCTCTAATTAGAAATTTTAACAATTTACGATCTCATTGACCGATTTAGAGTCTAAGCATTGAAAAATCATAAGTTAGCGTGTTTCGGATTTGAAATAGGTTTGGATTCGATCGGATCGTCATTGAATCGTCATCCGATAGTTCGTACTTAGCATTATTCCGTATTTCGGACTTGCGAGCATGTTCTAATTAGAAATTTTAACAATTTATGATCCGATTGACCGATTTAGAGTCTAAGTGTTGGAAAATCATAAGTTAGCGTGTTTCAGATTTGAAATAGGTTTGGATTCAATCGGATCGTCATCGGATCGGCATCCGATAATTCCTAGTTGGAATTATTCTGTATTTCGGACTTGCGAGCGTGTTCTAATTAGAAATTTTAACAATTTACGATCCGATTGATCGATTTAGAGTCTAAGTGTTGGAAAATCATAAGTTAGCGTGTTTCGGATTTGAAATAGGTTTGGATTCGAGGGCATAGTCATCGGATCGGCATCCAATAATTCGTACTTTAAATTATTCTGTATTTCGGACTTGCGAGCGAGTTCTAATTGGATATTTTAACAATTTATGATCCGATTGACCGATTTAGAGTCCAAGTATTGGAAAATCTTAAGTTAGCGTGTTTCGGATTTGAAATAGGTTTTGATTCGATCGGATAGTCATTAGTTAGCGTGTTTCGGATTTGAAATAGGTTTTGATTCGATCGGATAGTCATTAGTTAGCGTGTTTCGGATCGTCATAAGTTAGCATGTTAGCGTGATAATATGATCTAAACTCAAATTAGTAAGATTCATATTTTTTACTAATATTATAAAGATTAGTAAGTAGCTGATCATGAGCATGAGCCACCGCTAGACCGGCTTATGAAATCATTAAGCATCTACTCTAGTTCCCGGCAAGCTTTTCTTTCCGCCTCAACCCTCTGCTCGAGGGCCTGCCTCTTCGCCTCAACCCTTTGCTCGAGGGCCTGCCTCTCCACCTCAAGCCTCTGCTCAAGGGCCTGCCACTGCTCTCGCTCTGCCTCAACCATGTGCTCGAGGGCCTGCCTCTGCTCGCGCTCCATGTCTAGCGCAGACTGCAACTGAATGATAGCACCGGTCTAGGTGTCCCGTGCCCTCGAGCGCATACTCTCTCGTCCAAAGTAGGAGAAGGGCGTGACTCCAAGGCCCGTACAGAGGACACAGCCGTGCGTGGCAGGTCTGAGCACAGTATCCATCGCTGAGTCGACAGATACTGAGCTGGAGGAGGAGCCAGCCTCACCCGACGGGGTCACCATAAGTTGCATTCTCTCATATATGAAAACAACCAATGATATTCAATAACATACGTATACGAATATATTAACAGTAATTTAATTACTTATCACTTGCGAGGCAACCCTATCGTCCATAAATGCCCCATCGGTATGCTGCCTCCTAGAGGCCTCAAAAAGGTCAATCCGATTAGGCTCGTGGCCCAAGGACTGTGTCTGTTTGACATTTAAAATAAATAGATGAGTTAATATAACATATATAGAGCTTTAAATAATAAAATATTTGTATCATTTACCAACTGCTGGGCAAGCTGGGGCATAGAGGTCCTCCCCTTCACTGGAGCAGGTGTCGTCGAGGCATTTCTATTCTGCTTGCCTTTAGCAGAACTCGCATGTGTCAATCGATTAAATTTTGAAACATCAATACAAATTTTTAGTATAACATTAAAACAAGTACGAATCAACAAAATAATAATTATACCTGAAACTGAGGGGTGGCCCAATGAGCGACCAAAAACTGTAAAACGTATAGCGGCGGCGCGTCTCTCGTCACGGTCGCAGCCTATAACTCCTCAGCCGGCTGACCGACCAAGTAACCGTAGAGCTGGTAGAGCTCGTAACGATAATCCCTGTACCGCTCACTCATCTTCTTCCATAATTCCTCCCGATGGGTGTCGGTTTCCATGTTCTCTCATTTAAATTTCTCCTATAAAATCAATTTAGAAACAAGTCATTTTATCAAATCAAATTATAAAGAAGTACGATATTATTCTAAAATGCTTTAATAAAACTAACGTACCAAAAAGACCCGATACATTCTCTCCTTATAGGATGTATCAATGTTCTTCCACCCCTTTATCCCCACAATCGGGGCATTTCTCTCCTCCCGTACTATCATACCGACCCACGTGGCGGCGTCAGAAGCGTGCTCGCCCACAAAGGTCCTGCCGCTCCATTATAGGGAAAGCGGCTCGCGTAAGGTCGACAAGAGCCGGGCCGTCGTCATGCCCCGGTCGCCTACGTGCCTGGTGATCCTCGACCCTGTAAATAAAAATATACATAAGTACTGAACAAGTATTTACAACATGTATAAAACTTTAGATCTAAACATTACCTATGGGTGTAGACGCTATAGCCGAGTACTGAGCACTGCTCGAAGCTCCGGAGGCTGCGACCTCATCAGGAGCTGGCGTGGAGAGAGAAACAACACTACCAGATCCGAAGGGCTCGGTCTCGGACCCTGGGGTGGCAGCCGGAGCGCTCCAAGCTAGCCCATCCCTGCCTCTACGAACCCTCGACCGTGATGCCATCTGAAATAGTTTAATTTACATATGAAACAGTATGATTTACATATGAAACAATTTGATTTACATATGAAACATTATGATTTATATATGAAATAATATGAAACAGTTTGATTTACATATGAAACAGTATGATTTACATATGAAACAATATGAAATAGTTTGATTTACATACAAAACAGTATAAAATAATATGATATACATATGAAATAATATGATTTATATATGAAACAATATGATTTATATATGAAACAATTTGATTTAAATATGAAACAATTTGATTTACATACGGTCTAGTCATTTTGTGTCTCATCTCTGTCACTCTCATCGTATCCCTCTTCTATCATTTGATCTGCATTCGCTGTCCAGTTTATATTGTTGACCTCTTTATTTTCGTCGTGTACTGCGTCGACAATGATTATCTCATTATTCTGGTATGCATCCAAATCATCATCGATGACCCCCGTATCCTTGTCTCCCATGTCATAAAAATCTCTGGGTGGTGACCTGACTATAATTTGCCAACCTGGAAAGGTATTATCCGATGCATAAAATATCTGTTCCGCTTGAGAGGCAAGAATGAATGGATCTTGATATTGGGTATTCAATCTCTTGCCAGTATTGATGCTGATAAAATCGTATTTGTCGATATTATAACCAGTTTCGCGATTATTAACATCATACCAATCACATTTGAATAATACGATCCGATTTTAGTCAAGGAATTTAATCTCGAGAATTTTGTTGAGGACGCTGTAGAAGTTAATATTTCCTAATTCTTCTTACTGACCGTTGACGACAATCCCACTATTTTGTGTTCTTCATGATTTTTCACTATCTTTCGTCCGAAATCTATAACCGTTCACGATATAACCATCATACGATATTGCGTCTTGCAAAGGACTACAAGATAAGCGCCAGCGATCCTTATTCATCAGCGGATCGTGGTTGTCGTGCAGCTCTTATTCCTATAATAACCACATGACATTTATGATATAAATACATAATTATTGTTCAGTAATGGATGTCAATAAAATTCAGTAATGATGTGAATACTTACGTGTTTCTCGAACCACGATGGGAATTCACGGTCATGAATTTGTGGAGCATTTCGAGAACCCAATTATTAATGATGGCTTTATGCTTTCTGTTTTATAGGTTATGAATTAGATTATAATTAGCACATATATTTAATGAATGGACTGAAAGAATGAGTAAATGATCGTAAAATGCTTACTCAATGAATGACCACACTTTATCACATTGGCGCAACACATACATATGTGCCTGTTGAATCTCATCTACAGACAATCGATGGGTTTTGCCTCCTCCTACAGGTTTACCCATTTCGGCAAATATAGACAGACCCCCATCGAAGTTTATTAGACCACCGTCATAGTTCCGCTCAAGTTGATTGAATCGCGTGTCTATACCATATAGGTATCTTGAGCAAAATATCAGACATTCTTCTGCTAGGTATTCTTCAGCAATTGATCCCTCCGGACGACTTTTATTACGAACATATGATTTCAATATTCGCAAGTACCTAATTTGAGAAAAAAAATATGGATAAATACATCAAGAACAATCAAATAAATTAAAAAATAAGACGAGACGATTACCTCTCGATAAAATACATCCAACGATAATGAACTGGGCCGCCGAGTTTGGCCTTATTTGCCAAGTGAACAGCCAAATGCACCATGACATCAAAGAAGGAAGGTGGAAATATCATCTCTAACTTGCACAATGTGATCGCAATATCCCTCTCCATTTGATCAAGTTGGTCTAGTCTAAGTACCTTCGAGCACAACTGTCTGAAAAAAGTGCTGAGCTCAATTAACGAACCGGACACCTGTCCGGTTAAATTCCCATGTATAGCAAGAGATAATAATCGATGCACAAGAACATGACAATCGTGGCTTTTTAATCTAGACAACTTCTGGCCGTTCTCTTTGCACGCATCGTGCGATATTCGAAGAATAACTATCCGACGTTTTCACAGACCGTAGGAATGCATATAAGTCTGCCTTCTGCTATGAGCTCATGGTGTAGCATGCAACTGGCAACACATACTTATCCCTAATTCTTGGGGATGAAGTGATTTTTGGATTCCCAACTCCTTAAGATCGAGACAAGATTAATTTAAGATTATCCTTTGTCTTACCGTCGAGATTCAGCAGTGTTCCTATAATGTTGTCACACATATTTTTCTCGATATGCATGACATCCAAGTTATACCGCAAGAGTAGGCTGCTCCAGTATGGTAGTTTAAAAAAAATACTTTTCTTCTTCCAGTTATGCTCACGCGTAGAATCTTCATACGTTCTCTTCTTTTTGCCTTTCTCAAGTGCCACTGCATCTAGCTGATCCAATTCACACAAGACTTCTACCCCCGAAAGCTACTCCGGGGCCTTTGCAAGTTTCTTCTTGCCGTTGAACGCTCTTTTTTTGTGCCTCCACTTATGGTTGTCAACAAGGAATCTTCGATGGCCCATATAACAGAACTTGCCTCCGTTCTTCAACCGTAATGAATCTGTCTCCTTATTGCATATAGGGCACACCAATTTTCCTTTAGTACTCCACCCGGATAAGTTGGCATATACAGGAAAATCGTTGATGGTCCATAGAAGTGCCGCATACAGCCGAAAATTCTAGTGCAACGAGGTATCATAAGTATCGGCCCCAACTTTCCATAACTTATTCAACTCCTCAATCAACGGCTACAAGTAAACGCCAATATCATTACCAGGCGACCTGGGTCCGGGAATGAGCAAGGAGAGCATTGTGTATGCCTTTTTTAAGCACATCCACGAAGGCAAATTGTATGGAACTAGGACAACTGGCTAAATGCTGTACGACACACTTATATTCCCAAAGGGATTGAAGCCATCGCTAGTAAGCCCTAACCTAATGCTGCGAACTTCATATGCGAATTCAGGATAGGTATGATCAAAATCGTTCCACGTTAGTTAGTCGGCCGGATATCTCATAACCCCGTCATCTGTACGTTCTCATGCATGCTACTTCATATGCTCAATAGTCTTCGATGACACAAACAACCTCTGAAGCCTGTCCCTAAGCGGGAAGTATAGAAGAACCTTTGCAGATATATTTTTCTTCCTTCGATTGGTACTAGACTCGGCATCCGTCTCTTTATATCTCTTTGCTCCGCATATGTGGCATGACCGTGCATGTTCGTACTCTTTCCGGTACAATATACAATCGTTCACGCATGCATCAATTTTCTCGTAACCCAGACCAAGATCTTTAATTGTCTTCTTCGCCTCGTAGAATGATTTCGGTACTGTCTTACCTATAGGAAAAGCCTCTTTCAGCAACTCTACCAATATATTAAATGACTTATTACTCCAACCATTGAGGCACTTCAAATGAAGAAGCTTTACAGTGAAAGAGAGTTTTAAAAACTTCTCACACCCCGGGTATAGAGGTCGTTCGGCATCTTTAAGCAATCTGTAGAACTTGTCCGCTTCAATATTGGACTGATCACCTGACGGTATTTTCGTGCCTATTCCATCTTGCAAATCATGTATCATACCCTGCATGTCATCGTCATCGTCTGTATTAATATTATCATCATCGATCACTGTGTTTGCAGTTTTACCGTGAGCTGCCATGGGGACTGCATCTAACTCCTCACCGTGCGAGAACCAACGGGTATAGCTAATGTTAATGCCACACATTACCAGATCAACCTCATATTTCTCTCGAACCTTCCTAGTCACCCTTCCGCAGCCTATACAGGGACATATAATTTTTTCATCAAGCGGTGCAAGACGCTCAAATGCAAAATCCAAAAATTTCCTAACTCCTTCTCTGTACTCTTAGCTCATGCGATTCGAATTACACATCCAACTCTTATCGATCGAAGACATCTTCGTCTATCTGGCTATATAACACCTGAAGTGATTTCAAACAATGCTATAGGACTCCGCACAATTTCGGTTTCGGTTCCCGGGTATGGAACACCGAACCAAAACTTCTACAGGCCATCCACATCCTTAATGGATGGGTGTATTATGATGAGTAGACTAGTCACATAGTAAACCTAGGGTTGGTGGCCAGCATTTGAACTGCTGATAGTCCGAATGCTAGGCATAGCACTGAAGTTATGCGACAGTAAGTCAACAAGTCAAGGAGCCTCGTCAAGTAAATACTTGGGGTCTGACGGTTCTCTCTGTCGCTCGAGTCGATTTATGGCTTTAGCATACCTCATATCACACCGAACCGACAAAAATCGACCATTTCGGTTTCGATTTCGGTTTCGGTTTTGATTTTTTATAAACTGAAAAAAATAAAACCGACAAAACCGACACCGAAACCGACTGACAAAACCGACGCTCACCCTAGTCTAAAAACTACATTTTGCCCCCCATTCCCCCATTCAATTCAGTTTTGATAGGATAAAAATTACCAAATGAGGGAATTAAGTAGATAACAAAAGGGGTATTGTGCAAACATTTAAAACTTTATAATGACTTAACCCTAATCTAAAAACTAGATTTTGCCCCCCATTCAATTCAACCCTAGTCTATAATGACATAACCCTAGTCTAAAAATTATATCTAAAAACTAGATTTAACCCTAGTCTAAAAACCAAATGAGGGAATTAAGTAGATAACAAAAGGGGTATTGTGCTAACATTTCAAACTTTAGGATGCAATTTGGAACAAAATAAACTAAGGGGGAGAGGGAGGAGGAGGAGGAGCTCACCGGAGATGGTCGGTAGGCCACGAGGAGGAGGAGGAGCACTGGCGTCGCAGTTGGTGGCGCGAGAGAGGGGAGGGGTGGCCGGAGGTGCAAAGGAGGGGTTGGGTGGCCAACCGGAAGGGGGGGATTAGAGAGAGAGAGAGAGAGAGAGAGAAAGAGAGAGAGAGAGAGAGAGAGAGAGAGAGAGAGAGAGAGGGGAGGGGAGGAAGGCCGGGCCGAGAGAGGGGGAGGGGGGGGAGGAAATAGAGAGAGAGAGAGAGAGAGAGAGAGAGAGAGAGAGAGAGAGAGGGCCGGAGAGGGGTTTTAGATCGAAACAGAAACAGAAAGGGATCGCTGAAAGTGATTTATCGCAAGGTTTGTACCGACGAAAATTATATCTTTCGTCGGTAAAAAGTAACCTTATACCGACGGAAATATAATTCCCGTCGGTAAAAATCAACGACAAATCGCAGGGTTTAATTTTTTCCAGAGACCCGGTAAAAACCCTGTAATTTGTCGTTGATTTTTACCGATGGGAATTATATTTCCGTCGGTAAAAGGTCATTATACCGATGAAAATATAAGTTCCGTCGGTAAAAATCAATGACAAATCGCAGGGTTTGATTTTTTCCAGAGACCCGGTAAAAACCCTACGATTTGTCGTTGATTTTTACCGACGGAACTTATATATTTCGTCGGTAAAAACTAACATTATATATTACCGATGGATAATATATAACCGTCGGTAATAAATATGCAAATAAAATTTTAAAAAATCTAAGTTATATTACCGATGGAAAATATTGTTCCCGTTGGCAAAATTTATATTATTACCGACGGAATTTTAAAGTTCCGTCAGTAAAAAACCTATTTTTGTAGTGGAGAGAGAGAGAGAGAGAGAGAGAGTAGTGATACATTGCGGTTGATAACGTGCGGCACCCACTTCGGGGGTATTTTTGGTATTTTTTTTGGGGATTAATCACCCACCCTTGGATAGCGCACACAAAAAATTTCAGCCCGATCCAAGACCTGTAGGCCGTCCAAATGTGTTGATCAAAATGACGATAAAAATGAATGACCGATAAAAGCCGATCACATTTGGACGACCTACTAGTCTTGGATGAGGCTAAAATTTTTTGTGTGTGCTATCCAAGGGTGGGTGATCAATCATCAAAAAAAAACAAAAACCAAAAATACCGCACGTTACCCGATTGCAATGTATCACTACTCTCTCTCTCTCTCTCTGTATATATATATATATATATATATATATATATATATATATATATATATATAGGGGGCGGGGAGCCTGCACTCGAGGTGTAGCATCGTTGCTGCACCTCTCGCTTGTTTACCCCCCTACAAGTTTTGGAATTTGATGAAATTTGGTGAGGGTGTTGTCTAGGGTAAGATGATCATCCTCACCAATTTTCATCAAATTCCAAAACTTCTAAGGGGGTCAAATGGTCGAAGCAAAATCTGCAGATTTTAACGGTGACTCCGGACGGCTGATTTTGCTTCGACCATTTGAACCCCCTAGAAGTTTTGGAATTTGATGAAATTTGGTGAGGATGATCATCTTACCCTAGACAACACCCTCACCAAATTTCATCAAATTCCAAACCTTCTAGGATGGTCAAACAATGCCTGAGGTGCAGCAACGATGCTGCACCTCAGGTCCAACATCCCTTTTCCTATATATATATATATATATATATATATAGAGAGAGAGAGAGAGAGAGAGAGAGAGAGAATACGGGGTATGAGCTGACAGCCAATTTCTGAATTTGGGCTGTCAGCTCACAGCCATCCGATCCCCATCATGGACCCTTGATTTTTAAACACCCACAAAACACCGAACCCTCTCTCTCTCCCTGTCCCTCTCTCTCCCGATCCATCTCCACCACCGGCACCGGATCCACCTCCACCACCCGCACCGGATCCACCTCCACCACCGGCACCGGATCCACATCAGCCCCCTCCAGCAGCATCCCCCTCCACCTCCGGCATCGGATCTGCCTCCCCCTCCGGCACCGGCTCCCCCTTCCGGCGTCACCCCCTCCGGCAGCAGCCCTGATGTCACCGGATCCGGCTCCACCCTCCGGCGTTACCCCCTCTGGCAGCAGCTCCGACCCCGACCGGCTGTAATCGGTCGGCCACACCTGCGATCCGGCAACCCCCCGACCCCCTGCGATTCGGCAACCCCCCGACCCCCTGCAGCCTCATCCCCCGACGGTGCCGGAGGAGCGGGAAGGTGGCTGTGACGGCGCCGGATCGCTGAGGGACTGCGATCGGCCGAAGGGGAAGGGTGCCACTGGTGGGGGTGCCGAAGGGGGCTCCGTTGCCGGTGCCGGTGCCGGAGAGGGTCGGGGGTTGCCGGATGGGGTCGGGTGGATGCCGGAGGGGGACGAGGCTGGCCGGTGGGGGGGGGGGGGCTTCACTAACACAGAGAGATCGAGAGGGAGTGAGAGAGAGAGAGGGAGAGAGAGAGTTGTGGGTGTTTTTTTTTTTTTTAAATCAAGGGTCCATGATGGGGATCGGATGGCTGTGAGCTGACAGCCCAAATTCAGAAACGGGCTGTCAGCTCATACCCCGTATTCTCTCTCTCTCTCTCTATATATATATATATATATATATATATATACATATATATATATATATATATATATATATATAGGGAACATGGTCCTTCCGATCACCCAACACGCTAGTCGTCCCTTCAATTTGGGTGCCACATGACACTTTTTAACCATATTTCTTTTTATGGATGGTCAATCCACTCTACTTAGATAAAAAATTTTAAAAACAATTCTTAAAAAAAAACTTAAAACAACCCGATCAACGGTCGATAAATTTAACAGTAAACTGTAGCGTGCAAATAGCCTTTGCTATGACTAATTTAAAAATGCCACTTGGTATATTTTTTTCCAAATTTTTTTTCATGATCATTGTTGGGAGGGATGTCCAACCAAAGCCCCCAGCAAATCGTTGTAGCTGCAATATCCCAACCACCTCTTAAATCCGACTTGACTCGCTTGCTCCGCCGGGCACCCCAAAGGGAAGTCAAAGACGTAAGTTGATACCTGATTCGAAGCTTCAACTTGAAGGAAGTCCAAATGCACCTCGAGTAAGGACAACGAATTAGCAGGTGATCTGGCATCTCATCCGCCTGCCTGCAAAGTGGACATTTGAGGAGGTTGATCTTCGTGAGAATCTTATCTCGCGTAGCTAATCTCATAAAGATTTTAACTTTGAGAGGACATTTGGTCTTCCGAATCCTCTTCGCAAGTGGGGAAAGAATCCCCCCAAAGTTTTTGAACTTGTAGAATGAGGCTACTGTGAAGTTGGCGTTCGCCGTCCACCGCCACCCTGCAGTGTCCGGTTCGTCCATGAGAGAGATCGATTATAGAATGTCCAGTAGGTCTCCAAGTTGTAGGATCAGTTCTGTCAGGAAAGGACCATCCAGATGTGGCCGCCAAGTCGTGTTAGAGCCTCAGACAAGGGCTTGAGATCTAACAGTTGCCATCTTCGAAGGAGCCAAGTTGAACAGCTAGGGGAAGACTGTATAACGGGGGAGGTCTCCTAACCAGATGTCCTTGCAAAATCTGATCTTCGATCCGTTCCCATCTAGAAGTCTGTTTCTACATCGATAGATCGAGCAAATCTTCGCAATGCCCTTCCAGAACGTCAAGTCAATAGAATATGTTTGCCTCTTAAAGATGTATTTATATTCCTTGTGAATGGACACAAATTAAATATATGTTTATTATACAAGTAATAATTGAAGTGTATCAATAAAACATTGGGATATACTACCGTCACGTACAATTCACAAATTGTATGGAATTTAAATTACAAAAGACAAACCAATGGACATTGAGGCGAAAATTTAAACCACCATTAAAATACTCAATTCAAGAAAAAAATATTAACAAAATCATGTTATTGTGGGTAGAATATAATTGAATCATGCATTGCTTAACTTTTATTAATATTAATTTAAATATTTTTGAATACGAAAGTGTGTCGCATAATCATAATTTTGGCTCTCTTTTTTTCCAGCTAATTAGGTATAGGTCCTTTAGCAATATTAGCCACAGGACACAATAATTTGTTATATTAGCTATAAGATCCCTACAAGTATACATTTGTTTTCAGAAAGGGTATAAATTCGTTTAAGAAATATTGTACATTCGTCTTCAGAAAAAGTATATATTTGTTGGGAAGGACTTGAGGTATATTTCAAAATTAACGTGTCCTACAACTAAAAGTCATCTCTCAAACAGGACTTATGTCAAACATCTCCCCCTTTTTTTTTGTACCCAACGTATTCAAGTGTCGGGAATCAACACACCTATCAGTGCAACCTTAGCTTCATATATACCTTTTGTAATCTTGTTATGGTATTTAATACGATATGCCAAAAAAATTTGATGCACAGTTATTATCAGTCATAGTGATTCTAATACAGAGTTAATCATTATTCAAGACACATGCATAATCACAACTTATTAAAAACTTAAGAAGACCATCAAACATCCACGAGAGACAAAAGGTTGGTAATGCACCATGCAAGAAAACCAGAAATCTTTAGTTCATAATTACAGGTAAATTAACTCCTCATATAAGAGTTCTACTAGGAAGGGCATAAAAAGAGGTTAAACTTCTTGAAGATCTTCTCAATAAAATGAGATTGGATCGGGATAAGACCATTTTCTCTTCTCATGATTTCGATCCCAAGAATCATATAAAAATATCCAATATGCTTCATAAAGAGTCTCAATAAAAAATGCCCTTGTTTGCTATACAATCATCATTTTCTATAATTAACATATCATCCACAAGTAGCCATATAATGATATTCCTCTCTCCATATAGACTTAGTGTACACAAAGTTGTCATTTTATCTTACTATGAAGCCATAAGAAAACATCAACATAGCAAGACCATAGTTTATGAGCTACATTTAGCCTATAAAGTTACTTCTACGATCTTGCAAATACAAATCCTTCCAACTGATGTATGTGAATCTCCTCGGTCAATCTCGATCCAATCTCACTTCCAAAAGATGGAGGCAATGGAGATTAAGGCTAGCTCAACTTGTAGCATTCTTGATGTAGGAGAAAGTGTTCAAAAAATCAACACCTTTCTTTAAGTGAAGTCTTTAGCAACCAATCTACATTTAGATCGATCTCTCTATAAAGATATCAAGATTCATCTTCCAATTGAAGAATGACTTACAACTAATATGTTTGGCACCTTTAGATCAACCAGATCCCTAGCCCCCCCCCCCTTGCTCGCGCTCGTGCCTCTTCCTCCTACAACAGGGCATTTCAAGGTAAGTGCTTCTACAACCCATTCGGACTGAGTGCACCATAGTGGTACTCGGCCACCGTTGATCACTTGGACTTTGCGGTCCGAATGGACTATAGGAGCATTTGTGGGGGATGATCTCCGTGCCGATCCAAAGACTCTGCCCAACCAGTCAATCGAGTTGAGTTGAAAGTTTGATCAAACCTTTGTCTAGTTCGTTAGTTGACGAAGACTTGTGTCTTTGGATTAAACCTCGGAGTAGTTGAAAGGTTGTCGACTTGGGTTTAGAAGAGATAGAGAAAGATCGATGAAAAGTTAACACAAGATGTGATCTCGGAGTTCAGTTGAAGACTACGTCTCCGTGCTATAAGTAGCAACCTAAATTCGTTGTGGACCTCCAGGTAGGGCTAGTGGGTCCCGTCGTCGTCTCTGTGGGCCCCCAGGCAGGGCTAGTGGGTCCTATTACGGGGCGTTGGCAAAATTTTGCACCCACAGCACTCGGCCTCCATTAATGGCAAATGAGATGTAGAGGGGATCAGACTCCAATAACAATCATTGTTTTAGATGGAGGAGGAAGAAGAAGAGGGAGTCAGAGGGACTGAGGGAGGAGGACGACAGAGGCGTGCTGTGGCATGCACAAGACCGACAATGACGACGGGGGGCATAGGTTGCCTTTAGCAATAGGGTTGGTTCGCGGTGGGAGCTAGCTTATTAGGTATATTAAAAATGTGACTAAAGATCTATAACTATTTGAAACTTGAATTGTCCTTCTCTATGACTCATATTTCAGTGTACTTCTGTCAAGGGGTCAAACAAAAAAAATCCCTATTTCTACCCTCACCCTAAATCAAATATTAAATAAACATAAATTACAAAAGAAACCCCCTTTCTTGCATTTTTCTGTTTGCTAGAATTTTTTCTTGGAGCGGAGGTAACCTAAGGTACTTAGCTGGGAGAAAACATTAAGATTAGAAGAGTTCCTCCTCAGGGACAATATATAGTGACCAGAATATATGTTGATTGGTGATTTGTATATCAAATGGGACAATCTTCTACATGTAAATTTCTTCATGATTCTCTTCTTCATTGGGCCTCTCGTAAACTCGTTAACAACTCTACTACGAGTTTTTTTGCTTTCTGTACATAAATCAGGAGCATTATTTTTGGGCTTGACAATGGGAGGAGCTCTTAGGTGCAATGTGCTAATTTCTGTAGTGTTTTATGCGAAATCAGCAGTTTTGTTTTTGGTTTAACTATGGTAGGCACACTTAGGTGTTTCTCCACCCCTGAGGTTGTAATTTTTGACTGATAGTGAATATTATTTATTACCTTTAAAAAAAAGTTTTTTGCTTTCTCACATTCATTTTCAGATGACTGGACAATTACCTAGATAACATGCTCTTTTTATTTTTTTTCTTTTTTTGAGGGATAATAAAATTGAATAAAAAATGTGAGAGAAAAAGGGAACAAAGGGAAGCTAGGGGAAGCCTAAAGAATCATACCTTGGTAAAAGGGCTTGAAGGGAGGAGGAAGGGAGAATCATTTTCTAAGAGCTTCTCCAAATAGATGAGCTCCACTACAAAAAAAACAGTTTTTACCGACGGACAATATCCGTCGGTAAAGTTACATTTCCGTCGGTAAAGATTTATAGCGACGGACCCAATTTCCGTCACTAGTCTGTCGGAAAAAAAGGCGCCGGGAAAAATCGGCGACGGAAGTTTAATATCCGTCGGTATTAATAATTAATGCCGACGGAAACTTTCAATCCGTTGGTTATATAATTATATTTAATTAAAAAAATAATTTAGTATTACCGACGGAAGTGTATATTCCGTCGGTAATATATAAGATTATTACCGACGGGTAATGGTCCTACCGTCGATAATACTTTATATATTATCGACGGAAATATAATTATCGTCGGTAATATATAAATAATTAAAAAAAATAAAAATTTTTATTGCCGACGGAACTGTTATGTTCCGTCGGTAAAAAAACATTATTTTTTTAAAAAAATTATAAAAATAATGTTATTTAATTCCTGTGATTTACAACAATACCACAATATATTCAAATATTATCATAATTGACTAAATCAATAATACCACAATATTTATCAAATATTACCGTAAATTATCAAATATTACCAAATACTACCACAATACTAGACAATTATAGACAAGACCAAAAAATAACCACATAATTATTACAAAATTATTTTACACAATCCAAAACTGAAAAAATATGCTGGTGCCCGGCAATCACGCCATGCCGCCCGGCAATCACGACAATACCATACAATTATTTTACACAATACAAAATTATCTCAATCACGCGCGCCATGCCGCTCGACACCAACGCTGGTGCTGTCATCCCCTGACGTCGCCCGGCTCCTGCAATTAACATGTATTTGTTAAAAAAAATAATTTATATCTATAACTGAGAGTCTAAGCACTGAAAAATCATAAGTTAGTGTGTTTCGGATTTGAAATAGGTTTGGATTCGATCGGATCGTCATCGGATCGGCATCCGATAATTCGTACTTGGAATTATTTTGTATTTCGGACTTGCGAGCGAGTTCTAATTGGAAATTTTAACAATTTACGATCCGATTGACCGATTTAGAGTCTAAGTGTTGGAAAATCATAAGTTAGCGTGTTTTGGATATGAAATAGGTTTGGATTCAATCGAATAGTCATCGGATCGGTATCCGATAATTCCTACATGGAATTATTACGTATTTCGGACTTGCGAGCGTGTTCAAATTAGAAATTTTAACAATTTACGATCCGATTGACCGATTTAGAGTCTAAGAGTTGGAAAATCATAAGTTAGCATGTTTCGGAATTGAAATTGATTCGATCGGATAGTCATCGGATCGGCATCCGATAATTCGTACTTGAAATTGTTTCGTATTTCGGACTTGCGAGCAAGTTCTAATTGATATTTTAATAATTTATGATCCGAATGACCGATTTAGAGTCTAAGCGTTGAAAAATCATAAGTTAGCGTGTTTCGGATTTGAAATAGGTTTGGATTCGATCGGATCGTCATCGGATCGGCATCCGATAATTTATACTTGGAATTATTCCGTATTTCGGACTTGCGAGCGTGTTCTAATTAGAAATTTTAAGAATTTATGATCCGATTGACCGATTTGGAGTCTAAACGTTGGAAAATAATAAGTTAGCGTGTTTCGGATTTGAAATAGGTTTGGATTCGATCGGATAGTCATCGAATCGGCATCCGATAATTCCTACTTGGAATTATTCTCTATTTCGGACTTGCGAGCGAGTTTTAATTGGAAATTTTAACAATTTACGATCCGATTGACCGATTTAGAGTCTAAGTATTGGAAAATCATAAGTTAGCGTGTTTCGGATTTGAAATAGGTTTGGATTCGATCGGATGTCATAGGATCGGCATCCGATAATTTGTACTTGGAATTATTCCATATTTCGGACTTGCGAGCGAGTTCTAATTGGAAATTTTAGCAATTTACGATCCGATTGATCGATTTTGAGTCTAAGCGTTGGAAAATCATAAATTAGTGTATTTCGGATTTGAAATAAGTTTTGATTCGATTGAATCATCATCGGATCGGCATTCGATAATTCGTTCTTGGAATTATTCCATATTTCGGACTTACAAGCGAGTTCTAATTGGAAATTTTAATAATTTACAATCCGATTGACCGATTTAGAGTCTAAACGTTGGAAAATCATAAGTTAGCGTGTTTCGGATTTGAAATTGACTCGATCGGATAGTTATCGGATCGGCATCCGATAATTCATACTTTGAATTATTTTGTATTTCGGACTTGCGAGCGAGTTTAAATTAGAAATTTTAAGAATTTACGATCCGATTGACCGATTTAGAGTCTAAGTGTTGAAAAATCAAAAGTTAGCGTGTTTCGGATTTGAAATAGGTTTGGATTCGATCGGATAGTCATCGGATCGGCATCCAATAATTCCTACTTGGAATTATTCCGTATTTCAGACTTGCGAGCGAGTTCTAATTGGTATTTTAACAATTTACGATCCGAATGACCGATTTAGAGTCTAAGCGTTGGAAAATAATAAGTTAGCGTGTTTCGGATTTGAAATAGGTTTGGATTCCATCGGATCATTACCGGATCGGCATCCGATAATTCGTACATGGAATTATTCCGTATTTCGAACTTGCGAGCGAGTTATAATTGGATATTTTAACAATTTACGATCTGATTGACCGATTTAGAGTCTAAGCATTGGAAAATCATAAGTTAGCATGTTTTCGTTTTGAAATAGGTTTATTTCGATCGGATCGTCATCGGATCGGCATCCGATAATTCGTACTTTGAATTATTCTATATTTCGGACTTGCGAGCAAGTTATAATTGGATATTTTAATAATTTATGATCCGATTGACCGATTTAGAGTCTAAGCGTTGGAAAATCATAAGTTAGCATGTTTCGGATTTGAAATAGGTTTGGATTCGATCGGATAGTCATCGGATCGGCATCCGATAATTCCTACTTGAAATTATTCCGTATTTCGGACTTGTGAGCGTGTTTTGATTAGAAATTTTAACAATTTATGATCCGATTGACCGATTTAGAGTCTAAGCGTCGGAAAATCATAAGTTAGCGTGTTTCAGATTTGAAATTGATTTGATCGGATAGTCATCGGATCGGCATCCCATAATTTGTACTTGGAATTATTCCGTATTTCAGACTTGCGAGCGAGTTCTAATTGGTATTTTAATAATTTATGATCCGAATGGCCGATTTAGAGTCTAAGCGTTGGAAAATCATAAGTTAGCGTGTTTCGGATTTGAAATAGGTTTGGATTCGATCGGATCGGTATCCGATAATTCCTACTTGGAATTTTTCCTTATTTCGGACTTGCGAGCGTGTTCTAATTAGAAATTTTAATAATTTACGATCCGATTGACCGATTTAGAGTCTAAGCGTTGAAAAATCATAAGTTAGCGTATTTTGGATTTGAAATTGATTCGATTGGATAGTTATCGGATCGGCATCCCATAATTTGTACTTGAAATTATTCTGTATTTCGGACTTGCGAGCGAGTTCTAATTGGTATTTTAATAATTTATGATCTGAATGACCGATTTAGAGTCTAAACGTTGGAAAATCATAAGTTAGCGTGTTTCGGATATGAAATAGGTTTGGATTCGATCGGATAGTCATCGGATCGGTATCCGATAATTCCTACTTAGAATTATTCTGTATTTCATACTTGCAAGCGTGTTATAATTGGATATTTTAACAATTTATGATCCGATTGACCGATTTAGAGTCTAAGCATTGGAAAATCATAAGTTAGCTTGTTTCTGATTTGAAATAGGTTTGGATTCGATCGGATAGTCATCGGATCGGCATCCGATAACTCCTACTTTGAATTATTCCGTATTTCAGACTTGTGAGCGTTTTCTAATTAGAAATTTTAATAATTTACGATCTGATTGACCGATTTAGAGTCTAAGCGTTGGAAAATCATAAGTTAGCATGTTTCGGATTTGAAATTGATTCAATCGGATAGTCATCGGATCGGTATCCGATAATTCGTACTTGGAATTATTCCGTATTTCGGACTTGCGAGCGAGTTCTAATTGGTATTTTAATAATTTATGATCTGAATGACCGATTTAGAGTCTAAGCGTTGGAAAATCATAAGTTAGCGTGTTTCGGATTTGAAATAGGCTTGGATTCGATCGGATCGTCATCGGATCGGTATCCGATAATTTCTACTTGGAATTATTCCATATTTCGGACTTGCGAGCGTGTTCTAATTAGAAATTTTAATAATTTATGATCCGATTGACCGATTTAGAGTCTAAGCGTTGGAAAATCATAAGTTAGCGTGTTTCATATTTGAAATAGGTTTGGATTCAATCGGATAGTCATCGGATCGGCATCCGATAATTCCTACTTGGAATTATTCTGTATTTCGGACTTGCGAGCGAGTTCTAATTGGAAATTTTAATAATTTACGATCCGATTGACCGATTTAGAGTCTAAGTGTTGGGAAATCATAAGTTAGCGTGTTTCGGATTTGAAATATGTTTGGATTCGATCGGATAGTCATAGGATCGGTATCCGATAATTCGTACTTAGAATTATTCCGTATTTCAGACTTGCGAGCGAGTTTTAATTGAAAATTTTAGCAATTTACGATCCGATTTACCGATTTAGAGTATAAGTGTTGGAAAATTATAAGTTAGCGTGTTTCGGATTTGAAATAGGTTTGGATTCGATCGGATAGTCATCGGATCGGCATCCGATAATTCCTACTTGGAATTATTCCGTATTTCGGACTTGTGAGCATATTCTAATTAGAAATTTTAACAATTTACGATCTGATTGATCGATTTAGAGTCTAAGCGCTGGCAAATCATAAGTTAGCACGTTTCGGATTTGAAATTGATTCGATCGGATAGTCATCGGATCGGCATCCAATAATTTGTACTTAGAATTATTTCGTATTTCAGACTTGTGAGCGAGTTCTAATTGGATATTTTAACAATTTACGATCCGATTGACCGATTTGGAGTCTAAGCGTTAGAAAATCATAAGTTAGCATGTTAGCGTGATAATATGATCTAAACTTAAATTAGTAAGATTCATATTTTTTACTAATATTATAAAGATTAGTAAGTACCTAATCATGAGCATGAGCCACCGCTAGACCCGCTTATGAAGTCATTAAGCCTCTGCTCCAATTCCCTGTGAGCTTTTCTTTCCGCCTCAGCCCTCTGCTCGAGGGCCTGCCTCTGCTCTCGCTCCGCCTCAAGCCTCTGCTCGAGGGCCTGCCTCTGCTCGTGCTCCATATCTAGCACAGACTGTAACTGAGTGATAGCACTGGTCTGGGTGTCCCGTGCCCTCGAGCCCATACCCTCTCATCCAAAAAAGGAGAAGGGCGTGACTCTAAGGCCTGTACAGAGGACACGGCCGTGCGTGGCAGGTCTGAGCATAGTATCCATCGCTGAATCGATAGATACTGAGCTAGAGGAGGAGCCGGCCTCGCCCGACGGGGTCACCAGAAGTTGCATTCTCTCCTATATGAAAACAACCAATGATATTCAATGATATTTTATTACATACGTATATTAACAGTAATTTAATTACTTACCACTTGTGAGACAACCCTGTCGTCCATAAATGCCCCATCGGTACACCGCCTCCTAGAGGCCTCAAAAAGGATAATCCGATTAGGCTCGTGGCCCAAGGACTGTGTCTGTTTGACATATAAAATAAATAGATGAGTTAATATAACATGTATAGAGCTTTAAATAATAAAAATGTTTGTATCATTTACTAGCTGTTGGGCAAGCTGGGGCATGGAGGTCCTCCCCTTCACTGGAGCAGGTGTCGTCGAGGCATTTCTATTCTGCTTGCCTTTAGCAGAACTCGCCTGTGTCAATCGATTAAATTTTGAAACATCAATACAAATTTTTAGTATAACATTAAAACAAGTACGAATCAACAAAATAATAATTATACCTGAAACTGAGGGGTGGCCCAGTGAGCGACCAAAAACTGTAGAACATGTAGCGGTGGCATGTTTCTCATCACGACCGTAGCCTGTAACTCCTCAGCTGGCTGGCCGACCAAGTAACCGTAGAGCTGGTAGAGCTCGTAACGGTAATCCTTGTACCGCTCACCCATCGTCTTCCACAAGTCCTCCCGATGGGTGTCGGTTTCTATGTTCTCCCATTTAAATTTCTTCTGTAAAATCAATTTAGAAATAAGTCATTTTACAAATCAAATTATAAAGAAGTACGATATTATTCTAAAATGTTTTAATGAAACTAACGTACCAAAAACACCTGATACATCCTCTCCTTATAGGATGCATCAATGTTCTTCCACCCCCTTATCCCCACAATCGGGGCATTCCTCTCCTCCCGTACTATCATACCAACCCACGTGGCAGCGTCAGAAGCGTGCTCGCCCACAAAGGTCCTGCCGCTCCACTGTAGGGAAAGCGGCTCGCGTAAGGTCGACAAGCGCCGGGCCGTCATCACGCCCCGGTCGCCTACGTGCCTGGTGATCCTCAACCCTGAAAATAAAATATACATCAGTACTGAACAAGTATTTACAACATGTATAAAACTTTAGATGTAAACATTACCTGTGGGCGTAGACGCTGTAGCCGAGTGCTGAGCACTGCTCGAAGCTCCGGAGGCTGCGACCTCATCAGGAGCTGGTGTGGAGAGAGGAACAATACTACCAGATCCGGAGGGCTCGGCCTCGAACCCTAGGGTGGCAGCCAAAGCGCTCCGAGCTAGCCCACCCCTGCCTCTACGAACCCTTGACCGCGATGCCATCTAAAAGCAGTAATATTTTTCTATACGAAATAATATGATATAAGTAACAGTTAGATTTACATATGAAACAGTATGATTTATATATGAAACCATATGAAACAGTTTTACATATGAAACAGTATAAAACAATATAATATACATATGAAACAATATGATTTATATATGAAACTATTTGATTTACATATGAAACACTAAGATATTCATTTTCTAACAGTCCAATTACATATGAAACAATCATGATTAGGGTTTAGCGTTTAGGTTAAAAAAAATATTTTTTAACTTCACCAATATAACATCCTAAACCCTAGCCCCTAAACCCTAAACCTGAAACCTAAACCCTAAAACCCTAAACACTAACCCTAAAACCCTAAACCCTAACTGCTAAACCCTAAACCTAAACCCTAACCCTAAACCCTAAAACCCGAAACCCTAACTCCTAAACCTAAACCCTAAACCCTAAACCCTAACTCCTAAACCTAAACCCTAACCCTAACCCTAAACCCTAAACCCTAAAACCCTAAACCCTAACCCTAGAACCTAAACCCTAAATCCTAAAACCTAAAACCCTAAATCCTAATTCTAACCCTAAATCTTAACCCTAAAACCCTAAACCCTAATACATTTATTTTTGTAATATATTTACTCTCTCCATAATTAAGTTGTAGTAATGTGATTTTACTTTTGGATATAAACTGAATTATAGTCTGGTTCTGATCAGGGTATCTTTCCTGACCTCCGTCACCACCTCTAACCCTTAAGGCTCTTACTTGGTGTACTCTATCTATCATTACAAGGTAAATGATTTTCAAGCTCAATGAATGAACAACAGATAAATCCATCTAAGAACCCGACACTTGAGTTCTCTTTGACAACAGGGCCCAATGCTAAGTGCATATAAAATGAAAAACTAAAAACTTGAGTTCTGTATGACAACAGACGGGCAACACTATAAATTTTGAAGCAGCTGCAGAGGTAGAACAACATTTTTAATGGGTATTGTGCTAGCATTTCAAACTTTAACCCTGAACCCTAACCCCTAAACCCTAAACACTAAACCTTAACCTTAACCCTGAAACCTAAACCCTAAAGCCCTAAAACCATAAACCCTATAACCCTAAACACTAACCCTAAAACCCTAAACCCTAACTCCTAAACCCTAAACCTAAACCCCAACTCCTAAACCTAAACCCTAACTCCTAAACCTAAACCCTTATCCTAACCCTAAACCCTAAAACCCTAAACCCTAAACCCTAAAACCCTAAACCCTAACCCTAGAACCTAAACCCTAAATCCTAAAACCTAAAACCCTAAATCCTAATCCTAACCCTAAATCCTAACCCTAAAACCCTAAACCCTAATACATTTATTTTTGTAATATATTTACTCTCTCCATAATTAAGTTCTTGTAATCCTCAATAATTTGAATATGGATCCCATACACTTTTATGCCCTTCTATAGGATCTGTACCCATTTTGTACGTAGTAATGTGATTTGACTTTTGGATAAAAACCGAATTATAGTCTGGTTCTGATCAGGGTATATTTCCTGACCTCCGTCACCACCTCTAACCCTTAAGGCTC
The DNA here is from genome assembly GCA_947650365.1 of Chamaelirium japonicum. NCBI lineage: Eukaryota > Viridiplantae > Streptophyta > Magnoliopsida > Liliales > Melanthiaceae > Chamaelirium > Chamaelirium japonicum. The sequence goes on along the minus strand of OX393553.1, from coordinate 38,773,196 downwards.
TTACTTGGTGTACTCTATCTATCATTACAAGGTAAATGAGTTTGAAGCTCAATGAATGAACAAGAGACAAATCTGGCGCGAATTCGCCAGATTTGTGTCAATCAGCATGGGCATTCACTAGTTTTTGATAAGTTTAGACTTTGGTTTAGGGAATAATATTTGGGCTCCATATATTCCAAAACTACCGATTGAAAAATAAAAAAGAAAAGGAACGATTGTCGCAAATTCACGTTTCAAACAATTTATTTGCTCTCGGTTTGTACTAGGATTTGGAATTCAGTAGGAAATGCGTCGGTGCTCATTTAAAAATATGAGGTGTATGTTTGAGAAACATTATCCCACAAAAAATGAGCTTTCATTTTCCGGGAAATTGAATCTCTCGCTTTTAAGTACTATGGAAAGAACATGATAATGACCCATTCCTACGGAATTCCAATTCATAGGAAAAAAAAAAAAACAGGGCCTCACTATCAATTCCTTTCCAATGATTTCTTTACCTGCACAACTTTCAAATGACTTCATCAACCTTCCTGTTCTTTTCATCGTATCAATATATTCTATAATTGAAGATATTTGCTTAATATTTTATTTAAAAATCTCCATGTCATGCCTCCCAAACTGACAAAACTCTAGTTAAAGTATGTTCCACAACATAATACCAACTTAAATTTAGAAAGGCAAAACAAACCGGTGGGAGTTTCGATCAAACTCAGAGACATCATGTGCTTCAGTGTCAGTTGATTTCCTGCTAAACAGTCTTAAGAGAACGAAAAAATGAAAAACTAAAAACTTGAGTTCTGTGTGACAACAGACGGGCAACACTACAAATTCTGAAGCAGCTGCAGAGGTAGAACAACATTTTTAATGGGTATTGTGCTAGCATTTCAAACTTTAGGGTGCATTTTCGAACAAAATAGTTGACAAAAGGGGTATGAGAGGAGGAGAAGGAGGATGAGAGGAGGAGGAGAATGAGAGGAGGAGGAGGAGGGGAGGAGGAGGAGGAGGGGACTCACCAGAGGTAGCCGGAGGGGGAGTCCGAGGCACGCTGAGGGGGGGATCGAAACACCGGGGAGGGGAGGGGGGGCACCGGGGGGGTGAGCATGATGAGGCCGGGGCGCACCGGAGGAGATGCCGGGGGACGGGGGGGTGCGCCGGAGGGGGCTGGGGGGGATCGAAATTGGCGGCCGGGGGCGGGGGCGGGGGGAGGGGGGGCGAAATAGATCTAGAGAGCCAGGGATCGAAACATCTTTAAATCGCAGGGCTTATTGTCGACGGAAATAAGTCTTCCGTCGGTAATAGTATTATTACAGGGCTTATTCCCGACGGAAATAATTCTTCCGTCAGTAATAATATTATTACAGGGCTTATTCCCGACGGAAATAGTTCTTCCGTCGGTAATAATATTATTACCGACGGATCGTAATATGTCCGTCGGTATCTATACCGATGGCTAATAATATTCCGTCGGTAAAAATAAATTACCGACGGAAAAAAAATGGCTGTCGGTAATATATATGTAAAAAAATTATTCAAATAACAAAAAATATTATTTGCGACGGCATATTGGCTTTCCGTCGGTAATAATAATTTTTGCCGACGGGTATAATAACAACCGTCGGTAATAATATATTACCGACGGATAAAAAATTACCGTCGGTAATAAATATTTTAAATATTAGTAAAATATTAATGGTTTTTTGCCGACGGATATTTTTATTACCGTCGGTAATATTAATATTATTACCGACGGTAATAAAAATATCCGTCGGTAATAAGCCTTTTCGTTGTAGTGCTCCTAATGGTAAATTTTCGGTGACTTCTCTTTATCGATTAATTAACTTCAGAGGGGTGACCTGGTCTTGGGTGAAACATATATAGAAGGCTAAATGTCCCATGAAGGCAAGGATATTCATGTTTTTAACCATCAAGGATAAAATTCTCATGAAGATAAACCTTATCAAGCTTAACCATCCGAGCATTACAGACTTCTTTTGTCCCCTTTGTGGACTGGCAGATGAGATTATAGGTATCCTTCCATCCAACCTCCCTAGCCTCCCTTTGGGGACCGTAGCAAAAGAGACGTATCAAAGCACACATCATGGGATTCGACAACTATCGCGGTTGGCTGGAGTATTTGGTTGGAGCGGAACGGGAGGCCGGATCTTCCAGAACCAAACCATCAGATTGGAGGGGTTTACGACATGATCCATTCATTGATTTATCTTTGTGCAATCCATCTTATACCGAGATTGAAGACTTTCTTACTAGGGCTTAGCTCCTGATTGTAATCTTCCTTTTATTTTCACTTCCTCTATCACACCCTGCATCTCGGGCTACCCAGGAAACCCATCTGAGCTGCCCGAACTACGGACCGTGATTGAGGATTTTGGAAAAGAGGAGGAAAAATAAAAATAAAAAAAAAAACTTTATACATAGAGGTAAGTCGATACAAAGCAAGACTAGTGTTCTATAATTGTTGCAACATCTGAATTTACACCTCCATTTATACAATGTGTATTTACAACAAGAAAGAATAATAATCACGAAGATTCTTTGGCCATATGAAGTTAAATTCTTGCTGCAAACTTTTCCTCTGGTTATCTGCTTCTTCATTTCAACCTAAGACATTTTGCAAGAATAAAATACCTCAGCAACCTTACGATTTTGTAAGTCCAAAACCATCACACTGAACAAATCATAATTACTTTTAAAAGAAACAATGATATTTAAATTGGTTATCAGAACCTGAGATGGAAGATAAGCTTGCATAACACTACGTATCAACTCAGTATGTGCACAATTCTATCATATATCAGATGATTAGAATGCATCAATAATTCCATCATAATACTTCAGTATAAAAGCATAATTCTATTTATTATAAAAATTTATAATTTGTTTAGCCCGGTGGTGTTCAAGTTATGTAATTCTAGTGGAGGTTACCATAGGCGGGATAGTACTCTACCGAACTATATAAATAGTTCTTGTATATGCACCGGCTTCCAGTTCATTTGAGGGGCAACGCCACACCTCAGCCTAATAGTTCTGTCAGGTTCAATTTTGGAAATATTTATTACTAATTCATCCGAGAGCAAAGCCACGTACGCCAAACTAGAAAAAGAAGGGGCTGTATTGCCCTAAGCACATATGCGCTCACATTTACTCCCATAGAAATCCATGTTGCACTCAAATACTGGTTGGAGTTTGGGGTATCGGACTATTATCAGTGCATCTCGAATTCACACCTCAAAGGAAAAGTCTACAAAAAACCCAATAGACTGGTAGTTGCTGGGCAGCCGAAGGTGGCAGTGGCCCGGCCTTGGTGTCATACGGCCGAAGGCTCGTCGGGTCAGAGGTGTTCGCACTTACACGCACATGCTCACACCACTCGTGCCAGTTGAAACAGCCTTGCTTGCACACCCGCACATATATATAGACTCACAGTATACCATCATACATACCAACGGGCTCAGGGCCTCGTGGTACTTCCTCTCTCCCATGTTGGAGAGGTTCCCTGTTCAACTCTCGGTATGGACATCGTGGAGCGAACTTCCCCTCAAGGCCGTTGTGTCTTGTTTACGCGTGCAAGGATTATGGAAACAATAAATAGCTGCTGACTGCCTCCCCCATTTTGATCTTCGGACCTCATTGAGACATTGCTCGACACCTCATAGTTTCATTTAGCCTAAGATCCCTCTCTTTGTTGGTAAACACGAAACTACCCCCATTTTTTCTCCCCTCCCTCCCGAGTACATCATAACCTCCTCACCATCATCAGCAGCATCAGGGGTTTTGTCCTCGATCTGTCCATACGCAGCACACACCCACATGCATATACTCTCACCCAACATTCATTCAACACACTGTAACCTCACACCACACAAACAGAGGGAGGAGACCATGGACACACACACGTACACACACAGAGAGAGAGAGAGAGAGAGAGAGAGCGAGCGAGAGAGAGAGAGAGAGAGGCCATGCACGTACATGCATGCATGCATATACTCTCCAAATTAAAGAATTGAATTGAATTGAAATAAGACAATAAACAAGAATTAAATCTGAAACACAACAAATCCTGGATCACAACTTCATAATCAAACAAACACAGAATGAAACAATTTGTTCATCCTTTAATTTGATCCCATCAATGATCTGCACTGATCGAGGGCGGTGTTGCCGGGCAACGAGAGACCGGGGAAGATGGCATCGAGCTTTTCCTGGATGACCTTGGGCCTCCGCTTGGGATAGCGAGGCGGCTTGGACCCCGTAAAGGCGTACAGGTCCTCCTCTATTTCCCCCCTCGTCAGCGCCATAGAGAACCCCGACGCCTTCACATTGCCTCTGGACCGCAGGTACATCGAGTTGTAGGGCACAGGCACCGGTGGCAAGGGAGCAGACCTCGGCCCGGCCACCTCTTTCCGATCACCCACTTCCGGCCTCGCTGATCTCTTCCTCCTGAGATTCCGTTGACCCTCTGGAAAGGCCGCCGAGTTGCCTCCGAGTTTTGCCTCCTTCTTGATATCCGGAGTGTCGGTCAGATTCCGGTGCTCCTCCGGGGCGGGGGCGAGAGGGGAGGCAGGTGGTGCGGCCACCTCCTTGCCGTGGCCGGGGTTGTGGAATCGACGCACGAACCTCTTGAGAAGGGGAGGAGGGGGTTCAGAGGTGCAGGCGGTGCCCTCCGTGGCGGGACCGGGGGTGGCAGGTGGTGCGGCCTCCTCCTTGCCGTGGTTGGGGTAGCGTACGCAAAACACGAGAGTCGGGCTAGGGGGAGGAGGGGGCGGAGGGGGTTCAGAGGTGCGGACGGTGCCCTCCAACATGCGGCTGCGGAATCGGGTGCTGCCCCATGTCGAGAAGTTGTATCGTGCCGCCTTGCGCGGCCGATCGGCCTCCGAGAAATCCATCCACTTCAAACCCTCAATCGATCAATTAGAGAGAGAGATGGAATTGAAGGTCGGTTGAAAGGGGGGAAGATAGAGCTCCTCTTTCTTTCCGAACGCTGGCCGGAAAGGGTTTTTAGAGCAGCAGCTGTTAAAATACGCGGCGGCGCTGACGGAAGTAGGCTTGGGTGCTGATCTGGCATGCCCACTCGACCAAAAAATATTTCGTATTACCGTGATATCGCTTAGTTGGCATCACGGATCAATCAAAAACTCATGAGCAACTCTCCGGTTGAATCATAGCCACACGATGGCTGCCCTCGGTTTCTCTTATTTAAACGACGTCCTATTGTGAAGAGAGGTGTTGGCTCCAGCGTCTGATCTCCCCTAACGGAATTAGGCATCCTGCACTCCCCGTGGCGTCCGACGCGGAGCCCGAGCGGTTGCTGTGCGACAGGCAAATGTGGCTTGCACGACCGGCGGCAGCAGCCCGCACTCCCGGCAGCGTCCGACGCGGGGCCGGAGCTGTTGCTCCCTGTGCGTGAACGGCGGCGTCCGACGACTGCGTGCGTGCGTGAGTGACGGCGGTCTATCAAGTCGTGCGGCGGCGACGTTTTTAGGTCGGTTAGGTTTTCTCCCGATGATATCGGGGAGAAGATGCACAGTATTTTTGTTTGGGTTTTAAAACCCGCATACAAACCAAACCCGACCCGGTTGTACTTCAATGATAAACCCGATCAGGAATTCAATCCGACCCGACTGGTATTTTTCCGGGTTCAACCCGACCCGTTGACCTAAGTACAGACCCGACTAGGTAAACCGACTACCTATAGAATCCCTGTCAACCACTGAGTTGCTCAATCCAACCTGACTACACAAGCAGGCCCGACCCGACTTTGACAAACCCGACCCGTCTAGTTTTATATGTATTCACATCTACTTAATATATAATTTAATCTAGATCGTCAGATTTAGTTCTGAATTTGTGGACATGATCTTGGCCCTATCTTATCGATCCAAGTATGAATCTTGACTATTTGGACCGTTCCGGCACATCAGTACGGTCCAATCTTATAAATTCATTTTATATAATGTATGATTTAATCTGGACCGTTTAAATTTATATTGTGATCTCAAGTCTAATATAGATCCGTTTTTAAAGATCCATATATGGTTCTTGAGTATTTGGGAGGAGGGGGCGGAGGGGGTTCAGAGGTGCGGACGGTGCTCTCCAACCTCTGAAATCGGGTGCTGCCCCATGATGGGAGCTCGAATTGCGTCGAGAAGTTGTATCGTGCCGCCTTGCGTGGCCGATCGGCCTCCGAGAAACCCATCCACTTCAAACCCTCAATCGATCAATTAGAGAGAGAGAGAGAAAGAGATGGAATTGAAGGTCGGTTGAAAGGGGGGAAGATGGAGCTCCTCTTTCTTTCTCTCTCTTTCCAAACGCTGGGCAAGGGTTTTTAGGGCACCGTACCATCGGCTAAAATACGCGGCGCGGCTGACGTAAGTAGGCTTGGGTGCTGATCTGGCATGCCCACTCGACCAAAAAATATTTCGTATAGCCGTGATACCGCTTATTTGCCATCACGGATCAATCACAAACTCCTGAGCAACTCTCGGGTTGAATCACAGCCACACGATGGCTGCCACCGTTACAGTTGCTTCGGCCTCCGGATAAATGAAGGACTCCCACGGGAAGACGTTCGTTTTTAATTGAGACAGCTGAACAACAGAAACAGCGTACAGCCTTCCCTTTCAAGTTAATATGACACGTATGATATTATTTGGTGCGTGGGGGGCTGAGAGCAAGAGATTTGTTTTTACTGATTACGGGGAATAGAGAAAAGAAATTTAGTGAGCGGCCCCTAAGAGCATCTCCAACGGGCTCCGAAGCTCGGAGCACCTCCGAAGCAAGTGGGGCCTGCTTTTTGCTGCCACCTCATCGGAGACCTCCTTGTTGAGAGGTTCAGCTCCAACGGCCTCCGAACCGGATGTCCGAGCCTTTTTGCACCAAACACCCTACCCATTTCCAAGTTATCCAAACTCTCCAAATTTAGTCCAAACCCTTGAAAAGTGATGTTTTGATATATATATATATATATATATATATATATATATATATATATATATATATATATATATATATATATATATATATATATATATATATATATATATATATATATATATATATATATATATATAATAATTTATGAAAGGTCCGGGGGGTTTTTTAAAAAAATCCGGAATTTTTTATTCGCTCGGAGGATCCGAAGGACCTCTGTTGTATGTGGAGGGCTTCGGAGGTCCGGGCCGCACGTGGCCTACGTGGCATGCCACGTAGGCCTTCAGAGAGCCGCACGGAGTCTGTTGGAGCGCCCGAATCCCTTCCGCGTGCCACGTGAGCCTTCAGAGCTCCCGCTCGGAGCCCGTTGGAGATGCTCTAACAAAAGATCTGTTTAAGGGTCTAAGGCAATGTTTTAAAACCCGGATCGAATCGGAACCAACTGAACGGTTCAACTTTAGTTTTTTCACTGTAGATTTTTTTTTTTCGGGATGTAAATTTATGAAAAAATAAAATATCAAGATAAGGGGAATACTATAAATGTCTCTATACCACTCTAGATTTGCCCTTAGTAAACATACTAACCTACGCAACTACTATGCTCTAGTGCGATGCATACATGAAACGTATGATCATTAGAGTTTGACTTAATCTTCCTATTATTGCGCTCTATGAAATAAGAAGGTATAAGAACTATACATAATATGTATAAGGTGGAACCTTCAGAAAATAGGGTTCATGGATTCCAATCGGACTCGATCGACACACTACCCAAGTGTTCTATCAGTCCTCTGAGTCCCGCACTACAAGAAATAGGGTCTTTACCGACGGACATTATTATCACCGTCGGTAATAATACACTTTTTACCGACGGTGACAATAATATCCGTCGGTATTATAACTTCAATTTTTTTAATTTTCTGTGCATATTTATACCGACGGTATACATATTTACCGTCGGTAATATACTTTATACCGACGGTAACATATAAACCGTCGGCAAAATGTCATCGTCGTGATATTGTACCGACGGACATTGTAGTTCCGTCGGTATAAACAATGTTACCGACAGCTATAATATCTCCGTCGGCCATATACCGACGGTAATAAAATTTCCGTCGGTAATATTGTCCCGACGAAACTCAGTGTAAAAACCGAGCCTCTGGAAAAAAATAGAAGGGAGAGTTTCGTCGTACTATTTACCGACGGACTTAAAAGTTCCGTCGGTATAACTAATTAGACCGACGGAAATTATATTTCCGTCGGCACTGTACCGACGGTAATTACGTTTCCGTCGGTAAAATGTTCCGACAGTTCTCAGGGTGCCAAACCGAGCCTCTGGGAAAAATTGAGCTTGAAGTTTGGTCGGGATTATACCGACGGAATTTATCTATCCGTCGGTATAATACCGACGGTAATTAAATTGCCGTCGGTAAAATGTCCCGACAGTTCTCAGGGTGCCAAACCGAGCCTCTGGAAAAAATTGAACTTGTTTGTTAGTCGTGGAGTTTTACCGACGGACATTAAGTATCCGTCGGTAAAAAGGTGGATTTGTACCGACAGATATTATTGTGCCGTCGATAAAAGATATTTTTACCGACGGAAGTAAAATTTACCGTCGGTAAAACGCCTGCCATAAGTTAATTTCAGCGATCCCCTCCTAGCCTTCTCTGTTCTATTTCGATCTGAAACTCTCCCCCGGCCCTCTCTCTCTCTCTAAATCTCCCCCCCATCTCCCCCCCTCCCCGGCCTCCCTCCCCCCCTCCCCGGCCCCGTCGCGTCCCTCCGGCCGACCGATCGACCGGCGGTTGGTGAGATCCGGCATCCGTCGTCCCTCCTCCTCCTCGTGGGCATCCGTCGTCCCTCCTCGTCCTCGTGGGCTCCGGCCGGTGAGATCCTCCTCCTCCTCCTCCCCCCGGTGAGCTCCTCCTCCTCCTCCTCCTCCTCCTCGTGGGTGATCATTGATGTGTGGTAGCAGTGGCGGAGCCAGAAATTCACTCCAGTGGGGGCAACCTTTGCTTGGCTTTAAAAGTTTTATCCAATTTCTACTAACAAAGGATTTGAATGGACTACAAAAAAATTCCGCTTTCAGTTCATAGGCATGCAAAAATCTCCCATTGAAAAAAATATTACACAAAAAATCGTGAATAACTATCTAGAGAGGGAGAGAAAGAGAAAGAGAAAGAAATGGCTCCCTAAAGTTTGAAATGTTAGCATATACACCCTTTTGTCAACTATTTTATTTTCTCATTTGGTAATCTTTTATCTGATGAAAACTTAATTGAAAGGGTTAAAATGTAGTTCTTAAACTATTGGGGGGTTAAGTGTCTTTCAGCTAAACTTCAGTGGGCAAAGTGTACTACTCATTGACAAATCAGACCCATCAGATCTCTGAACCAACTCCACTTCATTGGTTGATTATCAACGTGTTGTTGACACTGTACAAATAGCATTAGTTTTTTTTTTTTTTTGCTAATCTCAGTGGGGGCAGCTGCCCCCACTGGGCCTATATTGGCTCCGCCTCTGTGTGGTAGTTGTTTAATAGTTGGGACCGCGGTCAACTAGCTCGAGATGTGCGCGTGCCATGCACCCGAACTGTACGTGCCTTTGTAGAACCAAACAAACGATCCAAAATCAAGACCAGGAAGCCCGTACCACCGGTCACAATGAGGGGCGCACCTGAGTCTGAATCAGGGTTGAGTCAAGCATCAGACTCTGGCTGAATATTTGGCTCACCAAGGCCAAGTAGGTCCACTTGGACGGCCAAACATCTGACGCCCTCGTACAAGAGCCAATTTGTTGGTGGACTCAGACCTATGACCTCTAGAATGCACGACAAACCAACCGCAATGGAAGGTTTACTTTTCACCCCCAACCTCTAACCTGAATACCTAACCAGAATGGCGTGTCATCCAATCACAGCCTGCCAATTGGGGTTTTGTGCAACGGACGGCTGTGATCGGGACGCATCATTATGGTTAAAAGAAATTAAAATTTTTTTTTTCCCAAGAAAGGACAAGAGCATTTTTACTTCCCGACTGGTACACTGTACTTGCTTATGGCTCAATCGGGACGGTCCATGTGGATCATTTAAACGTGAATAACAGGTGCAGCAAGTGTGCAGCCAATGTTGTTCCCGTTTAATTTTGAACCCAAAAGGATGCTATCAAGGGCTGTTGGTTAAGCCAAGCAACTCTGGATATGTCCCAAACGCATATGGCTAACTGGGTTTGTACGTAAGTGGTCTTAATTAAGCTAGAGACGACTCATGAGCATAGTTAAGCAGCTCGACAGTCAGGTCATGGTCACAGGGAATGCCTAGCTAGATGTTAGATAACTATCTTACCCAAAAGCTTAAGATGGTCACGTGATATCAGAGTTTTGGTTTCTGCGAGGTCCTAGGTTCAAATTATGTTGCCTCCATTTGTTAATTTCAGTATTACCCCATCTATTTAATTCTCCACCTACCCGGGAACCGAAACCGAAATTGTGCGGAGTCTTATAACATTGTTTGAAATTATATGTCAGGTGTTGTATAGCCAGATAGACGAAGATGTCTTCGATCGATAAGAGTTGGATGCGTAATTCGAATCGCATGAGCCAAGAGTACAGAGAAGGAGTCAGGAAATTTCTGGATTTTGCATTTGAGCGTCTTGCACCGCTTGATGGAAAAATTGTGTGTCCCTGTATAGACTGCGGAAGGGTGATTAGGAAGGTTCGAGAGGAATGTGAGGTTGATCTGGTAATGCGTGGCATTGACGTTACCTATACCCGTTGGTTCTCGCACGGTGAGGAGCTAGATGCAGTCCCCATGGCAGCTCACGGTGAAACTTCAAACACAGTGATCGCTGATGATAATATTAATACAGACGATGACGATGACATGCAGGGTATGATACATGATTTGCAAGGTGGAATAGGCACGGAAACACCGTCAGGTGATCAGCCCAATATCGAAGCGGACAAGTTCTACAGATTGCTTAAAGATGCCGAACAACCTCTATACCCGGGGTGTGAGAAGTTTTCAAAACTCTCTTTCACTGTAAAGCTTCTTCATTTGAAGTGCCTCAATGGTTGGAGTAATAAGTCATTTAATATGTTGGTAGAGTTGCTGAAAGAGGCTTTTCCTATGGTTGGAGTAATAAGTCATTTGACCACTTTACGATCCGATTAACCGATTTAGAGTCTAACTGTTTCATATTGTTTCATATTGTTTCATATTGCGAGCGGGTTCATATTGTTTTATATTGTTTCATATGTAAATCATACTGTTTCATATGTAAATCAAACTGTTTCATATTGTTTCATATGTAAATCTTAAATCTTACTGTTTCATATGTAAATTAAATTGTTTCAGATGGCATCACGGTCATATGTTCGTAGAGGCAGAGGCAGAGGCAGGGGTAGGGTAGCTGAGAGCGCTCCGGCTGCCACCCCAGGGTCCGAGGCTGAGCCGTCCGGATCTGGTAGTGCTGTTCCTCTCTCCACACCAGCTCCTGCTGTGGTCGCAGCCTCCGGAGCTTCGAGCACTGCTCAGCACTCGGCTGCAGCGTCTACGCCCACAGGTAATGTTTAGATCTAACGTTTTATACATGTTGTAAATACTTCTTCAGTACTGATGTATATTTTATTTGCAGGGTCGACCAGGTACGTAGGCGACCGGGGCGTGACGACGGCCCGGCGCTTGTCGGCCTTACGCGAGCCGCTGTCCCTACAGTGGAGCGGCCATACCTTTGTGGGCGAGCACGCTTCTGACGCCGCCACGTGGGTCGGCATGATAGTACGGGAGGAGAGGAATGCCCCGATTGTGGGGTTAAGGGGGTGGAAGAACATTGATGCATCCTATAAGGAGAGGATGTATCAGCAGTTTTTGGTACGTTAGTTTCATTAAAGCATTTTAGAATAATATCGTACTTCTTTATAATTTGATTTGATAAAATGACTTGTTTCTAAATTGATTTTGCAGGAGAAATTTAAATGGGAGAACATGGAAACCGACACCCATCGGGAGGACTTGTGGAAGACGATGGGTGAGCGGTACAGGGATTACCGTCACGAGCTCTACAAGCTCTACGGTTACTTGGTCGGCCAGCCGGCTGAGGAGGTACAGGCTGCGGCTGGGACGAGAGACGCGCCACCGCTACACATTCTACAGTTTTTGGTCGCTCACTGGGCCACCCCTAACTTTCAGGTATAATTATAATTTTGTTGATTCGTACTTGTTTTAATGTTATACTAAAAATTTGTATTGATGTTTCAAAATTTAATCGATTGCACAGAATAAATCTGCTATAGGCAAGCAGAATAGAAGTGCCTCGACGACACCTGCTCCAGTGAAGGGGAGGACCTCCATGCCCCAGCTTGCCCAGCAGCTGGTAAATGATACAAACATTGTTATTATTTAAAGCTCTATACATGTTATATTAACTCGTCTATTTATTTTATATGTCCAACAGACACAGTCCTTGGGCCACGAGCCTAATAGGATTGACCTTTTTGAGGCCTCTAGGAGGCGGCGTGTCGATGGGGCATTTCTGGACGACAGGGTTGCCTCGCAAGTGGTAAGTAATTAAATTACTGTTAATATATTCTTATACATATGCCATAAAATATCATTGAATATCATTGGTTGCTTTTATATAGGAGAGGATGCGACTTCTGGTGACCCCGTCGGGCGAGGCCGGCTCCTCCTCCAGCTCAGTATCTGTCGACTCAGCGATGGATACTGTGCTGAGACCTGCCACGCACGGCCGTGTCCTCTGTACGGGCCTTGGAGTCACGCCCTCCTCCTACTTTGGACGAGAGGGTATGCGCTCGAGGGCACGGGACACCCAGACCGGTGCTATCACTCAGCTGCAGTCTGCGCTAGACGCGGAGCGAGAGCAGAGGCAGGCCCTCGAGCAGAGGATGGAGGTGGAGCGAGAGCAGAGGCAAGCCCTCGAGCAGAGGGTTGAGGCGGAGAAGAAGGCCCTCGATGAGGAAAGACAAGCTCGCAGGGAACTGGAGCGTAAATTTAATGAATTCATAAGCCGGTCTAGCGGTGGCTCATCCTCATGATCAGGTACTTACTAATCTTTATAATATTAGCAAAAAATATGAATCTTACTAATTTGAGTTTAGATCATATTATCACATTTATGATTTTCCAACACTTAGACTATAAATCAGTAAATCGAATCGTAAATGGTCTCTCTTTCTCTCATGGTAATGATGTAGCCTCTGTTTTTCTTTTAAATACGGAATAATTCCAAGTTCGAATTACCGGATGCCGATCCGATGACGATCGGATCGAATCCAAACCTATTTCATATCCGAAACACGCTAACTTATGATTTTCCAACACTTAGACTCTAAATCGGTGAATCGGACCGTAAATTGGTCAAATATCCAATTAGAACCCGCTCGCAAGTCCGAAATACGGAATAATTCCAACTTCGAATTACCGGATGCCGATCCGATGACGATCGGATCGAATCCAAACCTATTTCATATCCGAAACACGCTAACTTATGATTTTCCAACACTTAGACTCTAAATCGGTGAATCGGACCGTAAATTGGTCAAATATCCAATTAGAACCCGCTCGCAAGTCCGAAATACGGAATAATTCCAACTTCGAATTACCGGGTGCCGATCCGATGACGATCGGATCGAATCCAAACCTATTTCATATCCGAAACACGCTAACTTATGATTTTCCAACACTTAGACTCTAAATCGGTGAATCGGAGCGTAAATTGGTCAAATATCCAATTAGAACCCGCTCGCAAGTCCGAAATACGGAATAATTCCAACTTCGAATTACCGGATGCCGAGCCGATGACGATCGGATCGAATCCAAACCTATTTCATATCCGAAACACGCTAACTTATGATTTTCCAACACTTAGACTCTAAATCGGTGAATCGGAGCGTAAATTGGTCAAATATCCAATTAGAACCCGCTCGCAAGTCCGAAATACGGAATAATTCCAAGTTCGAATTATCGGATGCCGAGCCGATGACGATCCGATCGAATCCAAACCTATTTTATATCCGAAACACGCTAACTTATGATTTTCCAACACTTAGACTCTAAATCGGTGAATCGGAGCGTAAATTGGTCAAATATCCAATTAGAACCCGCTCGCAAGTCCGAAATACGGAATAATTCCAAGTTCGAATTACCGGATGCCGAGCCGATGACGATCCGATCGAATCCAAACCTATTTTATATCCGAAACACGCTAACTTATGATTTTCCAACACTTAGACTCTAAATCGGTGAATCGGAGCGTAAATTGGTCAAATATCCAATTAGAACCCGCTCGCAAGTCCGAAATACGGAATAATTCCAAGTTCGAATTATCGGATGCCGATCCGATGACGATCCGATCGAATCCAAACCTATTTCATATCCGAAACACGCTAACTTATGATTTTCCAACACTTAGACTCTAAATCGGTGAATCGGACCGTAAATTGGTCAAATATCCAATTAGAACCCGCTCGCAAGTCCGAAATACGGAATAATTCCAAGTTCGAATTACCGGATGCCGAGCCGATGACGATCGGATCGAATCCAAACCTATTTCATATCCGAAACACGCTAACTTATGATTTTCCAACACTTAGACTCTAAATCGGTGAATCGGAGCGTAAATTGGTCAAATATCCAATTAGAACCCGCTCGAAAGTCCGAAATACGGAATAATTCCAACTTCGAATTACCGGATGCCGATCCGATGACGATCGGATCGAATCCAAACCTATTTCATATCCGAAACACGCTAACTTATGATTTTCCAACACTTAGACTCTAAATCGGTGAATCGGACCGTAAATTGGTCAAATATCCAATTAGAACCCGCTCGCAAGTCCGAAATACGGAATAATTCCAAGTTCGAATTACCGGATGCCGAGCCGATGACGATCGGATCGAATCCAAACCTATTTCATATCCGAAACACGCTAACTTATGATTTTCCAACACTTAGACTCTAAATCGGTGAATCGGAGCGTAAATTGGTCAAATATCCAATTAGAACCCGCTCGCAAGTCCGAAATACGGAATAATTCCAACTTCGAATTACCGGATGCCGATCCGATGACGATCGGATCGAATCCAAACCTATTTCATATCCGAAACACGCTAACTTATGATTTTCCAACACTTAGACTCTAAATCGGTGAATCGGAGCGTAAATTGGTCAAATATCCAATTAGAACCCGCTCGCAAGTCCGAAATACGGAATAATTCCAACTTCGAATTACCGGGTGCCGATCCGATGACGATCGGATCGAATCCAAACCTATTTCATATCCGAAACACGCTAACTTATGATTTTCCAACACTTAGACTCTAAATCGGTGAATCGGAGCGTAAATTGGTCAAATATCCAATTAGAACCCGCTCGCAAGTCCGAAATACGGAATAATTCCAACTTCGAATTACCGGATGCCGAGCCGATGACGATCGGATCGAATCCAAACCTATTTCATATCCGAAACACGCTAACTTATGATTTTCCAACACTTAGACTCTAAATCGGTGAATCGGAGCGTAAATTGGTCAAATATCCAATTAGAACCCGCTCGCAAGTCCGAAATACGGAATAATTCCAAGTTCGAATTACCGGATGCCGAGCCGATGACGATCGGATCGAATCCAAACCTATTTCATATCCGAAACACGCTAACTTATGATTTTCCAACACTTAGACTCTAAATCGGTGAATCGGAGCGTAAATTGGTCAAATATCCAATTAGAACCCGCTCGCAAGTCCGAAATACGGAATAATTCCAACTTCGAATTACCGGATGCCGATCCGATGACGATCGGATCGAATCCAAACCTATTTCATATCCGAAACACGCTAACTTATGATTTTCCAACACTTAGACTCTAAATCGGTGAATCGGAGCGTAAATTGGTCAAATATCCAATTAGAACCCGCTCGCAAGTCCGAAATACGGAATAATTCCAACTTCGAATTACCGGGTGCCGATCCGATGACGATCGGATCGAATCCAAACCTATTTCATATCCGAAACACGCTAACTTATGATTTTCCAACACTTAGACTCTAAATCGGTGAATCGGAGCGTAAATTGGTCAAATATCCAATTAGAACCCGCTCGCAAGTCCGAAATACGGAATAATTCCAACTTCGAATTACCGGATGCCGAGCCGATGACGATCGGATCGAATCCAAACCTATTTCATATCCGAAACACGCTAACTTATGATTTTCCAACACTTAGACTCTAAATCGGTGAATCGGAGCGTAAATTGGTCAAATATCCAATTAGAACCCGCTCGCAAGTCCGAAATACGGAATAATTCCAAGTTCGAATTACCGGATGCCGAGCCGATGACGATCGGATCGAATCCAAACCTATTTCATATCCGAAACACGCTAACTTATGATTTTCCAACACTTAGACTCTAAATCGGTGAATCGGAGCGTAAATTGGTCAAATATCCAATTAGAACCCGCTCGCAAGTCCGAAATACGGAATAATTCCAACTTCGAATTACCGGATGCCGATCCGATGACGATCGGATCGAATCCAAACCTATTTCATATCCGAAACACGCTAACTTATGATTTTCCAACACTTAGACTCTAAATCGGTGAATCGGAGCGTAAATTGGTCAAATATCCAATTAGAACCCGCTCGCAAGTCCGAAATACGGAATAATTCCAACTTCGAATTACCGGGTGCCGATCCGATGACGATCGGATCGAATCCAAACCTATTTCATATCCGAAACACGCTAACTTATGATTTTCCAACACTTAGACTCTAAATCGGTGAATCGGAGCGTAAATTGGTCAAATATCCAATTAGAACCCGCTCGCAAGTCCGAAATACGGAATAAATCCAAGTTCGAATTACCAGATGCCGAGCCGATGACGATCGGATCGAATCCAAACCTATTTCATATCCGAAACACGCTAACTTATGATTTTCCAACACTTAGACTCTAAATCGGTGAATCAGAGCGTAAATTGGTCAAATATCCAATTAGAACCCGCTCGCAAGTCCGAAATACGGAATAATTCCAAGTTCGAATTATCGAATGCCGAGCCGATGACGATCCGATCGAATCCAAACCTATTTCATATCCGAAACACGCTAACTTATGATTTTCCAACACTTAGACTCTAAATCGGTGAATCGGAGCGTAAATTGGTCAAATATCCAATTAGAACCCGCTCACAAGTCCGAAATACGGAATAATTCCAACTTCGAATTACCGGATGCCGATCCGATGACGATCGGATCGAATCCAAACCTATTTCATATCCGAAACACGCTAACTTATGATTTTCCAACACTTAGACTCTAAATCGGTGAATCGGAGCGTAAATTGGTCAAATATCCAATTAGAACCCGCTCGCAAGTCCGAAATACGGAATAATTCCAACTTCGAATTACCGGGTGCCGATCCGATGACGATCGGATCGAATCCAAACCTATTTCATATCCGAAACACGCTAACTTATGATTTTCCAACACTTAGACTCTAAATCGGTGAATCGGAGCGTAAATTGGTCAAATATCCAATTAGAACCCGCTCGCAAGTCCGAAATACGGAATAAATCCAAGTTCGAATTACCGGATGCCGAGCCGATGACGATCGGATCGAATCCAAACCTATTTCATATCCGAAACACGCTAACTTATGATTTTCCAACACTTAGACTCTAAATCGGTGAATCGGAGCGTAAATTGGTCAAATATCCAATTAGAACCCGCTCGCAAGTCCGAAATACGGAATAATTCCAAGTTCAAATTACCGGATGCCGAGCCGATGACGATCGGATCGAATCCAAACCTATTTCAAAATCGAAACACGCTAACTTATCATTTTTTAACGCTTAGACTCAGTTATAGATATAAACCATTTTTTTAACAAATACATGTTAATTGCAGGAGCAGGGCGGCGTCAGGGGATCGATGAGAGCACCAGCGTTGGTGGTGGGCGGGCGTGGTTGAGATAGGGCGGCGTCAGGGGATCGATGAGAGCACCGGCGTTGGTGGCGGGCGGGGGTGGTTGAGATAGGACATGTATCATCTCTCAGTTCTGGATTGTGTAAATATTGTTTTGTAATATATGGTTATTTTTTCTTCTATCTATAATTGTCGGCCGGGAACTGTGGTAATATTTGATAATTTGCTGTAATTTTTTATCAATTTAGGTAATATTTTATAAATTGTGGTAATATTTGATAAATTGTGGTAATATTTGATAAATTGTGGTAATATTTGATAAATTGTGGTAATATATTGTGGTATTGAATCACAGGAATTAAATAACATTATTTAGGTAAATTTATTAAAAAAAAAAAGATACTTATTACCGACGGAAATGAATTATTCCGTCGGTAATAATATTTTTATTTTTTTTAAATTATTAATGATTTGCCGACGGCATATAATATCCGTCGGTAATATATATAGTATTACCGACGGGTAATATATATATCCGTCGGTAATATATATAGTATTACCGACGGTGATATTAATTTGGTCGGTAATATATATATTATTACCGACGGGTAATATATATATTTGTCGGTAATATATATAGTATTACCGACGGATTCTTATAGTTCGTCGGCAATACTATATTATATTAGTTTTAAATTTGTTAAATATTACCGACGGTGTTCTAATTACCGTCGGTATTAATTATTAATACCGACGGTAATATTTGGTCCGTCGTATTGTTTTCCCCGACGCCTTTTTTCCCGACAGCCAGCGACGGAAATATCTTCCGTCGCTATATAATATTACCGACGAAATTTTAATATTACCGACGGATATTGTCCGTCGGTAATAACTGTTTTTTTTGTAGTGCCGGTTAACCTATGTAGCCACCCAAAGTATGACACAGATAACACTCCAATTCCCTCGGACTAACTATGTTCTCTCACATATCCCTGATCTCCTCTTACTATTGGTAAACACACTGTCACTTCACATGGTGCCATAACTCAACTCGAACGGTGGAGAGATCGTCAGACTCGAGTAATCATATGACTTGGTTTCTTTTAGGTTGACTGTATATATTGCATCTACGATTGCTTTGTCCAAGTAACCAGATCCGATCAACAGGTCGACTATTGACTACCAGGCCTGGATTTAATGAGATGTAAGTCAAGCCAACGAAGGCACCTCTCGTTAGGAGTGTGAATGACCTGCAGGAGTGGCATGCTACTAGGACGCCAACCGGGCAACCCAGCACACTGTGGTATTAGGTCACGTAATGGACTCTCAGACTTTGGTATGTCAAAGCACCACATAACCGGTTTGCCCACCAGTTATGGTTCCTTAAGATTAAGGACCGATCTACCATAAGAACAAATACAGCTTAGAGTACCGGTATCTGATCATCGATTTATATAATGTGTTGGTTTCGTTCGGCCATAGTCACTATGTCTGGTAATGAACATGGTAGAGACACTCATGCTCCGTCATCCCAATAGATTATCCTGATAGATCGACCAATCCTAATTAAAGCTGTAAAGAATTTATGTTAAATGGAACTAGCCCATTGAGTCTCACACTCAAGTTGATTACCATATAGCCATAGTTCCTTGTTCTATAATAAGAACATGTACTAAGTTATGTACAGGCCATCATGCAATCCTAAACTATTAATCATATACAACTTATTTATGATTTTTACGAGCTGTAGACCACATCAATTCCAACAACGCCATATCCCGTCCATCGATCATCAATGCGCTAATATCCCCTTTCACCATTAGTTTACTAAATTTTAATATTCTACCAACAAATTTATGCCTTACTCCCATTTATCTCTCTTTATGCCTTAGATATTGAAATTCAGAATCGATTGATTCCTTAGATGTTGAAAAAACATGGATCCCTCTTTAGAGGGACTGGGGGAGGTCATATTGGGGCTGACGTGACCTTAATCAATCACTACCTCCTTTGATCACTCTGGGTAGTTGGCACCTGGTTAGACTTTAGGTAGATTAAAATTATCTTAGCTTATGTCCTCTTCTCCCCCTAGAATGTTAAGAGTTACATGTATGGTGTCGGGTGGTTCTCTTTCTGCAATCTATTTAGAGTAAGATTTATATTTAGTGCAGGGCAAAAGCATAAAAGGCTTTCATGTAGAATTTACACAACACACACATAAATTTTACAAGTAAACCCTTTGTGAAAAAAACCTCACCGATTTTGCACTAGATGGTGAGAGCAAACCCATTAAAATAAAATATCAAGTTACAGACTTGAAAACAAAAACACGCGGGCCCTACTAGGAGTAAACCTTCCATCCCTCACTGTCTTCTGTCGTGCTTTTGCCAGCTTCTCACAAGCTCCCTGTAATGCCTTGTTTTTCCTAAGCTTATTTTCACTAAGGGCAACCCATGTTTTGTTATTATTATTGTTATCATCATTGGAGACTCAATAATTTAGTCTTAATTGTTGCATTTATATGGTATTGTGTTGCAGGTAAAACGTGTTGTGGGCTTGAATTGGATCGAACCACGGGTCTCAGGTCCGAGTCGCAAGGTGACGAGATCGAGCATGTGCCGAGTTGGATTAGACTGGGAATTCTTAATTATGAAATAATGCATTGTGATTGACTGGAGATTGGGAGCCAGTTGAACTCGACGAGGCTCATGGTGTCGGCCCAACATAGCATAGCTAGACCTGCCATGGTCAAATTATAGTGAGTCATGATTGATTGATTATTACTATTATTGTTAATACATGTTGGTCTTGGTCATGGTGTTTAACCCGGTTTAGTCCAACATATCTGATCACCCATGAACTAACGACCTTTGATCGAGTTCAAACCAAATCTTAGCAAATCTGATCCCAACCTCATGCAAACTCTAGAATGTTGCTGTGCAAACTCTTGTTGGCCGGAGACGTTCCACTGTTTTGAATGATCACCTTGAAACTCTGTAGCATAGTAAATATTATGTGTTTCCTTCTTGGCATAGTCCTCTTTTAGACATATTTTGCATTAAGGTTCAGTTGGGGATTTACTAGAGCAGAAAATCCTTACAAAATCGCAAGATTTCTTAGGCATGCATTTTCTCTCTTTTTTTTTTTTTCTTGAAAATACCTCAGGTTATGACGACGAATGAAGTGTTGGTTTTTGATGGCCCTTTACGGGAGAGTTACTGAATTAGGTGGACCGAGTTGGTTGTCACGGTCCTGGTCAGACCGGGCGACTCAACCAAGAGGCTTGACAGGGTTGCTGGTGAACCTAGCCTCATTCTCATGTGCACCCAATAACCGGTGGATGCCCTGATGTGTTGCGTCTACCGGTTGGACACATCTATTATAAATAGATGTGTGGGGGCGAAGTCCCCATGCGCACGTCTTCAGAGCCGCCGTTGTGAATCCAGAGGGATTCAGAAGGACCCATCGAATCCGCGGGAGAAGGCAGCGTGTGGAAGATCTTCATCCGGTATTGCGAACGATCTCTCTCGTCACACGAAGGTATGTTCTTCATCCAAGACGACGATCTCGGTCTGTCGATCGGGGTTGTTCTCATGTAGAAAACCCAACAATTGGTATCAGAGCAAGGTTTAGATCTTGTTCGTCGTTCTCGGATGACGATTCTTAAGTGTTTCATTGTTTCCATCGAGATTTAATCTCGTTGGTGATTTTACGTGATTTTGTTTTCAATTTTCTGGATCGTTTTCAGCCGACCTAGGCTTTCGTTTCTATCACCGGCGGCGACCCACATACCCATGCTAGCACAGTCCGGCATCGCACGGTGTCTCAGACGGGATTCTCGATCCCGATCAGCAGCCCACGTAGCGGCTGCGGGCTGTGCGTCCGGGGTGGCTGCGGGCTGTGCAGTCTGTGCGCGAGGTGCCGGGGTGGCTGCAAGAGGCGACAGCGGTCTGCGCAGTGGCAGCCAGCGGCGGGCCTGAGTGGGTCGGCGGCGGCGGCGGCGTGCGCACCAGCACGCAGCATCAGCGGCTGCGGGCGGCGCGTGTGACCGGCTGCGGGCGGCACTCGAGCGACGCCGCCGTGCACATGGGTGGCGGCTGCGTGCTCGCGTGGGTGGCGGCGACTGCGGCTGCGTGTGCGTGTGGAGAGGGGCGGTAGTCGATTAGGGTTTTCTCCGATAATATCGAAGAAGATAAACAATGATCTTTTTTTTTTTTAGTTGGGTTTAAACCCGATATCAGCTTTAAACCTAATTTTGTTTTATTGGGTTCCAAAACCCGACTGATCCTGAACCCGACCCGACTGGTCCGATCCAGACCCGACCCGACTGGTCCGATCCAGACCTATCACGCCCCAGAAATCTGAAGACCGATCCCTGGGGTGTGAAATGAGAAAAAGATGGGATTTTGGGTCTGGTCAATTAATTCCACCAATTTGGGTTCTCACAGGGCTTCTTCTACGCTCTCTAATATGAAAAACAAGAAGGAGGGAGAAACAAGAGGAGAATCTTTTAAATTTGATTTCTCGAAAAATATATTTTTTTTTATTAAAAAGCAAAGAAAGAGAAATTGTCAATAGAGAGAAGATACTATCTAGTCAAGCTCAACCTTCAAAAGTCATATCCTCTCAGTATATGTGACATGTCGATGCCACTACATGCTGACAGGAGCCTATCTGAGGGAGCACGAGGCTCAAGCCTCCTACGGCTAGCCAAGTAGTCTCATCCACTCCCTAACACTCAGGTGCACCAGTCTAGAGTTCCTATCTACATGGTTAATCAATTTAGTCATTTGTATGCACTTATATTTTCATCATGATCTATCCTAGGCTTGGGGCCTTGAGGAGAGGCCTACCCAAAAAAAAAATTCAGTTGAAACCATTGCAACTACAACCATAGAATACTAACAAACTAATAAAAACTCTTATTCTAACACAATTACAATGTCTGAAGAGAAAAGACTACAAGACTAACGTACTAAGCAGAAAGGTAAAGCTGCAACTCCAACTCCGCCTCTTGACTCCTATTGCTACTCCTGAGCCTCCGGACCTGCAACTGAGCCTACTCGTGGGAAAGAGTAGCCCCCAATAGGAAATTGGGAGATTAGCCAAATTAATGGCTAGTGACATCCTAATAGTCTTTAATAATATGAGATAACTAATCTTAATAAATTAAGATAAGATCAATCAGTTCTAGTAGGATCAATGTTTGCAGAATGATACCTAAACCTATCAGTTGTCTATATTCACATGCAATTCCTACTGTCACTAGGTTATCTAACATAGAGTTCATTCAATGTTCTACAATATTAAAGAACAAATTAAATAAGACATTCATATAAAGTCACAAGGTCATATTGTAAACAGTCATACAATTCTAAATTCATATATAAATAAAACACATACTATCAAAATGTGAACCCCGGATATTTTGTTCATCCTGCCCTCGGTCGGGCATTACTATAGGGTCTTTTATTTCGATGTAGAGGGCCAACTCTCTCGTCGTGCATCCACCAACACCATGCACTAGTCACCCAGATGATCATAAGGGGTTTCCCGTCTTTCACGGTGGAGCTCTACCGCCCAACTTGCTTTACTATGGGGACTTTAACTCCCCGGGACAGGGTTGCTAGGCCAATCCCTACTCGAGGGCACCTCTAATTGGATTTACCACAACCCTTGCCCGTAACCCCTAACCTACTTAACTTCGGCTGTACGCGCAGGGTGGTTCACGGCCCTTGCGCGCACAGGGT
This sequence comes from Chamaelirium japonicum, assembly GCA_947650365.1. Classification (NCBI taxonomy): domain Eukaryota; kingdom Viridiplantae; phylum Streptophyta; class Magnoliopsida; order Liliales; family Melanthiaceae; genus Chamaelirium; species Chamaelirium japonicum. The sequence goes on along the minus strand of OX393553.1, from coordinate 38,749,557 downwards.
CCCTACCCTCTAACCAGGTAGATTCACATATAACATCTTTCAACATATACAATGAAGCTACAAAAAGTCTATTTAATGCTTAATAATTTCCAACAATTTACCCCTGGTCTCGTACTTCTCTCGCAACCCATGCGACATAATAAATAAATAAAGTAAGACACTCATCCCAGTGACCCGTGTGGCAGGGTTGCCATACTCCTCCTAGGAGGGTGGGCCCCGATAATCATTATTTATTCAAATTATATTTTAATTTAAGGGAATCCTAATTACGGTGTCCATACAATCAAAAGCAATCATTATTATTATTATATTAATATTTTAAGCATGCGTCGCCAGACTCGCGACTCCGCATGCAAGGCGGGGTCCACTTGACCACATGCGACGATGCCCGGCGGGACCCGCATGCAGTGTCATGGACACCTACCCTTAGTTATTCTTATTTTCCACTATTAAAGACCACGCAAAGGTAGTAGATGTAACCTGGTTGTCGATCGCACACGACTCCGGCTTGCTAGTTGCTTCTGATCCGTCTTCGCTGGATCACCACGATCAAGGTTTGATAATAACCATAGCTCCGTATCACAACTCTATCGATTAAAACAAAAGAATCTACGATGAGGGTTCTATGCCAAGGATAATCGGGCACCCTCGATAAGGGACCAACATTGAGTCGATAGCACGTAAATCTATGCGACTGAAGAACTCAAACCAAAATAATACTAGGTCAATCAAGTAATCAGAAGCTAAACCTACTCATCGAATCGGGCTCGAAGAACCCTTTCCGATGGTTCCAGTTTTGCTGGAATCCGACTTCGGTCGGATGGTTTCGGGTCAAACCATGTAGAACCGATAAAATTGATCGCATGGCTGGATTGCTAGGGTAGAATGGGTTTTAGGGTTATCTTCTAGGTTTAAAAGGTAGGACTCAATGTTCTGAGCACGATACCGCTGGTTTCGTCCGAATCCAAATTCGGACGATGAAACGGCAGTCAAACCACGGTACTACGATAAGATCGGGTCCAAGGATAAAACTGGATATTAAACATTATAATTACTATGCTAAACTATGACCAATAGGTAGGAATTTCCGAGCTGGTCGAAATGGCGCTGGTTTCGTCCAATTCCGAGTTCGGACGGAGAAATGGCAGTCGAACCAAAATTGACTAGTTCATGGGTCTGGTTCAGGTGAACCAGACCTGTTCACTATATGGGTTGGGTCAGGTTTGCTGGGTCGAGTCGAGTCTGCAGTGCAATGTCGGGTCGGGTTCAGGGTTAAATAGGTCGGGTTCAGGGTTAAGTAAAACCTGGGAAATTACATATTTACCCCCCCCCCCCCCCCCCCACCCAACTTCATCTCCTCCATGAGACCAGCCGGGGGGGGGGGGGGGGGTGGTTCCTGCGCGACGGCGGCCGACGGGAGGGGCGGCCTGGAGCGTCGGCGAGCACTCGGACGGCCTCTCCCGCACCACCCCCACAGAGGAGGCATGGTGGGAGGCGGCCGGAGCGGCCGTCGGAGCCCGAGAGCTCGGCCGGAGGGGGCTTCACGAGGGGGTCTACCGCCGGTGGTGGTGCGCCGATGATCGCCGGGAAAGGGTTCAGGTGTGGCAGCGGTGTCCGCTCGAGCGGGCCGCGGTAAGGGAGGAGGAAGGGGTCGCGGGTTGGGTCGCGGAGGAGAATGGAAGGAAGAGGGTGGCTGACCTGCGGGGTGTCGGTGCGCTCACCGGTGCTCCGGCAAGGGGCTGGTGGGGTGCTCCGATCTTCCTCGATCTCTTCTCCTTCCCTCTCTCTGTCTCGTTCTCTCTCTCTCTCTCTCTCTCTCTCTCTCTATCTATCTATCTATCTGAGCGTGTGTCGTTCTCTTTCTTCCTCTCGTTCTCTCTCTATCCCGTTCTCTCTCTTCTTTCTCTCCCGTTCTCTCTCTCTGTAAGAAGACGAAACTAGCTATTGAGTATTTCTATTATTCTCAAATCTAACACCACAGGTGTTACAAGACCCGACCCGACTGGTCCAATCCAGACCCGACCCGACCCGACTGGTCTGATCCAGACCCGACCTGGTTAGTTTAAATGCATCTGCTATTTATTTAAGACATGTATTAATCTGGACCATTGGTTTTGTTCCTGTGATCTAGGCCCAATCTGGTTCCGATCTGATTGTTCCATATATGGATCTTAGCTAATTGGACCATTCCGAACACATCCGTACAGTCAAATTTTACAGATTCGGACTGTTTTACAACTTGATGCATATATGGTACAAATAGTAAATATTTTAATGTTCCAATATGTCATCTTGTGCCAATTTTAAATTATTATTTTTATCATATGTGTAAGGTAGTCATGCTGCAATTGTAAATGTGCCCTGATGATATTAAAGGTTTCATGCTTCCCTGCTAGTAGGCACACACATAAGATGTAATTGACAGCTGATGGCTGCCATTGAACCCTATTGGGTATATATTGGAATTATACTACATATTAGGTCTTCCATGGGGTTTAGAGAAGACCAAGTGACCGTCTGAGGCTCATTTTTGAAATGAGTCGGATTTGCCCAAAGGTAGGCGGCTCATGGAGATTGTGGGTAGTCGGATTGGAGGGCTTCCACTAGGGTTACTAGGCATCCTATTGTACTAGGGTTTGATTCTGCCCAAAGGTGTTTCAGACTACTGAGTGCAGTAGAATGAGCAGAATAGTAGCCTGTGATTGGGGAAGATATGATAACCCTTCTGCCCAAAGGTGTTGGATAGTGTCCGACTCAACCCTATTACAGCTGACTAGGTCTGTGCACGTTTATATATGTGACTTAGGAAACTGAAGCACATCAAGGGATCTGGCCAAAGCTGAGTCTTGATGGTGTGAGGGAGTTGTCCTAGAAGAGAACTTAGCACATGAAGTCCTCTTCGGTTGTATTGAATTATAACCCCTAATTCATGTCAACATATATAGTGTGATTAGTATTGAAACTATCACTGATTTGTAATCCTCTCTTCAAGAGAAGGATATGATAGCTATTTCGGAAAATCTAGCTGTTATTGAGCCCCTGTATGGCTCTGTTGATTCATCTTGGAAGATGAATATTGAGATCTTGCTAGGATATATGAATTGTGGCTTTGTGCTTATAGAGCCAAAGTTGACAAAGCTTATAGATGCTTCTATTGAGGCCCGATAGACCCACTTTGCTAAGTGGGAGAAAAAACGAACCGTCTCTCTTTAATGATGATCAGGGCCACCATTAGCGAGGAGCTTCGAGGTGGCATTGCCAGGACTGAGACTGTAGCAAAGTTGATGGCATTGTTGAAGAGACAATTCGTAGGGACCAAGAAGTCTCTGCTGTATGACAATATGCTTCAGATCATGAATCTGAAGTATGACGGTAATGGCAGCATTCGTGAGCATATTCTTAAGCTCTCGAAGCTGGCCATAGGAATCAGAGAGCAGGGTCTTCAGTTTGAGGAGGAGCTTCTAGTCTATATTGTAGTGATCTCCCCTCCCAAAGTCTTTTGACATTTTGAGGTGAATTTTAATGCCTATGAGACCTAATGGGACCTCAATCGGCTTATCACCATGTGCGTCGTTGAGTAAAAAATGACTGAATAGAGGGAAGAAGGGATATAAGAATCTTGGCTTTGGTGGTTCTGGAATGAAGCCATTCAAACTAAGATTTTTATAGCAGACATTAGTCTGTTGTGAGTCCAATACCGTAGATATACCGTCAAATTGTTAGTAGATTGACTCAGGACCTTTTGTTCATGTGTCCCACGCTTTGCATGGGCTCAAGAGCAGAAGAAGACCCAAACCGAAGGATTGGTTTTTCCTCGATAATGATAACTCGTTGAGTATGGTAGCGGTTTGCAACTACTTGGTGGTGTTGGACTAGGGTCTTATTCTGGTGTAAGAGGATGTTTTCTACCTTTCATCCGGTCGAAGTGTTCCTTTCTAGCAGAGGATTCTTGTCACGCCCCAGAAATCTGAAGACCGATCCCTGGGGTGTGAGGTGAGAAAAGAAGAGGGATGTTTTGGGTCTGGTCAATTGATTACACCAATTTGGGTTCTCACAGGGCTTCTACGCTCTCTAATATGAAAAACAAGAATGAGGGAGAAACAAGAGGGGAATCTTTTAAATTTGATTTTTCGAAAAACATTTTTATTAAAAAGGAAAGAAGGAAAATATCAATAAAGATAAGACATTATCTAAACAGCTCGACCTTCAAAAGTCCTATCCTTTCAGTATGTGTGACCTGTCGGTGCCACTACATACTGATAGGAGTCTATCTGAGGGAGCACGAGGCTCAAGCCTCCTACGGCTAGCCACGTAGTCTCATCCACTCCCTAACACTCAGATGCACCAGTCTAGGGTTCCTATCTACAGGGTTAATCAATTTGGTCATTTGTATGCACTTATATTTTCATCATGATCTATCCTAGGCTTGGGGCCTTGAGGAGAGGCCTACCCAAAAGAATTCAGCTGGAACCATTGCAACTACAACCATAGAATACTAACTAACTAATAAAAACTCTTATTCCAAAACAATTACAATAACTGAAGCGAAAGGACTACAAGACTAACGTACTAAGTAGAAAGGTGACACTGCAACTCTAACTCCGCCTCTGGACTCCTACTGCTACTCCTGAGCCTCCGGACCTGCAACTGAGCCTACTCGTGGGAAAGAGTAGCCCCTAATAGGAAACTGGGAGATTAGCCAAATTAATGGCTAGTGACATCCTAATAGTCTATAATAATATGAGACGACCAATCGTAATAAATTAAGATAAGATCTATCAGTTCTATTAGAATCTAAGTTTGCATAATGAAACCTAAACCTATCAGTAGTCTATATTCACATGCAATTCCTACTGTCACTAGGTTATCTAACATGAAGTCCATTCAATGTTCTACAGCATTAAAGAACAAATTAAATAATACGTTCAGATAAAGTCACGAAGTCATCATATAAACAGTCACACAATTCTAATTTCATATATAGATAAAACACACACACTAACAAAATGTGAACCCCGGATATTTTGTTCATCCTGCCCCCGATCTGGCATTACTATAGGGCCTTTTATTTCGATATAGAGGGCCAACTCTCTCGCCGTGCATCCACCAACACCATGCACTAGTCACCCAGATGATCATAAGGGGTTTCCAGTCTTTCACGGTGGAGCTCTACCGCCCAACTTGCTTTACTATGGGGACTTTAACTCCCCGGGACAGGGCTGCTAGGCCAATCCCTACTCGAGGGCACCTCCTATTGGCTTTACCACAACCCTTGCCCGTGACCCCTAACCTACTTAACTTCGGCTGTACGTGCAGGGTGGTTCACGGCCCTTGCGCGCACGGGGTCCCTACCCTCTAATCAGGTAGATTCACACATAACATCTTTCAACATATATACTGAAGCTACAAAAGGTATATTTAATGCTTAACAATTTCCAACAATTTACCCCTGGTCCCGTACTGCTCTCGCAACCCATGCAACATAATAAATCAATAAAGTAAAACACTCATCCCTTTGACCCGTGTGCTAGGGTTGCCATACTCCTCTCAGGAGGGTGGGTCCCGATAATTATTAGTTATTCAATTTATTATTTAACTTAAGGAAATCCTAATTACGATGTCAATACAATCAAAAGCAATCATTATTATCATTCTATTATTATTAATATTTTAAGCATGCGTCGCCGGACTCGCGACTCCGCATGCAAGGCGGGGTCCACTTGACCACATACGACGATGCCCGGTGGGGCCCGCATGCAGTGTCATGGACACCTACCCTTAGTCATTCTCATTTCCCACTATTAAAGACCACGCAAGGGTAGTAGATGTCACCTGGTTGTCGATCGCACACGACTCCTGCTAGTTGCCTCTGATCCGTCTCCGCTGGATCACCATAATCATGGTCTGATAACAAACACAGATCCAAATCACAACTCTATCGATTAAAATAAAAGAATCTACGATGAGGGTTCTATGCTAAGGATAATCGGGCACCCTCGATAGGGGACCAACATTGAGTCGACAGCACGCAAAACCGTGCAACTGAAGAAGTCAAACCTAAATAATACTAGTCCAATCAAGTAAATAGAAGCTAAACCTACTCATCGAATCGGGCTCGAAGAACCCTTTCCGATGGTTCCAGTTTCGTTGGAATCCGACTTCGGTCGGATGGTTTCAGGTCAAACCACGTAGAACCGATAAAATCGATCGCATGGCTGGTTCACTAGAGTAGAAGGGGTTCTAGGGTTATATTCTAGGTTTAAAAGGTGGGACTCAATATTCTGAGCACAATGCCGCTGGTTTCGTCCGAATCCGAGTTCGGACGATGAAACGACGGTCAAACCACGGTACCGCGATAATATCGAGTCAAAGGATAAAACAGGGTATTAAACAGTACAATTACTATGATAAACTATGGCCAACATGTAGTATTTTCTGAGCCGGTCGAAATGGCGCTGGTTTCATTCAATTCCGAGTTCGGACGGAGAAATGGCAGTCGAACCAAAATCGTCTGGTTCACGGGTCTGGTTCAGGTGAACCAGACTGGTTCATTGTTGGGCCGGGTCTGCTGTGCACTTAAGCGGGTCGGGTTGCAGTGCAGTCGGGTCGGGTATGCAGTGGGTTTTTCGGGTCGGGTTCTGGGGTTAAATTATAAGCAGGAAATTACTGCTTTGCCCCCCAACTTCTTCTTCTCCACGAGACCGAAACCAGTCGGGGGGGGTTTCCTGCGCGTCGGCGGCCGACGGGAGGGGCGGCCTGGAGCGCCGGCGAGCGCTCGGCCCGCCTCTCCCGCACCACCCCCACGGAGGAGGCACGGTGGGAGGCGGCCGGAGCGGCCGTCGGACTCCGAGAGGTCGGCCGGAGAAGGGCTCGTGCGGGTTTGGGCCGGCGTTGGAGGTGCTCGGCTGCACCGACGGCCTCCGGGGAGGGGCTCGGGTGCGGCGCCAGCAGCCGGTGACTGCGCAGGTCGGCGGCAAAGGAGGAGAGGGTGAGGTCGGGTTGGAGGTTCGGCTGCGCGTCGCCGTAGGTGGCCGGGTTCGGTTTGTTCGGACGGAAGAGAGGAGGTGGGAAGGGGGGAGGGCTGACCTGGGTGGTTCGCCGGAGTCGGGGGAGGTACTCGGAGGGGGCTGCGGCTGCTCCTCTCTCTTCTCCCTTGGTCTCTATCTTCTTCTCTCCCTCCTTTCTCTCTCTAGTTCTCTCCCTCTCTAGTTCGATCTCTCTCTCTCTCTACGTCCTTCTCTCTCTCTCCCGTTCTCTCTCTATCTCTATTTATATACACGGGAGGCTGTAAAGGGGAAGGGATATGGTCAGTTAAGGGGAAGGGATATGGATAAGAAAGATATAGGTTTATCGTCCCCAAATCTTGCCCAATTAGTCTCATCCGAATTTCGGATTTAAATAACTGGGGAGGGAGGTCAAGAGAGCCTAAATTATGCTAGGAGACCGGGAGGTAGGCTCTAGGGCTGGTCGGGCTCGGTCCCGAGCCCTGAACCGGGCTCGGTTGGAATCCGGGTGCGATTCGTCCATCAACCGGACTGAAAAGAATAATCACTTGTAACTATCAAACCGGAAGTTGGAATAGGGCCCGAGAGGATTCGTTGGAAAGGTCTCGTTAACGCAAACGCGTTAGCGCTTGGTACACAATTTTTTGACTTTTATATCTCCCGAAAAGAAGGAAAGACTCCAAAACTCAAAATAGCAATAACTACTCACTCGGGTGTCGGATCGACCCTAACTCAGGCTCATTGGAAGGCTCTCTCAGAGCCTCATCTAACGTATCTTGTTTCATTACGATCTGATCACCCGATCTCTTGAAAGGAACAAAACAGCTACAACTATCGATAAATTATCGTTTTTCTAGGGTTTACCTGCCGGGCTGCCGAAACTGGCTGCGCATACACATGATCGTTGCACGGAACGCACCATCGTGACATGCTCGAAGTTACGGAGAATGTGAACGTAAAACATCTCATAGGTTTACGATCCATTTATTGGGAAAAAGCCCAAAGAAAAAGTCTGGCTGTAAAAAGACGAAACTAGCCATTGAGGATTTCTATTATTCTCAAATCTAACACCACAGGTGTTACAATTCTGCTGTACTTTGGCACAAGAGACTAAGCCATATCTATAGGAAGAGAGTAGAGGCCTTGGTGAAAGATGAGATTCTACCTAGTCTAGATTTTTCAGACTTTGGTACTTGTGTGGACTGCCTTAGAGGGAAGATGACTAAGCAGAGAAAACTCACAGCTACTAGAGCTTCAGAGCTTTTAGAGTTGATCCACACGGACATTTGTGGTCCATTCCCAGTCAAAGCTCATGGTAGTCATAGTTATTTGATCACGTTCATTGACAACTTCTCTAGATATGCCTATGTGTATCTTCTCCACCACAAGTCAGAGGCTTTGAAGTTCTTCCAGACATACTAGTTGGAGGTGGAGAAACAACTTGATAAGAAGATCAATGTAGTTCGCTCATATCGTGAAGGAGAATATTTTGGAAGGATGAACCAGGATGGTGTGAATCATGGCTCTTTCTCTGAGTATCTGAGGCAGCAGGGGATTGTTCCTCAGTATACCACACCTGGCACTTCTGAGCAGAACGGTGTGGCAGAGAGAAAGAATAGGACTTATTAGGAGGCTGTTCGTAGCATGATGAGTCACTCTTCTCTTCCAGAGAAGTTTTGGGGAGAAGCTTTGAAGACATCGGTTTATATTCTGAATCGTGTGCCTTGCAAAGCTGCTCCAGAAACCCCTTACAAGAGATGGAAATGTTCGGCTCCTAGCCTCCATCATTTGCATGTTTGGGGTTGCCCGGCAGAGGCTAAGCTCTATAATCCAGAAATAAAGAAACTTGATTTCCGCACAGTTCGATGTTTCTTTATTGGCTATCCTGAGAGATCGAAGGGCTTTCGGTTCTACTGTCCTTCCAGACCATTGGAGATAGTGGAGACCAATAGGGCTATATTTCTGGAGGATGCAGAATTCAGTGGGAGCCAACAACCATCTGATACCCTTTTTCAAAGAGAACTCTTCGGAAGGTGTTGTGCTAACGTCGTTTTCCCAATTGTTTAGCCAGACGTTATAGCAGATACAACACCAGCACCTGCTGAGACTGTGGCTGAGATTGACCCACTACCAGTTCAGACTGTACTGGTTCTAGATACTCCAGTAGAGCCAATCCAGTCGAGGAGGTCAGATCGACAATGTAGGTCAGCTATCCCAGACTATTATGAGGTCTATTTTTAGGAGATTCAGGGTGAGGGATCTGATATTACTGACCCTACTTCCTTCCGTGAAGCCATGGGTTGCAATAAATCTCGACAGTGGCTGGAGGCCATGAGAGAGAAGTTACAATCTATGGAGAAGAATCATGTTTGGGATCTTATTGTGATACCAGAAAACCGAAAGGCGGTGGAATGCAAGTGGATCTTTAAGACCAAGAGAGATGCTGATGGCAAGATCAAGAGATTCAAGGCTAGATTGGTGGGTAAAGGTTTCAGGCAGAAGGAGGGTGTTGACTTTGGCGAGACTTACTCTCCAGTTTCCACTAAGGACTCATTGAGAGTGATTATGGCCATTGTAGCCCATCACAACTTGGAATTGCACCAGATGGATGTTAAAACAACGTTTCTGAATGGTGATCTGACAGAGAACATTTATATATCACAGCCAGAGGGCTTTGCAGTCAGTGGGAGCGAACAGCTGGTTTGCCAATTGAGGAAGTCTATTTATGGGCTGAAGCAGGCTTCCAGGCAGTGGTACCTGAAGTTTGATCAGGTTGCTACAGAGTATGGTTTCCAAGAGAATATGGCTGACAGATGCATATATCTGAAAGCTAGTGGGAGTAGGTTTGTCGTACTCGTCCTCTATGTTGATGATATTCTCTTGGCGAGTAATGACATTCACATGCTCCATGATGCTAAACACTTCTTATCGAAGAAATTCGATATGAAGGACATGGGTCAAGCAGACTATGTGCTTGGGATCAAGATTCACAGAGACAGAGCAGCAGGAATTCTGGGACTCTCGCATGCAGCTTATGTTGAGAAGGTACTGAAGAGGTTCGGGATGGATAGGTGTGCTCCGGGTGAGGCACCAGTACTAAAGGGAGATATATTTTCCCAAGATCAGTGTCCCAAGAATCAAGCTGAGAGGAGTCAAGTAGATACAGATGAGTACGCTTCCATTGTAGAGAGCGTCATGTATGCTATGACTTGTATTCGAGCAGACATCAGTTTTACTGTTGGGATGTTGGGTCGTTATGTGCAGAATCCGGGTGTAGCTCATATGCGTGCAGCTAAGAAAGTTCTGAGATATCTTCGGTGTACCAAAGAGTTCATGCTTACCTACAAGCAAGGCGATGAGCTTCAGGTGATTGGCTACACCGACTCAGACTTTGCTGGCTGTAAAGACACCCTGAAATCTACTTCGGGTTATGTTTTCCTGATGGCGGGAGGAGCAATTTCGTGGAAAAGCTCCAAACAATCAATTGTGACTGACTCCACTATGCATGCAGAGTATGTTGCTTGCTATGAGGCTACAAAGCATGCTCTTTGGCTAAAGAACTTCGTTGGAGGCTTAGGCATTGTGGATTCGGTCCAAAAGCCTTTGCCAATTTTCTGTGACAATGAGACTGTTTGTCAGCATGTCAAGAATGAGAAGATTATCAGACGCAACAAGCACTTGGATATCAAATATATGCTTGTCTATGAGAAAGTCAAAGGAGAAGTGGTGGAGATCCCGCATATTTGCACAGAGCTGTTGGTTGCAGACCCTCGCACTAAAGGACTTGTACCAAAGGTTTTCCAGAGCCTTGTGACCCTATGGACTTGATGGAGTCCTTGTATCAGTAGTTGAGTCCCTTTGTCTTGTGTTTAGTCACTACTATTTCGTCTTTAGATGAATAAAGCTCGATGTCATTTCCTTATTTGTTTTATGTCAAATGTAAGCAAGATCATTGCCTAGAGTACATAGTACTCAAGTGACATTGAGACTAGGCATGCTTAGGCAACATGTTTGATAGTTCAATGCGCCTAAAGTAAGATGACTTACTCAAGATACTGAGACTAGACATGCTTTGGCAACATGTCGGAACGTCCAGTAAGCCTGGAGTACACGGTACTCAAGAGAGACCTGGGCTAGGCGTGGGTGGCACCACGCCGAAATGCCTTCATTCTATTTGTAGTTGATTGGGTATCAACATGGGCATTAGAATGACATGCTTGGACAAGTATGAGGTTGGACATTATGGGTCTGGGCATAAGACCAAATGATAATGTGCTCAGATAACCCATAGACACATGAGAAAATCACCAGAGTTGTTTGTTGGAGTTCTTTGTGGGTCTGATAGGTTGACCATGGATATGAACCAGCATAGGATATGCTGGAACAATCATGATCTCCTATCAGGGTCATTTTGAACAAAGACATGAATGGTCCCTTAATATTTTTTCTTTTAAAATCGATCTGGATCGTGTTTTTCAAAACTGAGTGACTCTCCAAATATTTCTATATATATATATATATATATATATATATATATATATATATATATATATATATATATATATATATATATATATATATATATATATATATATATATATATATATATATATATATATATATATATATATATATATATATATTCGTTACAAAATTATATATGTATATTTTGAAACAAGTTCCCACACTTGTATTGTGTAAAGGGCCAAGTGGGAGATTGTTGGTTTTTGATGGCCCTTTACAAGAGAGTTACTGAACTAGGTGGACCGGGTTGGTTGTCGCGGTCCTGGTCAGACCGGGTGACTCAACCAAGAGGCTTGACAGGGTTGGTGGTGAACCTAGCCTCATTCTCATGTGCACCCAATAACCGGTGGATGCCCTGATGGGTTGCGTCTACCGGTTGGACACATCTATTATAAATAGATGTGCGGGGGTGAAGTCCCCATGCGGACGTCTTCAGAGCCGTCGTTGTGAATCCAGAGGGATTCAGGAGGACCCATCGAATCTGAGGGAGACGACAGCGTGGACGATCTCTCTCGTCACACGAAGATATGTTCTTCATCCAAGACGACGATCTTGGTCTGTCGATCGGGGTTGTTCTCGTGTAGAAAACCCAACATGAAGGACCTGGCGCATAGAGGCAAAGATCGAATCTAGATGTGTTTCTTTTCTTTCGTATGAAAATTCTTGATGTAATTTGGATCCTATATGATGAATTAGTGTATATATGTCATGGAAGAAGCGACACGAAGAATGAAAATTGTAATCTCTTTAGCTACAATATAGTTGGAAATGGTAGTTGTCAGCTCTGTACATCGTCTCCTCCTTTTAACCCTTTTCTCCTCGAGGTTTTCTTATATTACAACAGAGAACTAAGCGGGTACATATGATGCGAGTAATGTAGTCTGTAGACTGGTTAGTGACTTAAATATTTTCAAAATATTAATATGGATCTCCCTAGTTTAGCTTCCCATCTCGGTGATAATCATAGTCTAATATTTTCTACACAAATTCATTAGATCGGGTGAGAGTATTTCAATAGGTATTTGTGATTCTAAAATTCTTTTTTGGTAAGAATATTATTAAAAGAAAACAACTGGACCCCTCTCCTCTATCCTCTTCATTTTTCTCCGCTAACCCTCAGGTTTTGGCCTTTCTCGCCTTCATCTAAAATCTGGGGTGTGACACTCCCTGCCTGGTCGCCTTTACTCTTGATCCAACACGAGTGGTTTGGATGCTCACCCATATTGCCGTGTAAACTCCCTTGATTCACTTAAGCGGAGACACCTAAAAGTGTAGGCTATCCTTTGCAAAGGCTAGAATGCACTCAAAAGTTAATCACACCCCACTATGAGGTTATCACTGCATAAGGGATTACTTCACCGAGTTAACCCACTTAACAAAACCCAAATGATATTACGTAGGTAAACCCCAACTACCTGTGTAACATCCTCTCCAAACACACAAGTTATTGTCCGCTTAGCCGGTGCCTGCACGAGGACTTCCCAGGAGGGTTACCCATCCTAGTATTACTCTCTCCTAAGTATGTTTAACTACGGAGTTCTTACAAAATCCGTAGCGGTGCATATTTTTAAAACACGTCTTCTATATTTGGGAGGAAAAATTATATTTGTAGGTCATGATTTCCTTCTCTCCAGGTGATGTGGGGCTAACTCGTGGCCTTGGACACCTCACCTCACCAAGATCCAATAGCCAATAGCCAAGATTCCTGAGGCTATAATGCTAAGATGAATAAGGTGAGGTGAGGTAGCCAAGGTCACGAGTTAGCCTTACATCATCTGGAGAGGAGATCCTGAGCTACTTATATAATTTCTCCCCCCAAACATAGAAGACACATTTTAAAACCATGCGCTGCTACAGATTTCGTAAGAACTCTGTAGTTAAGCATGCTCGGGCGAGAGTACGTAGTAATATGATGGGTGACCCCCTTGGGAAGTCATCGTGCGGGCACGGCTAAGCGGACAATATTTTGTGTGTTTGGGGTGGATGTTACAAAATAATATCAGAGCCGGTTCTTCACACAATTGGGGAGTCTAACTCTATATGTGGACATATAGCCCTCAAGGGGGGTGGATTATGACGACCAAGATCCAATAGCCAAGACTCCTGATCGAGGCTGTGATGCCAAGATGGATAAGATAAGGTGAGGTGAAGTAAGGGGTCCAAGTCTCCGAGTTAGCCCCACATTGCCTGGAGAGAAAAAGATCCTCAGCTATTTATATAATTTTTCCTCCCAAATATACAAGACACGTTTTAAAACCGTGCACCACTATGGATTTTGTAAGAACCGGATCCGTAGTTAAGCGTGCTCGGGGGAGTATAGTACTAGAATGGGCGACCCCCTGGGAAGTCCTCGTGTGGGCATGGGCTAAACTGACAATATCTTGTGTGTTTGGGGAGGATTTTATAACCTGCTAAGGGGAATTAAGGATCTTCTTGAATTTCTTGATTCACTCAAACAATACCTGACCCTCTTCCGCTTCACATGGAAGAACCCAACAAATAGGAATTGCAAGGGAAGATAGGGAGTAAACCGAACTAAACCCAAAAGCAATAACAAAGGGATATAGCAATCAAATATTCAAAGAAAAGGCAATGCTTTTGATACGAAGATTGGAGCACACATAGTGATAAACACCTATAAGACTAAAGGATCTTACCTTGGTAAAAGGGGAAGGGAGGAGGAAGGGAGAATCAATTTCCAAGAGCTTCTTCAAGCAAAACTCAGCTTCTTCTCTGATTTTACACACCAACCAAATTGAGGAATAAATATATATATATATATATATATATATATATATATATATATATATATATATATATATATATATATATATATATATATATATATATATATATATATATATATATATATATATATATATATATATATATATATATATATATACATGGTAGATCAATCCCTAATAAACACCAGCCGTTGGATTAACTTATAAAGGCTGAAATTTAACTTTAGCTCTCTCTGGATAAAAGCCGTCCGAACAATGGTCCAGACTAGTTGACCACGATCTGGACAATGGTTTGAACGTGAGACCTGGGAAAACCCCGTTCAGGGCAAAGTCGTCTGAACAATTGCCTAGATTCCCTATACTTCACTAGTTTGCCCATAATCCTAAGATCTGGAGCCTAGCCTAAGGTCAACGTGGAAAGGACTCCCACTACGATGACGCCTCGTTCACAATTTGATGTCTGATGTCATAGTAGACCTCATCTCATTATAGGTTTTGATGATGGCCAAATAGGGACATCCAACAACCTTCGCCGGACCTCAACCTAATGGTGGCATAACCAAATCGTGATGAGTTCATACTACAATCAAACGTCATCTAGAAACGGGTATCACACAGTGAAATCCTAACCTAACTTGGTCGCTAGGACCACGTGTGGAAAGGGCATCCTACTAGGGTTATCATACTTCTTATGGAGACATTAGTTATCTCTAAACAAATCTAATACTCCATCTATCTCGGTACACAGTACTTGGCTACCTGAACTACCACGAGGGTAGTTACCACCTTTCCTTTTAGCTAGCCACCGGATTCACACGTGTTAGAACCATATAGAGACACCGATGAATCCATAATCTTAGTTCTAACCCTAAGCCTGATCTAGAGACAAACTCACAAGCAAGATAGATAATTACATTATTATCGGGGTTCTCTAAATACTAAATAAAGAGAAACAACAGAAATAGCATCCAAACTTAATCAAGTCCAGGGTCTGACCACTGAAACTTAATAGCACAACCAAGATATCCTGTTCTTCCGTTCTGCACGATCTCTGACGACGATACCCATCATCGCCAACGTGCACGCTTTCGCCAGGTCTTTGCACGCCATGGTACCGCTTGCCCGAACCGTGGATGTAGCATCATCTCCTTCTTCCTGTGACCGAAAAACTAACACGCTCCGAGCAAGTGCTCGTTCGTGTACAATTTCGCTAGAAAAAAAAGATGAAACAATCCTAGAAAACATGGCCAGGGAGCCGAGGATGGTCAACCCCCACCCTCGCCCATCTAGAGCCTTAAAATTCACAATCACAATAATAATCAATGCAAAATTAAATCCGGGGTCCGACCCCCGGATGCATGCAATCACAGATTACTATTTAGCGCAGCACCTGCAAAAAGATGATGCATAGCACAATCCATATGCATGATCTACGCCGAACCCCGACGAAAACATATGCCATCATATATTCACATGATGTTTTTACGAATTCATGCATGAAACATACACAAAAGCGTGCTCTGATACCAATTGTTGGAATTGAATTCGCTTATCAGAGTCGCAGCGGAAGCAAAAGATGGATCTGAAGATCATACGGTGTATGTTTCATTACAATTAATTTTACAAAACAATCTACATGCAAATTTATGATCTTAGCATATGTGCGGACACCCTAGAGACATACTACGATCTACGGAAGACATTCATGCATCTAGTTAGATATTTAGAATCATCATACCTTATGGATCTATAATCCGGAGATGACGGAACGATGAAAAACCGCACTTGAATCGCAAGGGAAACTGTCGGATAGCACCTTGTCCTTTGCGAATTGAAGAAACCTCGAAATTCCGTCTCTGAGTGCAAGGATTACGAGCCGACGGAGGAATCCGTTGCGAAGACGATGGCGAGCCACGAGATTTCCTCCTTCTCTTTCTCTCTTCTTTATTCTCCTTCCTTCCTCTTTCTTCTCCCTTCTTCTTCTTCTTTCTTCCTTGGCCGAAACCATAAAGGATGAGGAGAAAGGGAGGTTCGGATTTTGGAGAGGGGGAGCACTAAAGGCCGGCCCCTCCCCCTCCTCTATACATATAGGGCCGGTCTCCTAGTGCCATGGGCAAGATAGGACCGGCCCTAATAAGATTAGGATGAGGGGGGGCGGTTTTTAGGGATTTCCAATGTCTATCGTGAAGCCTGGACGAAAACGCCCTTCACGAAAAGTAAAAAACTGAAAGAGAGACTGAGTAAGGTGCGCTACTCGGAATCGAGTTCTGTCAGTGTCTATGAGCTCCTGGAATTATTCCGCTTATTCTAAGATTCATATTCAATGTGTTCTGAGCCATATTTCAGTATTTACCAAAATACCCCTACGGCCCGTAACACATATGAATTAGGTTCTTAGGCTCCGGGCTTGCGCTCCATCGCGCTACTTCACATCCAATGTATCCAACCAGATCGGGGAACAATTCCTATATGCAACGACATGGTGGAACCTTCAGGGTTCGGGATCTCTAGCTCCAACCGGATCTCTGATTAACTATTCCGGTGACACACCGAAAGATTCGTTAAGCAGCCCTAATCTGATTAACCCACGTAGCCACCCAGAGTGCGACGCAAGTTGAACTCTAGTGATCCTAAACTTATGTTACTCCTTCGTAACCCTGTTCTCTACTATACTCCGATAATCTTCAGTCCCTCCTATTACTGGTGCCATGATACGACTCGGGCGGTGGGGAGCACCGTCAGATCCCGATCGATCATCTGACTAGGGTTTGATGACTTGTTATCTATAACACCACACACCTTCCAGTACTATACCTAGCATCCGGAATATCGTCAATCATACTGACAACCACCAGGCCTGGGTTAACTGTGTGGACAGATTGACTCATCAAAACGCACCTATCCAACACTGGACGTCGGATAACCTGTAGGGATTACATATCACTCAAGCGTCAGCCGGATAACCCAACGTACCGTGGTATTGGACTATGGAAGGTCCGCACACGTTGGCACATCAAAGCACCACACAACTGATTGGCCCAGTATACATGGTCCCTCAGGGTTAAGGACAGATTATCTATAGTAGTAAGATGGTTTATACACCAGTGTCTGAATCACTGAATTGTGCACCGTCTTGGTTCCTGTTCAACACGATTATCGTGTTTGGTCAGGTGAATGGGAATCCCACGTTCCCGTGGTGGAAACTTCACCACATCCTCTACCTGCCAACAGCTTGTTCTCGGTGAAGCGACCGGCATCACCTAAGTTGTGAACTAGTTCTAGGTCTACACAGAACTGGTCCACTGGGTCTCCCAAGCATGAATCCTCCATGCGTCTCAGTGGCCTACTGTGTTCCATAGGATCCTTTTATTGTATGAGTATTATCATTTACCAGAGTAGTATTCTAATTAAAGCAATAACCAAAGTCATCTTTATTAATGTTAATATAGAAAATCTACGCTAAAGACACACGAGCTACAACATGCATGTCTTCCGTAGATCGTAGTATGCCTCTAGGGTGTCCGCACATATGCTAAGATCATAGATTTGCATTTAGATTGTTTTGTAGAATTAATTGTAATGAAGCATACAACGTATGATCTTTGGATCTTTGTTTTGCTTCCGCTGCGACTCTGATAAGCGGATCCAATTCCAACAGTATGTTCATGGACTCTTATTTTTGTCGGATATAGGTCAATAGGAAATTTCGGATGCGTTACAAGGCTTGGGCGGGGGTGCGACACATGCTACGTACTAGCTTGTTGGCTCCTTCATTAACCGAGTTCAATTGGACAAAACCCCACACTTGGGCATTTTATATGCTAAGAACAAATAAAAATAAAAATTCTTTACAAGGGACATTTAACATAATGCATGCAGGTACATCAAGATGTCGGGGTATCCAGAGCTTGAAATGGCCCATGTATGGAACGGTGAACAAAGACGACGATCACCTATTGCTCTAGTGCCCATTCGCTAAAGGGATTTGGCTCTTCCTTATCAGGAAGCTTAGGGGTTGTTTTGGTACGTGCAACAGCTCTTCCCCTTAATCCTCTTCCAGGAGAGGTTATTACCGTCAATTACTATGTCTAATGCAATCTGATGGTCCGCCCTTTCCGGCTGCTGGAATAGAATTAGTCGGAGTGATATTTTTAAGTTCCCAAACCCTTCATTCCACCTGAGCAATTAATTGTCGTTATTTTCAAATCATGAAATTTGGAATGGAAATAGATTGTTCCGGAATGATGCCAAACACCCCCGTAATCTCGGGAGTTATCCGTCGTCCATCGTGTCCCTTTGGACCCGTTGGAGGAAGAAGAGAGTCGCAGTCAAGCCTTCGAAATGGTTGGGACGTTCTCGTTCTCGCAACGTGTCACTTCATCTATCTAGAGCAAAGTCATTTATTCTCTGAAAATGACTTAAACCCCCTCCTCAATTGAGCCCTTCTAAAAATAAAAATAAAAAAAAATATTGAATCTATATTCTTGTAGTAAACTCTCAAATTTACATATAAATTGAAAATCAAAATAACTAGAGATAACAATTACCCTGTTGATAAATGCTTCCCCATTAACATATCCACAAATAGTACTAGCTAGTACTATCCTCTAATGTGCCTTTCTTCTATAATTCCATGAATTTATTTCTGAAAAACAAAAAAATAAAAATAAAAAAATTCCATAATGTGGGGTTTCAGAGACCATTAGCATTGCTGATGGATGATCACCTCCGACCAAAGCCCATGACTTTGGGCGCATACCGCAACAATCGGACCAAAGAGTTGGGTGCGAACTTCCGAGCAAACAGGAAGCAAACCCTAGTGCTCATGCCATTGTAGGTACAGGTCGTCCCACTCCTCATCCACTCCAGCATGCCGGGAGTCACCTGCGGCCTCTGAAACCTCGCCGGATGGGGCCCGCCTTTCGACCAGTCGACCCAGGTGACGCTCCGGTTCGCGTTCCGCCACCAGAACCTGGCGCTCACGAACGTCGGCAGGTAGTGCTCGTCCACGTAGCACGACGGCCTGCAGTGCCGCTTGAACACCGGGAAGTATCTCTGGTCGGAGACGATCTCGACCGCCAGGTCGCGGTCCGCCTCGAACCACTGGGAACCCTTGCGCCACTGCTCGATTTTCACCCGCGGGCTCATCCGGTGGTTGTACCGGCCGCGGCCGCTGGGGCCGGGCTCGTCGTAGGCCCCGATGAAGGTCATGGTGGAGTTGGTGACGTAGGAGTAGACGGTGGGGAAGTTGAAGAGGGGGATGCAGGACTCGGAGAGGAGGATGAACCGCTGGTTCGAGAAGTCGAGCAGAGCGTTGGCGAGGAGGCGCCGCTCGGCCTCCATCATGTTCACCTGTCCCCATTGCACCACCTGCGCGCCAAACTTTCATTAACATACTTCATCATACATGAGTCTCTACCTACTTTATCTCAATGTCTCAATGTTTTAGTTAGGGTGTAAGTGTGTAACTCAGGTCCATTTGGTTCGGGTTTCAACCAAACTAGGGCTGGCAAAATTTCGGACCGACACGAAGTTAGCAGGTCTGGGTCAGGGCTAAACGGGTTCGGGTTGTAAAGGGTCAACACGATAGACCCGTTTAATAAACGGGTCGGGTCTGGGTTTAGGATCTGGACACGGTAGACCCTGGAAGACCCGTCTAGTATTCAACGGTCATGTCGGGTCGGGTCTATCCGCAATCTGATAGTATAATATATAATACCAACGGGTCTTTCGGGTCAGGTCGGGTCGAGTCGGATTGGGTCAGATCGGGTCAACCCCGGGTGGTAAACGGGTCTTATCGGGTCTACCCGTTTATTAGCGGGTCGGGTACAGGTTTTGGATCTAGACACGATTAGTTAAACGGGTCGGGCCTGGGTCTGAGGGTTTTGGATACGACACGAAACTAGACACGACACGAACCCGACACGACCCGACCCATTGCCACCCCTAAGCCAAACCGATCTAGTTCGGTTCTTCCAAATCTAAACCAAACCCGATCCGACTTGAGCATAAACCCGACCCGATCCACGTACGATATGATCGGTTTGGTCGGGCCTCGGGTTGACAAGTCTAGGCACGCATCACTTTGCAGAAGTGATGTAGGTCTGATCTGCATCAAAATTTTTTACAACATTTTTATATTAGATTTATTTATTTATGCTAATTTTAGGTCCATATCTGATGTTTTGGATCTTTATCTGCTTATTTACCAGTGGTAGTCAATGCATTGTCGTGCGGATCGAGTTGTCCACGACCTCATCCGGTGACATTTTGGATCAGTCTGGTCTTTTTCCGATGAGTTTCGAACTTTATTGTCAATAAAATATAACTAGCTATAGGTTTCTGCAGGACACCCAATGATCAAGATTAGAACTTTATCCAATGATTCAATTATCATAACTTAAGACAATAATCGTGTGGTATTAATATGGGCTTCAAATAAAAAGCTATTGGGCTTTTAAGATAAGCCCAACATGACTTTCTTTCATACCACTCGCCCTCCTTTTTTTATTTTTGCCACCAGAAAGACGGGTTCTCATGTTAAGGCCAATATACATACTATATAAAAGTTATTAAATATGGGTTCGGATCTTGGATTAGTTCATATTTACGTGATCCCTAATCTTGAATCGACTCTAAATTAATCGGGTCCTAAAAAATGAGAACCGAACTAATCCGGATCATCAGAATACCCGACCCAATGCAACCCGACCTTCAGTTCTCAGCTGGTTACCTGACCCAAGTTGCATCCCTAGTTTAAGTACCGAATTTTCGGTAATTTAAGTTCTAGTGAAAAGCTATCAAATGTGCCAAATCAAAAGGATGCCATCAGTTAAGTATAGAATCATCCATCTCATTATCAGAATCTCATTAGTATAAAGGAATGAGGAGAGCAGAAGCAAAATATGGCACAAGAAAGAAAGAATACCTACAAAGGGAAAAGTTAAGAGGGAGAGAATCAAAGCAATGTATAAAGGGCCCTCACATTAGTTTTGTTCCAATTGGAGCAAAGATGGATACTTGGGGGCTTTGTGGTGTGCAAGAATCGATCAGAAAATGTTAAACCAAGTGTGGGACCCACCCAAATGTAGTTAATTAGGTTGTGCATCATAAGGTTGTTCTAAGAAATTTATTGCAGAGCAATGTCATACCATATCCTTAAGTTTTATTAGGTTAGAGAGGTGGTCATAATTTTTTTTTATTTTTTTGGGATCGGCGGGTGTTCTGAAAATCTTTTCAGGCAATGGACCACTTCAAGTTCTGACTAATCCCTCCGAGAGTATGTAAAGCCCAACCCACTCGGCAATTTCCACTTCACTACTGGATAAATTGAGGTGAGGAGGAGTCGAACACACAACCTCCTCACCAAAGCATCTGTTGCCTTGTCAACTCTTATATCCGATCCCTTGGTGGGACAAGTTTTTTTTTTTCGATACATAACCAAGGGTCATTAGACCACCAGAAGTGGCTATCATGGCACAACACATTAGATGTGACCTAGCCCACCACATACAAGCAAGTGCTTGCACGAGCGAAAACGGAAAAGTGTCCACGTGGCAACAACGAATTGGAGAGGCCCACCTAGTTCGAAGGAGCTCACCTGGTTGAAGTGGCCGGGAATCAATACTGGTAAGTGCCCACAAGGAGCGATACCACTACCAACTGCTTTAAGCAACGGTGATAGGTGATCACAAAGTTGAGACAAGAAGCTAGGCTCCCATCTACACCCCCAATCAATGTATCAAGCATTTGATTGAGTCACAACTCAAAACATCTCCAATGGTCCCCATGGAACTAAATATCAAGGCCTGTTGATTTCAGGCTAAACAGCCATCCATTACTGTTGTTGGTGATAGAAGCGAAAAGCACTCACGATAAAGCCCGCGGTAGGGCACAACGTGAAACTTTGAACAGCAAGATAAGTTGCAAACATGTCCACAATAGGCCCATGCCCTTGGGGGCGGTCCCGCTTGGTGCGAATGCCGATGCACTGACTCCTGGGCTCGGCCACCAAGGTATGATCGAATCTTGATTGTCAAAGTTTTTATCGATGGAGATTGTTCAAATAGCATTACTTGTCCTAGTGATAGCGCTTTATCAATACCTATGACTGGAGCGAAATCATGGGACATCTTAGTAATAGCAATTTAATTGCCAATGCCTATGGTTGGAGCGGATCGATCATTAGAGCATCTCCAGCGGACGACCAATCTAATGGGCCCCACCTGAATATGGGTAATATCTATCGTCCCATTTCAAGCTCCAGCGGATGACCCATATATGTGGTCCCCACAGTTTTTATACAAACTCATATGGATCTTTGCAGATGGTTTCCCACGACCCAAATAATACATATGGCGACATAAAAAAGGGTGATGATGATCCGACGGACCAAACCTACTTGCCTATCACTTTTGGCCTGAAATTTTAATCAAGAGGCTATAAATCATCCGAGATTTTTATAAACATATCATATGGGTCATCCGCTGTAGTTCTTCTTTTTTCATCTTATGCATAAGCTGAGTTGACAGTTCTTTGGCTATGCAAAGTACAGATACATATGGGTCATCCGTTGGAGATGGTCTTAGTGCCAAAAACCACCGGGTACTCGGTTATCGGATTGCTAGGTAGACCCGACCTATTGAATTTTAAACAGGACTTCTCGAATCAAATGGGTTAGGGATAAAAACCTGGACTCGACTACTAATCGGGTAAGTTGTGTTGACTCATTTTCAACCCGAATCTGTTTAACCCAATCGCAGATCCGCTAATTTTGTGTCAGGCCCAAAATTGCCAGCTCTAACGCCACCTCCCCTGTGTGCTGGATTAGCGGCACAAAGGGTAGCCACCAAGTATTGTTCTTTTCTCATGATAGGTTTCGAACACTGAGGAATCTATTTGTCAAGGATAGGTTTCGAACACAGCCTATCCACCGGCCGTAAGGCCCATCGAAAAAGATACATAAAACTGAAACCAACAATAATAACGACCAAGTCCTTTCGCATCAAATTTTAGTCAAGACAGAAACATCTAAAATAAAATAAAAATGACAAATATCAATAATTATGCCTTTTCGTGTCAAGTTTGGCAGTGATGTCAGCCTTCCCATTAATATCAATTTGGTATAATTCTTAGTCACTAGTTGCAAATTGAGTCAGATTTTTTTTTTTTTTCCTTAGAATCCTAGAGATGAGGGGTTTGGCATGGACCCAACCGATTTATTAAGTGAGGCTCTAATAAAAAAAAACTCAAAGACGATTACATACTATACGGATCTGAGAGGTTGCTGGACATACCCATGCTCCACCCGGAAGTATAAGCATGAGATTGATTCCCCTATGGATTGGAGTTTCACAGGTGACATCGGCTTAAATTCTAAGCCAAGGGACTAATTCAACAAGGTGTTCACAGCTCTAAGAGCGTAATTGCAAAAAAAAATTGTCTTGGCATTTTCATTTGAACTCAAACCCCTGTGGACGGAAATGTCTCTCATCTTCCTTCAAATTTAGATTTGTTGTCACTCATTCGCCACCGTCGCCGTTGCCCCCGCCGGACCTAATCGAACCACCCGCCGTCAATGCCAGACCTAACCGAGATCTAAAGGCCATGGGATGGACTATGGACCTAGAAATCCCAATCTAAACTGAACCCTAGCTGCCGCCTAGCCTTCGTTGCTTGCGGCCGCCTCTATCTCCACCTCCACCGCTCACACCCGTCGTCTCCTTCATCGCTGCTCACGGCCGCCTCTAGCCTCCGCCGCTCCACCATGGCTGATCGGAGAAAGAAGAGGGTGGTCTGGGGATTAAAAATAAGGGAAATGATTTATCCTAATGTTGGGTGGGTTAGAGGGGCTGAAGCTCAAATAAAAGTTTATGTGGGTTTATCCTAATGTTAGGTTTGTTAGAGGGGTCCTAGGCTAATAACCGCATTAAAAAAAAGAAAAATTTTATTCATACTCTAAAAATCTGTAACTAGCCCCCGTTTCATAATAACTTACTAATTTTTTTTAAAATATCACTCTTATCTTAGACACATCCAATTAAAACCTAAAACAGAACATTTTAGGCATCGACTGCAATTGGAAAGAAATTGAACGGTGGTAAAAGCATGACTGTGGCGTCATTGACATCGACATCGACAACATGGTTCGAAGATCTTACTTCCTTCAATCGGATTCCTTCATAAACGTTAACACGGCTCAAAGATCACACTTTTTCGGATCGGATTCCTCCATACGAGATCTAACCCCTCTATCAATGGGAAAAAAAGAGGGACATCTCTCTCTCTCTCTCTCTCTCTCTCTCTCTCTCTCTCTCTCTCATCAAGCCATCAATGAATGGGAGATGATCAAAAGAATCCTTCCCATGTTCTTATACTTATGGGGTTCAACATCTGAAAGGAATGGGGTATGATCAAGATGGGGCAGACCATTTAACTGGGGTGTATTCAATGTAGGGTGTACGAATGAAAGGATATTTTTGGGATAAAAATAGGATATAATTTAAAAAAAAAAAGGGTGTGTTAAAGTATGTTGGAAATGGGGGCTAATTACAGATTTTTGAGGTACGAATAAAATCTCCCCCCAAAAAAAAAACTCTAAGGACGTAAGTGGATGGGTTTGTACTGGTCTGGTCAGCCGGGAGCTGGGACCCATATAACCAAGTTGCGTGAACCTGCACCCACGTGTCCTTATGAGCCGAATCCCAATGGGTCCAAGGCTGGGAAACATTCGGGTCACGGATGGTCACACGCATGCCAGTCGTTTCGACGGTTAAAGCCCTTGTTCAAATCAAACTTGTCTCGTTTTCAAAAAGAAAAAAAATCAAACTTTTCTTCTCCATGTTCACATTAGAATCTTAGTAATTTGTGACGTGTATAGAAAGTATAGAAAGTAAGGCATCCGCATAAAAGAGACCCCCAAGTCTACCCCATGTTGGATAGATCCTCTGTTCGACTCTCGATACAGACATTATGGAGCGAACTTTTCCCCAAGATTGTTGTATCATGTTTGTGTCTATGTTGCTTTTTCCTGTTTTGATCTCTAGACCACTTTGAGTTCTTGCCCTATCACCCTATCCTTTGACCGCTAGTTTAGCAATGGTCGGTTTAACAAAAAAATCTTATGCCCCTTTTATCTGTTCTCTCGTGCATCCGATTGTTATAACCTGCCGTTGTACATTATCTCACTTGACCCCAACCGACAGGTAAAGGACGGATGCAACTATCTCAACGATATTGGTGCATGCTTGGCATCACAGTAGCCGTCTCTTTGCTTGCCGGCTGATACTGATTGCGATTCACGTAGGGCGTAGATGACGGTGTAACAGATAAAGGGTACAGATGATTTTGGATTCATAAAAAGAATCGCAAAAGCAAAATTCAGCCATGATCATGATTTGTTCAATCATTTTGATGCAAATTCGAAAACTTTTAGGATGGGGCCCAAAAAAAAAATGCTATGATCAATGCTTTAAAAATTTTTAAAAAAACCGGTAAGAAATATCTAATTCCCCATTAGTTAGTTTCTATTAGAGGATGAAAGAAAATGCAGAAAAGAAGTCAACCTTAAATAGAATTTAAAAAAAGAAATAAATAAATGACCTCACCTTACTGGGAACCCGCCGCCCATGGAAGACCGAACCCGCCGCCACCGACTCATTGAACGCGGGATCGGAGTGCACGTAGATTGAGTACAGCCCTTCGTTCCCCCTGAAGAACTCCTCCCACAGCGGCGCCAGCGGGAGACCCCCCCTCGTCAGGAACATGAAGGCGACCTTGGCGGCGCGGCCGCCCGGCTGCGGCTTGATCCGCGGAACCATCGACGCCCTCCACAGCAACTCCTCGTCGGTCATGTCGTGCATGACTTGGCTTGGCTCCACATATCCCTTCAGCCCCACTCGGTCGTTACCAGCGCCTATATGATCAACCCGTACAGGTGGCGGCGGCGGCGGTGGTGGTAGCGACGGTGGTGGTGGTGACGGTGGTGGTGGTGGTGGTGATGGTGATGGTGGTGGAAGCGACGGTGGTGGTGGTGGTGATGGTGATGGTGGTGGAAGCGACGGTGGTGGTTGAGGTGGTAGAGATGGTGGTGGAAGTGGGGGCAGAGAGGGTGGCGGCAGAGGGGGTGGAGGGGAGGAGAGGAAGGGGAGGTTGGTGATTTGGAGAGAGAAGGGGATGGGTTTGAGGTACAAGCTGGATGTTATGCCGAGAGCCAAGCCGAAGCTGAAGAGGAGGAAGCCCGGGAGGAGCTTGAGGAGTTGGGAATCGGGTTTGAAGAGCACGAAAGGGAGTTGTTGCCGCTGGTTCTTCATTGATGGCCGGAGGGTGGAGGAAGAGGAGAGCTAGCGCAGTTGGAGGGTTTGTGGACTCACAGGGGGGATGATGGAATGTGGGGATTCTGAGCTTATGTCATATCTAGAGAGAGAGAGAGAGAGAGAGAGAGAGAGAGAGAGAGAGAGAGGGGGAAGAGAGGGACAGGACCAGGGTCCAAGGAAGGGAGCTAGGACTTTGTCGATGAGATTTTCTACGGGGTTCGAAGCTTCGCCGATTGGACAGATAGGCATGCCGTTGGCCGTCAACTCTCACGGAAAGTAAGTTGGTCGTTGGCACGCAAAGGGGCACATGGCATGGGAACGGAGATAGAGCACCTGGACCCTGTTTAGCTTCTAAATGGTGATGAACTGATGATGATCGATGGTGGTCAACTTTCAGTACAGATGAAGCTTCTATTATTGTCAAATTAGTCCGTTGGCTTGCTTTAGAGGGGGGATAACATGTCGTTAATTAACTAATTAACCTTCAGAAAATTCTATCCTATCCTTTCTCCTCCTTCGCCCGCTGAAGCCTGTGTAGGTCAGTGTATGGTTTCTGATAGCGTTAGAGTTTAGCCCCACATCGGTTAGCGGACTGGGTATACAGTGTTGTCATCATATACCCTCTATGGACCTAATAGAATTGGAAGAATTTTCTATATTCATTAGGGCTTTATGGTCAGGTATAAATAGCTACAAGTCTTGCATAAGAAGTTAGGGTTAGGTAGGTACAAATCTTGCACAGCAAGTTAGGGTTAGACAAGCCATATATACACATACAATCTTAACACCCCCCCTCAAACTCATGGTGGATCAAACAGCGTGAGTTTGCCAACTAGAAATTGAAAGCGATGAGTTGGGTGAGACTTTGTAAAGAAGTCCGTGATTTATTCAGCGGATGATACGTGGTAGAGAGATAGTCCTGGTCTCGCAACGCTCTTGGGTGAAGTGGCAATCGATCTTTATGTGTTTTGTTTGCTCATGAAAGACTGGATTGCAGGCGATCTGAATTGCACTCTTGTTGTCACAGTAAAGAGGAGTAGGTGAGGAGACTTCAACCCCAAAGTCTGAGAAAAGGCGCCTGACATGGATGATTTCTTTAGTGGTTGAAGTCATAGCTCGGTACTCGGATTAGGTGCTGGAGAGGGAGACAATATTCAGCTTCTTACTGCGTCAAGAGATAAGAGAGTCGTCGAGAAAGAGATAGAAATCAGTGGTGGAGCATTGAGTAGTAGGATATATCACCGACCCAATCAATGCCGGAGAAGTCCTAAAAAACCAAAGAGGAGTCTGCAGGAAAAAGGAGGGACCGGGTGATGGTAACTCGTAGATAGCGAAGGATCCTCAAAAGGGCTGCATAGTGAGCGGAGCGAGGGGATTGAACAAACTGGCTGACAATACTGACCGCATGAGCAATATCAGATTTGGTGTTGCACAAGTAGACAAGCTGCCCTACTATCTGCCTATATCATGTAGCATCGGAAAGAGGCTCACCATTTGTGGGATGAAGCTTAACATTAAGCTCCTCAGGTGTATCAGTAACCTTCTAATCAACAAGTGCAGCTCGAGCTATAATATCTGAAGTGTATCACTGTTGAGAGACGAGGATGCCATCCCGACTTTGTGCTACTTCAAGGTCAAGGAAATAGCGAAGACGATCCAAATCCTTCATCTGAAACTGTCGTTGGAGATGAGCTTTGAGCGATGCACTACTGGTAGCATTAACGCCTGTGATGATCATGTCATCGACATAGAGAAGAAGGAGAACCCGCCCATGCGGGAAGGACTGTACAAACAGATAGTGATTCTGGTAGCTCTCAGAGAAACCAATCTGGCGAACAACGCTACAAAAACATTTGAACCAAGCATGTGGTGCTTGCTTCAGACTATAGACCGCATAGTGAAGCATGCAGACATGCTGAAGAGGCGTGGAGTAGTCAGGAGGCGGCTGCATGTAAACGACCTCAGAAAGGGTGCCATGAAGAAAGGCATTCTTCACATCCATCTGAAACAGAGGCCACTGGCGAGCGGAAGCAACGGCAAGAAGAGTGCGAACGGTGGTCATCTAAGCAACTGGAGTGAAAGTCTCATCAGTGCCAAGACCATCCTCTTGAATAAAACTGCAGGCAATGAGCCGGGCTTTGTGCCGCCCAACAGATCCATCAGGTCAGTGCTTGACTTTGTAGACCCATTTTGCAGCTAATAAGCTCGACTCTAGCAGGGAGAGGGACAACAGACTAGGTCCCAGTCAGAGCAAACACCTGAAGCTCCTCGTTCATAGTCTGCTACCACTCGGGGTACTGAACTGCCTCATGATAAGAGCGGGGCTCGGAAGGAGTGGTGTGAATTGCGAAAAGGAAAGCATGGTAGGAGGGAGCATAAGAGCGGGCAGCAACACACAAATTAAACTTGTTAGGTGGGCGCCGATCGCGCAGAGGATAGCGGCGCTCTGGTACTGTGACAGGATCTTCAGTCGAAAACGGAGGAATCGGTGGTGGAGAGAGAGGAGACGCTGGGGAAAGCTCGATCTTAACAGGAATGGAGGTGGAGGGTGCGAGGGGAGGGGTCGGGTCCTCAGGAGAGGGTACAAATCAGCCTAGGTGATGGGACTCAACTGGGGGAGGGGGAAAAGGGCGAAGTCTGTAGGACTCGATAGGAGATGGCGGCAGGGCAAAGACAAGTAAGAACAGAGAGGTCATGGGTGAGATGTTGGGAGGCCCTAGAGTCCAAAACCCAGGGAAAGAGAGTACCAGAGTGGGCCGAGTAGGCAGTAGACGGCACAGACGACAAGGAGGCGCCAGAGCTCATCTGGTGCTGCTAGAACTGTTGAAATTGCTGAAACAACTAGAGCTGCTATGGAGTAAGGGCGACAGTAGAGGCGGGCTCAACTAGTGCAGCATGAGTAGGAGAAGAATCATGAACATGTTTTCCTAGGCCAGGAGGGCCTGTATGCTTCTCAGGATGAAGAGTCCAACACATCTCGACCAAGTGGCCATGCTTGTGGCAATAAGTGCAATATGGTTGTATACCATGACCACCAAAATGCCCACCACGACCACCTGAGTAGCCACCAGAATGAGGAGGAACCTGTGGCAGTATCGAAGATGGAGCATATGAGCGAGAAGCGGTGGCAAGAACCCTCTCGTGACTAGTAGCAGTAGCCAGAGTGGGAGGAGGTGGTGTGGTGTCGATGTTCTCCAGTCGGGACTGCTCAGAGAGGAGAGCGGCGACAACCTCGGTAAGACAAGGAAAAGGGGCCCGGTACAATAGTTGCCCGGCCAGGGGTTGAAGAGCCGGGACGAGTCCGGCAAGAAGAACGTGCACCTTTCGATGTTCCCGAAATAGTTGAACCTCAAATGCCGAGGCATTAGGTCTAGGCTCCATCTGCTCGAGCTCCTGCTAGAGGGTTCCCATGAATGTGTAGTACGCCTCCACACGCCGGGTGCCCTACTGGGCTGTCACCATCTCTCGTAGGAGATGGGCCTCACAGGCACCGTCCGACTGAATAAAGAGGCTGCAAAGATGCTTCCAGATAGCACATGCAGTCGGAAAGGCAACCAGTCCGCTGCGTAAAGGAGGTGTCCATCGAGGTGACAAGGAAAGCCTTGACGTGTGCATCCTCGTAAGACCAGTGAGCCGTCACACACTGAAGATCTGCAACGGAGGGAGGAACCATCGGCGTGGCAATGATCTCAGTCATAGTGCCATCGGTATTTTTGATAGACGATGCCGGCATCCCGGGTATGTAGAGGGCATCGATATCCTCGGAGGGTAGAACAGCATGGAAAAGGTGTCGGCAGAGGAACTGACCCTAGCTCGTTTCGGATCGATGCCGACCAGGGAGTCCAGTTGGTTTGGGTAGAGAGGAGGAGATTGGTGTGCGTGGGAAAACGCCTCCCGAAGATCCGATCATCGTTGATGGAGGCCATGATGCGAAAGTGTTATCTGATCGTGGTTGCAAGGATAGGCCAAGGCGGTGTTGGACTAGACGCGAAGGAGGTGCTGGGTAGCGTCGATCTGAACGCAGAGGAGAGGAGGAGGGTCATGCGGCATCGGGCTGCATGGAGGAGAGGCTAGTCGGTGTCGGTATGGACGTAGAGGATGACTGGGCCGGCGTCGGGCATCGATTTTGACGCGGAGGAGAGAGGGTCGGCCGGTATCGAGACGGATCATAGAGAGAGAGAGAGAGAGAGAGAGAGAGAGGCGATCGGCTAGGGTGCATGGCTCTGATACCATGATAGAATTGGGAGAATTTTCTATATTCATTAGAGCTCTATGGCCAGGTATAAATAGGTACAAGTCTTGCACAGCAAGTTAGGGTTAAACAGGTACAAGTTTTGCACAGCAAAGGGTTAGATAAGCCACATATACACACACAATCTTAACAGAACCTTCCCTTATGACCCAGGTTTTAGGGTGTGAGGATATCTAACACCAGGTCCCTCGCAAGTCGTCGCCACTATCCCGCCTCTTTTCTCGTCCTCCATCTTTTCCAATTCCCGTCGATACCCTAAGCCACCTTGGAAACGTGTCGGTGGCTACCCTGTCAACATTATCGATGGTCAACCTCCGACGTGTTTTTGAGGTGGGTTAGGATTTTGGCAAGTAATGAAGAGGTCCTGGGTGTCGGAGGGACCGGGGCGAGGTCAAAAAGGGTGCGGCGGGGCGGGGAAGTAGGCGGAGGGGGCTAGGGCTAAAGGGCGATCGCGTTGTGAAGTAGGGTAGGTAAAGTGGGGTTTTAAAAAAAAATTTGTACTTTTTGATAAAAATAAACTGCAAATTAGGTATAGGTCCATAACCATTTTGCAATATTAGCTGTAGGACATCATAATTTGCTATATTAGCTAAGGTCCCTACAAGTATACATTCTTCTCCAGGAAGAGTATATATTCATCTTCAGAAACAACATATATTCATTTCAGCAAGAGTATACATTCGTCTTTTAAAAGAGTATATATTCGTCGGGAGGGACTTTAGCTATATTTCGAAATTAATGTGCCCTGCAACTAAAAGTTCTCTCTCAAGACAAACTTATGTCTTAAGAGGTCATTGACCTATGTAACAGGGACCTCATGGGACCCCCTTTTGTAAGATCTTAACTAGTCTAATTGGTAGTACCAAAAAAAAAAAACTTATGTCCAACTTCCCCCCCCCCCCCCCCCCCCTTAAAAAAAAAAAAAATTTGTACTTTAAACGGGCGCCAAGCTAGAATCGGTGGGTGCATGTAGAATTTCCATTAGTTGTTGGCAATTGAGGCCGACAGAGGGCTTGGTTAGATTAAGTGGTCTGGGTCCAAAGGTTAGAGTTGCTAAGAAGGGATCTTAACTGCTCTGAGTTTTGTCCGATATAGACATGGAAGTCTTCTAGTCCATTTCTAGGTTGGTCGGGTAGATTCCAATTGTAAACCAGGGTTGTGTTCAATCCATCTCTCTCTCTCTCTCTCTCTCTCTCTCTCTCTCTCTCTCTCTCTCTCTCTCTCTCTCTCTCTCTCTCTCTCTCTCTCTCTCTCTCTCTCTCTCTCTCTCTCTCTCTCTCTCTCTCTCTCTCTCTCTCTTATAAGGACATACTTGTTCTGCTTAGAGCGGTAACTATAAGTGTCATTGCACAAGAGAGACCACAGCTCGAAGCCTGTCAATTATTGGCATGCAAACTATCTTTTTGAAAAAATTTATCCACACCCCCAAACTACTTCACATACATGTATTCTTCTAAAAATTGATTCCCACCTCATAACTCATATGTTTCCTTCCTCTCCTTCCGCACCGCCGGAGACGCCACCGTCAAAGCCGCCACCATTTCCCCTCCTCCTTCCCCGTCGCCGCTAGAACCGTCGCCAGAGCTTGTTGAGCCCGCCGTTAAAACCATCCATCCCTCCTCCATCTTTCCTATTGCCACCGAAGCCCTAACCCACCCTAGAGTCATCGAAGATGGAGTCCTAATACATCAAACGCATGAACCGGTGAGCATCCTCGGGTTCTGTCTATGGTGGCTCTAAGATGGGTTAGGGCTGCTGCTTTGGCTGCGGATGGGACGATTGTGGTTGAGGTGGAGGAAGCAACAAAGACTGCAGTGGATGTTTCTAGCGAAGTCGACGAGGAGGACCCTTCGACTTGGAGGGGCCTCGGTATTGTGGAAAAGAGCTTTATTGGTTTCCCTGTGGACGTCCTTGAGAGAGTTAAGGCGATCTTTGTGAAGCTCCAAGCTTAAGAGACATCCTATGGAGATGATGATGGGGATTCCAATGATTTGTATGAGGAGAACTATCTTTTCTTCACTAATTTAGCGGTTCAATATTGGGGATGGAGCCCTTTGAAGAGGGTGCAATACATCTCCTTTTCTAGACATTTGGTGGCAGAGAATCTAGGTAAAAGAGTTAAAAGACGTTGGACTACGGGAGATTGTGATAGATCTACGTGTAGTGGAGGCCGGGGTTCTCTGAATCTCTGGAGACGGTATGACTTGATGCTACACTTGTTCTATGTGTGTGCCTCGTCTTTTGGGTTGTTCATAACTGAGCGTGTTTGGATTGTAAGCTAGTGAAGCAAGTTTGATAAGTGCTATCCTGGCTTACTTCAGGTGTTTTGGGTTGCTCATTTTGAGTTAAGTTGTGAACTGTATTTTTCATTTTCGGTTTTAATAAAATTATTCTATTTACCTTTCAAAAAAAAAAAGATGGGTTAGGGCTTCAATGGCGGTGGGAAAGTTGGAGAAGGGAGGAGGTGGCTTCGACAACGAGCTCAACGAGCGCAGGTGACGGCTCCGGCTGTGGTGGGGAAGGAGGAGGAGGTGAATGAGGAAAAGTCGTGGCATCTCCGGCGATATGGGAGGGGAGGAAGGAAGCAGCATGTAGAGAGTATGAGGTGGGAATTGATTTTTTGGAGGTAACGAGATATGCGAAGTCATTTGGGGGTATGAATAAAATTTGGGGTAATGGGTGTTAGGTCCCATACAACATATTCGATTAATGAACAAGACACTCATAAGATTCCTTTAACAATAGGTCCAAAAATTAAGTTTTAAACCTGAAACTGCCCCCTCCCCCCTTCTCTCCTTTTCCTCCTCTCTCGAGCAGCCGGCGATAGCAGCGGCGAGTGGCTGGCGGTGGCGAGCAGCAGTGGCGAGTAGCAGCTGACGACGGCGACAGCAGCGAGCAGCAAGCAACGAACATCAGGCGGTGAGTAGCTAGCGGCGACTACATCATTGGCGGTGAGCATCGGAGGCGGCAAGTCAGGAGGCGGCGGCGAGCATCAGAGATGAGAGGTGGCGGTGGCAAGTGGGTTTTGTTTGGCTTGGATTAGGTTTAGAATTAGATCTAGGACTTTAGGGTTCATCCCCATGGCCTGTAGATCTTAGGTTTTAGGATTCCGATTAGGTTTTAAGATTCTAAGTACATTAAGGATTAGGTATAGGGTTCACCTCATGGCCTATAGATCTTAGGTTTTAGGTTTTTTTAGAGGGGAATGGCATGCAAATGAAAATTTGAAGTAAATGAAGGGGCATTTTCATCCTTTATCCTTGCTCACTAAGTCCCCCATAAAATTTATCATATTTTACAAGACCGAGTCTTGTAGCCCACTTTTTTAAAAAAAAAAATAAAATTTGTCTCAAAACTTGTTCAAAACTAATGACCAAATAACTGGTCATTAGTGTTTTGGGCTGTTCTCTAAAGTTAGGATACTCTGAGGGTTTATATGGATATATCAATTTACAATGATCTACATGTAAAAAAAGTAAGGTTGCAGGATATTTTTCTTCAAAAAAAATTTTTTTAAAAAAACTTTTTTATATTCCTCACTCTTTTTATCATTGTTTTTAATAAACAAAAAGTACGGAAAATACTTGTTTTTTTCCCCCCGACAAGATGCTTGCCCATTGATATTGCCTTTCCATCCCCAACGTGTATAAATATCTCAAATCGATACAAAGCCTCGTCGTGCTGTCGAACCAATCTCAGAAAGATCTTCCTTGGCGAGGGGCAGATGGCAGTGACTCAGACTCTCAAGTACTCAGATCTAAAGGCGCCCATGGCAGTCATCAGTCTCAACTTCATTGCACCCCCTCAACTAGGGGTGCCAATGGGTCGTGTCGGTCGGGTTTGGGTCGGGTCTAGTTTCGGGTCGTGTTCAAAACCCCTAGACCCGGACCCGACCTGTTTAACTAATCGTGTCTAGATTCTAAACCCGTACCCGACCCGTTTATAAATGGGTAGACCCGTTAGATCCGTTTACCACACGGGTTTATTCAGTTGACCCGACCGATCCGACCCAATCCGACTCGACCCGACCTAACCCGATAGACCCGTTGATACTATATATTGCAGTATCGAATTGCCAGTAAACCGACCTGACACGATCGGTTGAATTTTAAACGGATCTTCCGGGTCTACCGTGTCCAGACCCTAAACCCGAACCCGACCCGTTTATTAAACGGGTCTATCGTGTCAACCCGTTTACGACCCAAACCCGTTTAGCCCAGACCCAGACCCGCTAACTTCGTGGGGGGTCGTGTCGGCGGGTCCAAAATTGCCAGCCCTACCCTCAACATTCCGAAGGATAAGACAAGGTTCGCATCCAGCAATCCAGCACCCTAATGTATTTCATAAAGAGCCGATGAGGTCATTTTAAAAAGATTCGGGTCATCTCGGTGGCATTGTCATGACCTTGGACATAGCCTAAGGTGTAATAATTGTATAATTGTGCTCTAGATATCTTGGATCATAGTTTACGTGACATAAGAGCATCTCCAACGATCCTCTCATTCCCCATCCATGTCGGGGTTTTAGGGGGGGAGAGGCCGAAAAATCAGTTTCCAACGAAGCCCCCCATCATCCCCTCCCATTGATGGGGAGAGGGAGATTATTACAACACCCATCTTTATGGGTGTGCATCGGTTCAAAACCGACATATTTGGGCAAAACCCAAACCAATCCAATGTGGGTCGGTTTTGAGGATTTTCAATCTGATCCGGACCGATCTGAATTGGAATCCAATCCAATTATAGTTAGTTTGGATTGAATTGGATGGTCGGTTTGGGTTTTGACCCATATGTTTATTGGGCTTTTCTAAATAAATCTCCAATCTTTAACACCATTCAATAAAAGATCACAAAAGGTCAAGAGAAAAAAAAAATCATACCAACAAGAATAGCATCTTTGGATGAAAAAAAACAAAATCATACCAAGAAAAAAAAATAGAGAGAGAGGTGCACAGGTCACAGCCTACGTTGTTGGTCCATTGGAATGGAGAGTGGCGATCCTGACGGCGTCGATAAAACTCCTGAATCCCGGATTCCCGATCGACTACTGTGTTGTGGCTAGGGTTTTCCACCAACCGCGAGGAGATGCCAACAACCGTACATGCGTAGAGATTGAGTCTCATCAGTCGCGAGAGACCCACTGGGGCCTGGCACCCGTGCGATTTTTTTAAGGCCCCTATGCGGGCCGTGTGCTACGAGTCATTGACTCATTGGGTCACGCATGTTGCGGGACACAGGCCTCGGTATACTGATCCTAGCGCCTGGCGGTCCATCCTACTAGCCCACAACAATACAGTACTATGTCGGTTCGGTTCGGTTTAGGTCGGTTTTAAATGTACAAATCCGACAAACCATCCAATTATATCGGTTTTTAAAAAACCTAATCCAATCTGATCCATTAAGTATATCGAAACCGATCAAAATCTATCAGTTTGGTTTCGTTAGAGATGCTCTAATAACCTAAAGACATCTAAGTTCCTATGCTTTGCACATCACGATGAAGCTTTGAAGAACTCGTATTCTAACCCATTGGTCATCTGCGGTGCTTGCACCGAATCAAAGAGAGATGCTATTCAGCCCGAATATTTTTCCGATTTTGCCAGCCCGATTGATGTGACAGTGTGCAACTGGTGGTGTAAAAGACTTAAATATGGCTAGTAGATTTCAGCCGCCTTTGGTGGTCTACCAAGACCACCAAAGGGTTTTGACCACCTCATGTCTGTACAAATGCTATGGAAGGGTTTTGGCCAACCTAATATATTTTGAACGCCCTGTTATCTGTATCTAGGGTCATGTAAAAATTAAAAAAAAAATTCACCTAAAAGTTCATAAAAAATTCTTATTGGCTTGTATTTTTGATTTTTTTAAAAAAGTATTTTCGAACTTCAAAAACCACAAAAAAAGTCCGCAGGTCCACGAGAAAGTAGGATTCAAAGTCTTTGGACTCTTTTTGTTTTAAAAAAAAGGGTCTTTTACAAATCAACTCTTACAAAATACAAAGTAGTCTAATTGCGTATTAAACCCTATATATCTTATATTTGCATATCAACCCTCCAACACATATAAAGTTGTACATATTTACCCTTTCATTACTATCCGTCAACAGAAAGTGACTTGAACATGTTGAGCTTCTAACTTATGGTCCAAATATCCATTTTATCTTATGCTCAAAGGGTGCCTTGCCACCTACGTCAGCTAATTTAAGTTGTTTTCAATGTGAGTACCCTAACCCAAACTCCACTCCAATCTCCCTCCATGCTTGTCTAGCTCTCTAGACTTGTCTGAGAGCCTTCCACACTCGTCCGATAGGTTTGGCAACCCCCATCATTTACACCTAACAGTCAACATGAGAATATTTTGAGTTATTCATCATTTTGAGACGGTAGTTAATCAGAGGGGTGAATATGCATAATTTTCTACGTTTTGGAGGGTCAATATGCAAATAGAAGGTTTCCAGGGGTTAATACACAATTAGACTAATTTGTAGAGGTTGATTTGCAAAAAAACCCCAAAAAAATTGCAGACTCCCAAGCTAAGTCCAGTCAACTGATTCCACAAAAGTAAATAAAAGTCCAAATTGACCAACCCCCCCAAGGTTTTGTGATCGGCCTTTATCACTAACTAACACAAACCTTTATACTGAGTCTCAGTAATTGATGACCAACTGCTTGAAAAGGTTGCCTGAAATGTACAGATTTTGATGCAGGATTCTACATACATAGGCAGCTGTTTTGGCAAGAGATTTCATATGCCATGCTTTCTCTTGATTGCAAATGATAAGGCTACACCACCAA
Organism: Chamaelirium japonicum; assembly: GCA_947650365.1. Lineage (NCBI taxonomy): Eukaryota > Viridiplantae > Streptophyta > Magnoliopsida > Liliales > Melanthiaceae > Chamaelirium > Chamaelirium japonicum. Next base: position 38,711,923 of record OX393553.1, on the reverse strand, counting down.
CCCCGATAATCGCAAGTGCCGCGACACTGCCAAGCTTCCACCGTTTCAGATACGCACATATCCATCGAGAAATAAAATGCAGCCCGCAAGTTGCTCGGAATTTACTCATGGAAAAACCCTGCACAACCCATTCAGAGCTTCAGCTCCAGAATCTTTAAGATAAGCCAAGGGATAACAAGATAGGTCTCCTACCCCCCAACTGCCCTCCTAGGTTTCTTGGAATATGTCCCTTTGCTCCCAAGTTGCATTGGTCAGGTTTTGGGCATCAATTTTAGGGGGGGGTGTGATTTTGCACCCGTAACGAAACCGATCAGTGACGAGCCAATATCGTTGAGGTTCGTGCGATGCGGAATCAACGGCCATGATGCACGCTCTGCCAGCTAATGACGAAAGTACCCTCATGCATCGTGGCTGCTGCTTCCGCATCGCACAGACTGATTTCGTACTGGAGCAGAGTCGAGTCAAAATTTTAGAGGGTTGACATCAGGTTGATAGCCCGTCGAAAAATTCTTGACACTTGATGGGAGAAGGCTTGGATGATGATGGCCAAAGATACTTATTACTTAATAAATGTTGTTTGTTGATGACCATAAGATACTTATTACATAATGAATGTTTGATGCTTGTAAAGAAATATGGTGGCATTTGTTTAGGGCAGCCACCAGAGTCTTGACAGACTGAAACCTGAGCTAATTGATAACTGAAGTTTCAGTAAGCCAACGAAGAATTGATCTTTCAGTGTAAATTGATACATAGGCACATAAAATATATCCATAAATGGAAGTAGAAAGAACTGCATATCGATTTTTGACCTAAATATTAGAAGTAACCGTCCTCGCAAGTAATGCATCGCAACTCCTATGGAACTCTTCTAAAGGGAAGCCCTGCACACTCACAAAGACAGTGTCGGTGTCTAGACATATATGCATAATCTCCCTCACCTTTTCGTAATTGCAGAAACCCCCCTCAAGTACACAGACGCAGTACTGCATGTACACACCTGCAGCACTGCACATGTGTACATGGGAGAGATTTCTGCATTTACTAGAGGTGAGGGAGATTTTGATAATTAGCCTAATATTTGGGGAGGAGTTAGCAAATATCCTGAAAAACTATACCCTTGTAGTAACAATTTACATCATACATACTGTGCATCCTTTGATGATAATTCAAGAACAATCGATAAAATTTGAAACAACAGGAAAATGTGAAGTTCAGCAAGTTTCATCTACCATTCACCGCACCCTTCCCGAGGGGAAGGGGGGTTGCGGTTCACAATGGGGGCCGAGTGGGCCCCACTTATAGGTGGGCCCACCCAGCCTTTTCTTTGGCTTGGGGCAGGTCCAGTGGGCTCCACTTGCATGGTGTGGGCCCACTCAGGCTCTGCTGAGTCAGGTTCAGGCCTTGGGTTCATGCGTAAGGGCCGGGTCTTCACGGGGCAATTTTACGTGTCTACAGCATATTCCCTATTTGTAGTTTTGTTCCTTCGATGCTCACATACACCATCTTTCCTCACATATTGATAATTCATTGTTCTAAAAAGCATTTCGGGTGGCTACCTAGATGTTTTGGGTCTTACACCGCACCGTATAAGTTGGGACCACTTTTCTCTGTGTTCAAAGAAGAAAGGTTGTCTATGTGGCCGTTAGAAGCAGTCATTGTAAGTTTCCATTCTCCCACCTTCTTCTTCTTCATGTTCTTAAATTTAGTCCTCTCTTTTTCTTCTTTAACTAGTATACTATTGTGTTGCTAATGTATAGTGGCTCCCTTGGCCCACTGTGACCACATGAAAGAATGATGCTAGTGGCACCCTTGGCCCATTGTGACAAAAGGGTGACAATAAAAACACAATAGTTAAATAAATTCTAAATTAAATATTTAATGAATTTCAGACATCTCAATCTTTGGCGCCCACCTTCCGCCTTACTGTCTTGGAACTTCCTAACCGTCTTAGTTCCGCCTAGCGCTTTTTAAAACATTATTTGATATTACAACTTCGGGTTGAAAGAGTTGTTATTGATAACTAAGATGGAGGGTTCTATTAATTGAATGATGAGTCTTAATAGCTCAATTTGGATAATTTAGAATGAAAAACATCTTGTACTGAAAGGATTTTATTCATTGGTTGAAAGTGATGACCCAAAGGGCCCAAACTATAGGACGCCTCCAAAGAGGAAAATAAGAAATTTAAATGAAAGGCTAACACATTAGAAAATGGTTGGTTGAACAGTGTTCCACCATGTGCCAAATAAAAACACTGCCCATCCTCTTTGGAAAAGTTGGGAGCTTTGTATGAGGCGAAGACTGCATAATACAAGGCTTTCTTAGTTAGAAAGCTTGTTAAGAAGTTTTAGGGAAGGTGATTATATTGTAAAGCTATGAATAAACTTTAGATCTATATACTCCTTTTTTTCTTCAACTCTCACAAGACTAATATGGTACAAATAACAACTAATCAAAGCTTGGAGAGATTTATATTGGTTTATGTATTATTTAGAGTAAGGAAATATGAAAAATAATATTTATCATGAAACATAGATCCTGTCTTATGAAAATAAAATGCAAGATGCAAGTAGCTAAGGCTACTAAGCTATCTGAAACATTGATAAAATATTTGATAGCACAGTACTACATGCAATTTGCTAATAGATTTTGCTACATGAAAGTCCATGTATGGGCATCCACAATCAAAATTTATAGTAGTATATAACAAATTGATGGATGAGTAACAGATTTTCAGCTAAGTGGCAGGACAAAAGCTTATCTAGTTTGAGGCCACAGTAAGAAATGTATCAACATGACTCCATATCAGTGTACTACCAATACGCTATGATGCATGGGAACAAGCATCAATGTGATTGACACATATTACACCAAATCTCTCTGAAAATGTATCTTTTTTGCAAGTTATGGATTTAATTATATTATATGTATTAGTTTGTGGCTTGGTGTAGTTAAAATGTAGCCAGATTTACAGACACCATTACACCCGTGTTCTATTGCAATTAATCAAATCTAAAACATTCAAATGGTTGCCTAGCGCATGTCTCATGAAAAATCTAACATGTATGAAACATGACGATCCATTGAAGGCCATATGAAAAGAACCATTTTGAAAGAAATGTCGCTGAATTACCCCCTAAACATGTATGTGCATAATCGTACTTAACAGGGTTCGACACACTAAAGTGTTAGCAGTGACACAATTGGGCATGATACACGATCCTCGAAGCTTTGAGCACGACTAGCTTCCCGGAACATGCAAATAAGCAGTGTAGAATCCATTGCAAAGGATTCATATTTCAATTCTTATAGACTACGGATGGTTAAAGAAACGTTATGTGTGAATCCTTGCTTTCGGGTGCTTACTAACAGCATGCATGAAAGGGAAAAAGTTCAGCCTATATACATGCAGTACCTTTGGTAGCTTCTGTTGGTAGGCCAGATGATCCACATGAACTCTCACATTCAATGAAGCTGGAAGCCATAACTTGATGTCCAAATCAGCGTACACTTTGGAAATTATTTCAAACAAAGTCTCTGCCCCACTTTCAATAGCTTTCAAGATGCCTGACTCTCTGTCTCTACGATGCCTGCAAATATAATATTATCACCATTGAAAAGATGCTTATTGTGCATCATAACTATACAGCTCGACTAGACTGAGATCATGATAGCATGATAGAGTAGTCTAGGACCTAACTCCTAAGTGACTGCACGAAAAGTAAATTGTTAAAAAAAATAGTTCCAATTAAGGTGAATGGTGAATCAAACGTTGAAGCCAGCTTCAAGTACCCATGCAAAACATAGTGAATATACTTCAATAATTGGCAGAAAGCGTAACAGAAATAACACTAGGAACGAATATTGAGTAGAGCACTATTTTTTGTGTAATGGAACAGTAAATTCTCAAATTGCAAAATCTCACAATTTCTTATTTGGGTTGATGACCAAGACCTAGCTGACGAAGAATCCTCAGTGTGAAAGCACAAACATAGAAAGCAAGAAGAGTGCACATTTTATTTGCAGTATACATTGTCATGTTCAAAGGTTATGTGCTTTCTACAATGTTTAATGCTCACAACGAATTTTTGATGAAACAATCTTGATTGTCAAAATAAAAGTAGCTTGATTCGATAGGGCATAATACTTTACATAAATATTTCAAAATATAAAAAATATATAAGACAAATGGTTTAATGTAAATCTTACTTGAGATATCCACAAAGCATCCGCTTTGGCCATAGGTTGATTCTACCATGCATGGGGATTATCACATTTGGTGAGAGCTGCAAGAACCTGTAAGTTGTCTGGAAGTAGTCCTGCAGATTCAAATTATCTTAGATCCTGTAACTAGAAGCATGATGAAATTTCAGATAAGAAGTGAAATATTATAAAGCCAAAAGATTCAAAAATTTTATTTGAAAAATACTAATAGGCATTTCCATGACCAAAATATGTAAGGTTCATCATCATCAGTGAATCTGTTCTATAACTTGTGAACTGTACCTCCATACATGCATTTCTATCTACTGGGTGTGCCTATTTTAAATCAGGGAAAACATGTTCAGTATTGGGCTATTAACCCCAACAACAGATTATGGCATACATTGCATATTCTACAAAGGTTGATCTTCAGATCCATCATTTAAATGCAAGAAAGTCATCATCCCACGCTTTCAACCAGAAGCTCTATTTTCTGAGATATAGACATTGTCATCATGGAAGAAAACCCAAAGGGCACACAATGGGCAGAAGACCAAAAGCCCAAGCTCTGATGTACTAGGGCCATATTGTCTTCTACAAGTGAGTCCAACACATCAATAAAAGGAAAAATGCATCCAAGAGAAAAGACATAGAAAAGAGAAAATATGTTCATCTCAATGCCCCCTCAAACTCAAGGTGAGGAACCCCAAGAATTTGCACAGGGAGAAGCAACAAAAATGTCAGGTTGTCCTGCAAGTAGGCCTTCCTGGGAAACCGTCCGACCAGCAAGCAGACCAATCAGAACCACGGCTAACCTGCAAGCAGACCAAAATGGGAATAGGTCAACCTGGAAGTAGGATGACTTGAAAACAGGTCATTATAGTGGTATCTCGCACACCCCCTTTTCTGGATAAAGGCACAACAATAGGCCTACCGACAGAAATGGAAGAACGCCAAAAGACAATATAACCACATCGGTACAGAAGAGCAGGTGGCCGAAGTGCTGAGTCCACGGAACGAGCTGAAAGGATGCACGACCACGATCAAACTAGGGTAAGAGGTCTAAACTGGCAGTGTTGCAGATAAGAATGCATCGAACAATGCCTCCGCAATGAAATGGTTGCCGACAAAAAGGCCCTCTGGTGAAGACAGCTAAAAGCAAGCGCACTCTCGAGAAAACAGGCACATATGCAGCAAGCACACTCTTAAGGAAAAACAACCATGACTGGAATAGCAAGCACAACTCAATGAAGAGCGATAATACGACTAGGTAAAAGAGCGAAGCATGGCTGGAAGGAGGAAGAACTTTGAAAGCACTAGTGTGCAAGATGCGCGGGGTGCAAAGCATGCAAGACGCGAAGTTATGTCAAACATTTGCAAGCTCAAGAGTCATTGAGGCTCAATGTTAAACTGGAGGGGCACGCAACCTCATTTGCCGGTGATCCCTGAAAAACTCTAGAACTAGCAAGAGAAAAATCCACTAGCTTTGAGTGGATGCAGCATTGCACAAGAAAAATGCAGGGAAAGCCTTTTCCACACAGTAGCTATAAGGTGGAAACACAGTTGTCGAAGATGAAGGAGGCCGATGGAAGTAGACAAAGAAGGTAGAGCCTTTCTCCCACCCTAGTTTTAAAGTGGAATGGAGCAAGAAAATTGAAAGAGATAGTGATGTAGGCACGTGTTGTCAAATGGCGATAGATGGAGGCGGTGTAATCTTTTTGTATTTTCTTTGTAAATGATAACTAGTGATACAGAATCATCGAGAGGGAAGTGGCGGAGGGGGTAAGAACCGCAACAGAGAAAAAGAGATTAGAAGCTTAGATGAGAGAGGAACCTAAAATCTATCAGGAAACAAGGTAGGGGCTCAAATCCATGAGCCAACGAAGACATCCACCATCAATTTTCATTCATCATAATCTATTCCTTCAATGGTTACAATGGGGGCCTTTAAATATGCTAAAAGAAAAGATAAAATGGCAATAAATTTAAAGCCCAATAATTATCCTAACAACTTGTCTAAAAATAAAAATCTCAAATCTTAAAAGATTCTAAAAGATATCATAAGATATTCTGCCTTATCCATCCATGGTAGGCTAGAATGGGCATTCGACTAGACCAATGGGCTTAGGCCCAAGTCGGATTACATTATTCACATCCGCTACGAAGAACTCGCCCTCGAGTTCATACGATAAGGCACAGTCAGCATCGAGACCTCCGCCGATGTGGTATCGTCATGTCGTCAGGAGCTGATGGTGGAGGCCCAACAAATGATGTCTCACTATACCGAAGTCATCACCGGGGTCCCACAAGAAGGTATCACTATCATTGATTGGGGACCACACATCAGAGCGGTGCGGGGGTAGAAGACAAAGCTGAATAGTAATATCAGGCCACTGCAGTAGCTCGAACATCGGCTCACCTGAAAGAAGGTAGAGCTGAACAAACATTGTAGACACCAGTAGACGGTCTAGCCCAAGGAAATCAATCTGCTGAGGCTCGACTAGGGAGACCACCTCGAAAGAATCCGCAGAAGGTGATAGTATGTCAGGCGGCAGAAGATCCTCTAAAGGAGGGAGCTCGTCTGCTGGTGGTGGTACTGGAGGAGATGAATCCACCAGAGATATAACTGGAGGAAGATCTATCGGTAATGGGGGCTCCACTGGAGGTACTGGAGGTGGAAACCCATCTGAGGAGGCCGCTAGAGGTGAGGTCATTTACTGTAACTCCCATTCGAACTCACAAGCTACCTCATAGGCTTCGTCCAAATCCCTCCAAGATCTAAATGAAAATTGGCCTTTTATGTCGGAGCGGAGCCCTCTAACGTACTGTTCCACTGACAGGAGATCTTTCTCTGACAAACCATAGCGGATCATACACCGATAGAATGCTGAAGTACTCGTAGACGGAGTTGTTCCCTTAATGACAATGAACCAACCCTTGCATCTTGGCATCCATGTCACAATGGTGGAGATATGGTCCAGGGGTAAATCTGAAAATCTATACTTACCTACTCACTAAAAATTTCTGCAGTTTGTATAGATGCATAGAGCTCGAAAAGCCCTTCGATTTGGTTGGTCATGCGCCAAAATCGAACAAGAAACGAAGGAGATATGCCCAATTGAAGTTGACAGGGGCTGTTTGGATTATCGGGTTGGATCCGAAATGCAAGTCGGGTCTGGCTCTTAAAAGGCTGGAATCAGTCCTTCAAACAGCAGAAATTGGTTTTGTTTAGTGGCTTTTGGATGGACATCAAAGGGTGTAGGTGAGGGGTAAAAGGGGAAAATGGAAGGGGATTAAAGGGGCTATGGCTTAGGGTTTGTTTGTGGTATTGTTTGCAAATAGGGAAGGAGGAAAAGAGGGTGGCAGCAGGTGGCAACAAGCACAACAGCAGCGGCTGCATAGCAAGGTATGTTTCTTTCCTCTTTCCTTTTCTGATTTCTTTCACAGATCTGCGGTAGATCTGGGGAGGGTTGGTGTGGGCAAGGTGGCAAGAGGGATAGCTGTTGGCAGGCAAAGGAGGAGGGTTCGCGGGTGGGTTGCGGTGGTTGCGTGGGCGGGCAAAGGAGGTGAGTAGCGGTTGGGACAGGTATACTCTCTTTTTTCTTTTCTTTTTCCAACAGATCTAGTCTTTTTTTTTCTTCTGATTTTTTTTTATTGTAGGCCGACGTACCAAAAGGAGATGATGACAAACCGGCGAGAATGATGGAACGGCGATGAAGACGATGGCGATCGAAGCGAAGATCATTCGTGGTGTGGGAACACCACGAAGGCCGGAGCTCTAATACCAACTTGATATAGGCGCGCGTTGTCGAATGGCGATAGATGGAGGCAGTGTAATATTTTTGTATTTTCTTTGAAAATGGTAACTAGTGATATAGAATCACCAAGAGGGAAGTGACGGAGGGGGTAAGAACCGCGACAGAGGAGAAGAGACTAGAAGCTTAGATTAGAGGGGGGACCTTAAATCCATTAGGAAACATGGTAGGGAACTCAAATCCATGAGCCTGCGACAGAGAAGAAGATATTAGAAGCTTAGATAAGAGGGGGACCTGAAATGCATCAGAAAACAAGGTAGGGGACTCAAATCCATGAGCCAACAAGGGATCCGCCATCAATTTTCATTCATCATAATATATTCCTTCAATTGTGACAATGGGGGACTTTAAATAAGCTAAAAGAAAAGATAAAATGGCAACAAATTTAAAGCCTAATAATTATCCTAACAACTTGCCTAAAAATAAAAATCTCAAATCTTAAAAGATTCTAAAAGATATCAGAAGATATATCCTGCCTTATCCATCCATGGCAAGCTAGGATGGGCATTCGGGTAGGCCAACGGGCTTGAGCCCAAGTCAGATCACATCGGGTAAGCATCTCTCATACCCTGGCTCTGAAATGGAAAGGAATCGCCGAAGAGAAATATCGTTATGGACACCATAAAGACGCCAGAAACAGAGGGGATACCTCTCCAAATCCTAGATCCAAAGGCATGGTAAAGAAAAAATGTAGCAAGAAACATGCACAAAGGTGCGCTGAAACTAGGGTTGTAAAAGAACCAAGTTGTTCATGAACAGCTCGGGAACAAGCTTGGTAAAGGCTAGTTCGATATCATTCGATTACTATATGAGCCAAGCCGAAGCCTGGAGTTTAGGCTCATTTAATGAACGATCCAAGCTCAACCATACCAACGTTCAACTCGATTGAGCTCATGAACATGCTCATTTAGGGATTATGAGCAAGTTCGTGAATATGCTTGTGAAGAAGCTAATAACATGTAAGAATAGGCCCAATACTTATAGTCCAAGATTTTAACTTAGTCCATAGTTCATGAACAAGCTAAATAAGAGCTTGTTTGAGTTTCTTGATTATTAAACGAGCTAAGCCCAAGCCTGGAGTTCAAGCTCCTTTATAAACAGGCCAAGCTCAAATAGAACAAAGATCAGCTTGGCCCGACTACGAATTAAGCCAGGCTCAAGCTTGAACAACCAAGCTTCTAACTAAGCTAAGCTCAAATAGACCATAGCTTGGATCGTTTGCAGCCCTAGCTAAAACCTAGCTTAGATGGTTTGAGGAGTCGGAAATGAACAATCACGGCTAAAGATGAACAACCACTATCGGATAGTAAGAACACTATTGAGAGCTGGAAACCAAGAGAAGGCAGAGCTCTCTCAAACCCTAACTCCAGTATTTCATATAGTCAGTTTGTGGAGTTGTGGAGCTATGATACTGCTGTGGAGATGATGCGGACAATGAAGATAACCCTCGTTTCCAGAGTAGAAAAAAGCACCAATCAAAAGCAATACAGCACGTAGCCCACCATTGTTCTCACTGCCATCTCACCAAAGGAGAACCGAAGACCGTACCAAAGGACGAGAACAAGCGCAAAACCTCTGTAGTCAAAGCGTCGCCTAGGCGTTTTGGACCCCTGGGCACCAAGGCGACCCCCTAGGCGGGCTACCTAGGACCGTCTAGCTGCTTGGGCAGTTTTTCACTTAATCCAATTTGGGATTTTTTTCAAAATTGAGCTGAATTAACTCATAATTGAGTTGCATTAACTCAAATTGAGTTGAATAAGCTCAAAATTGAGTTAAATTCTAAAATTCTTATGATGGGTTCATAAACATTTGAGGTTTTTTCAAAATTGAGTTGAATTAACTTAACATTCAGTTGAATTAATTGAAAATTGAGTTGAATTAACTCAAATTCTTATGACGGGTTCATAAGAATTTAGGGGGTTTTCAAAATTGAGTTGAATTAACTCAAATTGAGTTGAATAAACCCAAAATTGAATTAAATTAGCTCAATTTTTATGATGGATTCATAAGAATTTGGGGGGGTTTCAAAATTGAGTTGAATTAACTGAAGTTCTTATGATGAGTTCATAAGAAATTGGGGGGTTTTCAAAATTGAGTTGAATTAACTCAAAATTGACTTGAATTAACTTAAAATTGAGTTACATCAACTCAAATTAAGTTGAATAAACTCAAAATTAAATTTAATAACTCATTATTATGATTGGTTCATAAGAATTTAGGGTCAAAATTGAGTTGAATTAACTCAAATTCTTATGATGGGTTCATAAGAATTTGGGGTTTTTTTTTCAAAATTGATTTGAATTAACCCAAAAGTGAGTAGAATTAACTCAAATTGTGTTGAATTAAGTCAAATTCTTATGATGGGTTAATAAGAATTTAGGGGTTTTTCAAATTGAGTTGAATTAAATCTATACTTAAACCCTAAACCCTAAAATTTTATTATTTTTTCTTGATTTTTAAGAAATTTTTAGAATTTTTCTGATTTTTTTATTCCGTTTTTTATTTCTGATTCAGTTTATGGGTTCGATATTCCTAAACTTTCGAGATAATTTGACTTTTAGGTGGTGAAAATTATAATCAACATACTACTAAATTACTAAAATCATGTATATACATATTTATACTATATATAAATATATTTAATAATTACTCGTCGCCTATGCAACGCCTAGGCGCCGCTTCGCCTAGACAGGTCAAAACACCTAGGCACCGCCTTGACTACATTGCACAAAACCAAAGAACAAAGGAAATATTCTCAGATGAAGAAAGCTAGATGATTGCCAATCACTCAGATTGTGATGTGAAGTTCGGGAGATACTTTAGGAAGACGTTGTGGAAAAATCTTGTCACCAAGCTTAAATATTCAAGTGCATATTACTCTATGCTGACAACCAAACATAGATCACATTAAGTCGTGGGACATGGTTTTATCGTAAACGGAGTTTTCATATGATTGTGTATAAATCCATTAAAAGAACATTGTTTTAAGTTGCTTATGAGCATAAGAAACAATACATTCTGGTAACCCAACCACCCAATGCTCGAACATGGAATAAAGTTGAACCTTACATCGATCACATCCAGAGAGCCCATTAATAAGTTTATGACGCAAAGAGATCCACCAATGAAAGATATAAAGTGGATACAGATGGACACTAGAGGAGAATTTGAAGGAGACATTGTCATATGATATACTTGAAGAAAAGTGGTATCCATATATGGTACTTATGACATATTGATATAAAAAAGATTCAACCATACCAAATTATTAAGAATATCAAAACCATAGACTATTTTGTGGGCCACCCAAATGATCTCAACATTATCCAATTTTCAAAGTGTTTATTCTTGATGATTATCATCGGTTCAATGAAGAAGTGAAGCACAGGGTGATATTTGATCGAGTACACCAAATTTTGTGAAAAGAAAGCAAATCAAGATACCGTTGACATACAAGAGATGACATCACCGCGAGACCATCGCTACCGAAGATTTTTCACCAAGTGACTTAGATCAATGAAGAAGAGTTGAAGATTGATCGACACCCAATACGTTCATTCTTTCTCAAGGGAGCTAAGACCTCTCCAAGCTAATTGGGATTGATCCAAGTGCATCTGTCGAGCATCGAAAAGAACCTAACGATATCCTTTCATTTAACTGGGGTCTTCATTTGGTAAAAAAATAATAGAAAGTAATTTTTTTAATTTATTCCCTAGGAGAGAATTCTAATTATTTCTAGAAGTTTTGGAGACTTATTGGGGCTATTTAAAAAATTGGTTACCATGTTATCCAAGTGTCGACCCCCTTTTGTATGGTTTTCATGGGCTGAATAAGCGAAGGAGTCAAGCTCCTCTCTCAACAAGGAGAGAACATGATCTCTCCTTAAGCGATGAGTCCCACCCTCGGGAAAGAAGAAGATCTGGATTTCTCTCCAGATGGGAAAAGGGTCCAATCACCCTCTCTCCTTTTCCTTTTTCCCACAATGAAGCCATGCACAAGTCCACAACTTTGACCGTTGGCCCTATAAGCTACTCACCACTTAACCAATTTGAGCTAGCCCTTGTTATCTAGACTTAACCTCACTTACAAGTTACAACTGGTTTGACGATGATATTATTCTTCAAACATGTGTGGCTTATTCTAAGAAACCTAAGGATCCTCTCACTCAATTCCAACCATTTGCCCCAAATTGTTACTCTCATGACCATACACAATGTCTAAGATACTTGCCCTCAATTTTCAAACACACATACAGCTATATCTATATCCATGTCAATGTCTATGTCTGTCTATGACTATATCTATATCCGTTTTTCAAAATAGTTGTCAACTTCTTTGACAGAATAATGGATTTTATGAGAACATGCATTCATCTTGAAAAGCATGTCTTAGTGGTTATTGGTTACTTCAAACTATAAATAAATGTTATTTTCAACTTCACCATTGTACAAATTGTCACGTGCAAGCCTTTATCTGAATATTCAAATGGCCAAATGTAGATATCCAATGGATTGATAAGCACTATAATCATGTAAAAGTGAACCTTAGCGGGAAAAAGATGGACACTTACTGGACAAAAAGGATGTTCTTTTTTTTTTTGACGCAAGGAGGGGGGCATAGGATATCACATAGATGTATGTTTGTCATACTTTAGAAGAAAGCCATTGGGCAATTAGTAATCTTTCATATGAGGTTACACCAGTATCATTTCACATACGATATGTCTATCTCCTTTAAATGATTTTCATGATCAGAATAGAATAACTAATGTGATAATAAAAAAATATTACCTTCATATTTCCACCAGCATTAATGTCCAGAATAGCACTCCCTTGCCTAAAGTCAAAAGCATTGATAAATATGCAATAGAGGTCTCCTCAAACCATTTGACAAAATGAAAAATACATAATTAAGCACTACCTAGGACAATAAAAGGCTAAAAGGACTGTAAGATAGTGAATAGAATAGTAAAATTTACAAATTACAAGTTAAAATTTTTAAATGTCAAAAGAACTCTCAAACTGGAATCTTTAAACAAGAACCACAGTTTCATGTGGAGTTTTCCTTCTGTAAATATTGTAAGCCCATGTTACAGAGTGAGGATGTGTATTGATTAAGGTGCCATGTCTATAGGTGCAATATGCATCCTAGAACCCAAGAATAAGAAGCAGGGACTCCCATTTCAGGTGAAATTAATATGAGCATACTGCAATGAACAGAAGAATTTATGATCCAAAATAAAATATCAAGTCATGAAAAGTTACAGCTTCTCAGTTAGCATTCTTCCTTACTCTAATGCGACGATTAAATCAAAGTCCTCCTAGTTTGGAAGGTGCTCAAAGCTCTCCTTTGAAAGCATCACCACCTTAGTCAAGACAAATTTCCACCCTATCGCTTCCATTCATTTTCTTTCTTCTACTTTCTTTACTATTTATTATTCTGATAAAGTTGAGGGGGTTAGGATAATCTTACCTAATTTATAAATAGGAAAGTCTAGTTAAAAGAACAGAAAAACTTCCATCAGATTATGGTCTTAGCTAGAATAAATGTATCCTCATCGATCCATCTACAGCGCTAATTTGATAGGCTTTCTGAATAATGTTGCTATTGAAAGTTTGGTTTGTGGTGGTGGCTTCCATTCTCACAGAAATATCATCATGAGTTGGCTTCACGGTAAATGGTAACTGTGAAGTGTGAACTCTTTAGTGATTCAGATACAGTTTCCAGTGGCAATGAGGTTAAGTATGTAGACAGATATAAGCTGGTGTAATTTTTGATCTAATCTACTGCCAATTTACAATTTGATTCAATCCACTCTTGAGATTTCCCCTTGATCACAAATATATAAAGCTGTCAATTTGCTTCCAACTACAGGAAATAAATATCAGAGCTTGCAAATGTGAAGAGTTCACAATTACAAGCAGTGGCTAAAACAGAACCAGAAGAAGCAAGACATCAAAATAACCTTGGCCCAGTCAGACGGCTATGATTATAAACTCATTTCTTTTGACAAGTTCCTCATTCTACATTCAAAACAAAGCAAGCTTGGAACTTTTAAAAAGAACAGGTGCCCCTAATTTTCATGTCTCTCTGTCTATTTCTCTAGTATATATAAAGAAAAGACAAATTAAATCACCAATACCGGTTAGAATTTGATAACAGAGTCAGGATTACGGACGCTCTACCAACCTCATTGACTACGTCACTACATACTAAAGAGTAAAATTAAGTATGGAAATAATGAGAAAAAAAAACACCATGGCTATAGATTAACAATTCATGAGTTTTCTTAAATAGATTTATCAATTTACATAATAAGACACTTCGTTACTGTTAATGTATATAGCGGGTCGGGTTCTATGTACAGTCGGATCGGGTTGTGTGTATACATGTACATATATATTGGGCTTCAGTCCCTCAATGAGAACCATTCCATTCTCTCCAAACCCTAGCTGTCATCTCCTAACATGGTATCAAAGCTCTAGGGTTCTCTCGACGGTGACAACGACGACGATCTCCGGCTCCGGCTTCGATCTTCCTCTCTGGCTTCTCTGGTCTCCCGCAGCCCTCCCTTACCCCATCCAACCACCGGCAGCCCTCCCTGCCCTTCCGGCCATCCACCGCCCCCCTCCCTACCCCTTCCGACTTCCCGCAATCCCCCTGCCCCTTCTGGCTTCTCCCAGCCACCTTCAGTACCCCCTCTACCCCCCAACTACCCGCAGCCCCCCTTCCGACTTCCCGCAGCCACCCCCCCCCCCCCCCCTCTTCCGCCCGATCACCCACAGCCCCCCCTGCATCTTCCGGCCATCCACCCCCCCCCCCCTGCCTCTTCCGATTTCCCGCAGCCTTCCCTGCCCCTTCCGGCTTCCCCCAGCCACCCGTAGCACCCCCTCTACCCCCAGCCACCCGCAGCCCCCTCAGCCACTCGCAGCCCCCTCCTGATCCTCAGTCATGTCGTCCTCTTCTGTGCCTTCCGTCATCACCATTTCTCCACCGTTGAAAACAGTCACCTTTCAGCTGACCTCATCCAGCGATTAGTCTGATTGGTCGCTCACCGTCGAGGCCGCGCTCTCCAGTTGTGATCTTTGGGGTCACATCACAGGTGACCACCCGCCTCCAAATGCCTCCTCCAGTTCCTCATCGGTCACCGATAGCGCCGCGTCTTCTGATCCTGTTGTTGCCATCACGGCCGCCCTTACGTGGTGTCACCACGACCAGACCATTAGGGCCTATCTCCTGGATTTCGTTGCTCGTCCGCTCCTTACTCCCATCAGCCGCCTTCCTACAGCGCGTGCGATATGGGAGTATTTCCGGGTCCAGTTTCTCCCGCGCGGTGGTGCACGCCGGCATCAGCTTATCTGCAATTCACAATCTGCTCGTCAGGGGGAGCGCACGATTCAGAATTTCTTCAGCCTGATGAGTTTCTACTATCATGAGTTGGACTCTATGATCCCCGAGCGGTGTGCCTGCCCCGCTCCAGGGATTTTCAGCGCTACCTGGACGAGGGCCACCTGCACCAGTTTCTGGCGGCACTTCGGCCTGACTTTGCTCTTATCGCCGCTCAGCTCCTGCACTGTGAGCCACTCCCTCGGCTAGAGGATACTCTACTTGCCTTGGTCGATGAGGAGACTCGTCTTCAGACTCAGGGTGCTCGTCCTCCTCCACTTGTCTCTGGTTCTGATAGCGTCTTGGTGGCCAGCTTCTCTGACGAGCTGGTATTCTGTCATTATTGCAAGGAGCCTGGTCACATGAAGCGTGAGTGTCCCACACGTCTACCCCGCAACCCCCGCTGGGGTCCGGATGAAAGGACACCACGCTGGGCTCCTGCTTCACGTGACGATTGCCGCGGTGGTCGAGGCAGACGGAGTCGTGGACGTGGTCAGTCCTCCTTCCACCATTTTAGTGGCGCAGCTGCTTCTGTAGCGACTCCGGCGCCCACTGCTGCTACTATTGCACCGCATCCACCTGAGCCGGATCATCTCCAGCGACTTGAGGAGCTCCTACTTCGTCACATCGCCTTCACCAGCTCCTCGTCTGCTACCGGTCTGGCCGCCTCCTCTGATACTGCTGCCCCTTAGATTTTCGATTCGGGTGCTTCCTGTCATCTCACATATGACTCAACTGTGCTCACCGACTGTGCTCCTACTCCTACCCAAATGGAGGTTCGCATTGCGGATGGTACTCTTGTACCTATTCCGCAGTGTGGATTTATCATGCCTATCTCCGACTACACTTGTCACCTGACTTTATCCCATGTTCATCATGCTCCTCTTCTTAACATTAATCTGATCTCTATTAGTTCTCTCTGTGATTCTGGACTGACTGTCACATTGACCTCATTTCCTTGTGTTGTGCAAGATTCACGAACGGGACGGAGGATTGGGCTGGGCCGTAGGATGAGAGGACTTTACCAACTGGATCATCTTCATGTTTCACCTGTTTCTGTTGAGTCAGTTATATCAGTCGCCTCTGATGCCGACTTGTGGCACAAATGGCTAGGTTATTTGTCCAGTGATCGACTCAAAAGCGTTTTCCCCTTGGGTGCTTTGGGTCGTGTGTCCTCTCCCCTCTCTATCTGTACGGGCTGCAGATTGGCAAAGCATCTGACTCTACCATTTTCGGCTAGTGCTTCCAAATCTGTTGCTCCTTTTGATTTAGTGCATTCTAACATTTGGAACCCTGCTCCTGTTGCTTCTTTTACTAGTTTTTTGTATTATGTGAGTTTCATAGATGATTACTCCCGTTGCACCTGGGTTTATCTCATGTGTCGCTGCTCCGAGATTCCTCATATTTATCAGACCTTCACTACTATGCTTCACACCCAGTTTGGTCGGCGCATTAAAACGTTTCGGTCTGACTATGCCCAGGAGTATCTCTCCTCCGAGATGCGTGAGATCCTTCAGACTCACGGCACTCTTCACCAATAGTCGTGCCCACACACCCATGAACATAATGGAGTCGTCGAGCGCAAACATCGTCATGTCCTTGAGACAACGCGAGCTCTCCTTCTGTATACTTCTGTTCTACATTCCTACTGGGCCGAGGCTGTTCTGACCGTCGTTCACCTCATCAACATCACTCCGTCCTCCTCCCTTTCTAGTACTACCCCGTACGAGCGACTTTACTCCACATCTCCTGACTACTCCCTACTTCGCACCTTTAGATGCACGTGTTTCATTCTCCTTCCTCCCCATGAGCGCACCAAACTCTCTGCTAGGTCTGTTCGGTGCGTTCATTTGGGGCTCAGTCGGGAGCACAAAGGCTATCAGTGCTACGATCCCTTGGCTCGCCGGATCCGTGTCTCTCGTCACGTTTCCTTTGTCGAAGACGTCCCGTGCTTTTCCACCGAGTCCCAGGATCTTCCCTTACCTCCTACATCACCCTCCGCGCCCTCACTACCTCTCACCATCCATGTTTTACCTCCATATCCTACTCCTGTACCTTTGGTTGTGTCTTCTCCAATTGGGTCTCCACCATTCTCAACACCTCCACCTCCACCCATCATACCTCCACCCATCCCTCCCATGTCTTCCTCGCCGCCTCCACCACAAACTGGTAGTCTGTTATGCGTGTCTGTGTTCGTCGCTCTGTCGTTCATCCTCCAGAGTCGGTTCACACTGGTATTCCCTCGCCTGTTGCTGTTGCTCCCTCCTTACCGGTCGCCGATCCTACTCCTGTTCGGTGCTACCCGGCGCGCGAACATCGCTCTCCTGACATATATGACTTCTCTCCCGACGGGTTTGGCTACTCTGCCTTTACATCTGACTCTTCTGACCCCTCTAGCCACTCTACCGTTGCCTCCTACTTTCCATATTATCAGGCTTTTCTTACTGCTCTTCACACCCACCGGGAGCTTCAGTCGTACCGTGAGGCAGCTTTACACCCAGAGTGGTGACATGCCATGTCAGTGGAGCTTGAGGCTTTTCAGCGGACCCAAACATGGGATCCAGTGCCTTGTCCCTCATGCGTGGTGCCTGTTAGCTGCAAGTGGATATTCAAGGTCAAGACTCGACCTGACGGATCCATTGAGAAGCACAAGGCCCGCCTCGTTGCTCGTGGCTTCTCTCAGAAGTATGGGATTAATTGCGAGGAGACGTTTGCTCTAGTTGCTCGGATGACTATTGTGTGCACCCTCTTAGCTGAGGCAGCTGCTCAAGGGTGGCCTCTCCATCAGATGGATGTCACCAATGCGTTCCTTCACGGTGACCTCTCCGATGAAGTATACATGGCGCCCCCTCCGGGTATTTCTGTTCCTCCTGGGCACGTTTGTCGTTTGCGTCGTGCTATCTACGGGCTCAAACAAGCACCTCGAGCATGGTTTGAGCAATTCCGCAGGGCAGTTCTGGTAGCTGGGTTTGTTGAGAAACACTCTGACTATGTTCACCCGCTCCTCCAATCAGGGTATTGTGGTACTGCTTCTATATGTAGATGATATGATCATCACCGGGGATGACAGTGCTACCATCGCTTCCTTTCAGCATCACCTCCAGAGTCAGTTCAAGATAAAGGATCTGGGCCCTCTCCGATACTTTCTTGGCCTTGAGATTGCCCGGTCAGCTCGAGGACTATTGATCTCCCAGCAGAAGAACATCTTCGATATTTTTGCCGAGGTTGCCCTCACTGACTCTCGTACTGCTGACATGCCTATGGAGCTCAACTTAAAGCTCTTCTCTATAGATGGTGAGCCTCTCCAGGATATCTCTCGTTATCAGCGGTTGTTTAGGATGCTCGTTTATCTCACCATGACCAGCCCTGACATTGCCCATACCGTTGGTATTGTCAGTCAGTTCATTCAGTCTCCTCGCTTGGTTCACTATGCAGCGGTCCTTGGAATTGTTCGGTATCTTCGTGGCACTGTCACTCGATCGCTGTTATTTCCCTCCACCTCTCTACTGGTTCTGCGTGCTTACTCCGATGCAGATTGGGCTGGAGATGTTGCTAGTCGACGATTTACCATCGCCTACTGTATGTTCCTTGGTGATTCCCTCATTTCTTGGCACAGCAAGAAATAGGAGTCTGTTGCACGATCCAGTACCGAAGCCAAATACCGAGCTATGGCTTCCACCACTGCAGAGATTGTCTGGCTTCGACGTCTTCTACTTGACTTGGGAGTCAGGATTTCTGGGGCTACACCTCTATTCTGTGACAATCGGAGTGTCATTCAAATTATTAGCAACCCTGTTTTTCATGAGCGGACCAAACACATCGAGATCGACTGTCATTATGTTTGGCAGGAGTTTCTTACAAACATCATTTACTTGTTGTTCATTCCCTCGACAGAGCAGACTGCTGATTTTCTCACCAAGTCCCTGACAATTGCTAGATTTCGTCATTTTATAAGCAAACTCTCGGTACATGATCCACCGTGAGTTTGAGGGGAAGTGTTAATGTATATATCGGGTCGGGTTCTATGTACAGTCAGGTCGGGTTGTGTGTGTATACACGTACATATATATTGGGCTTCCGTCCCTCAATGAGAACCATTCCATTCTCTCCAAACCCTAGCCGTCATCTCCTAACAGTTACAACGAAATTCAAGGATTAAGCAAATTTCTAGCTTATTTACGTGAAAGTTGATAAAAAATAATTCTAGCTCTTTTATATTCTTTTATAGCTAACTTCCAAATTTATAACTTAGTTACATGAAAGTTAACGAATTTATAGCTGACTTCCATATTCTTTTACACGAATAGGTTGCACATGCACAGTTCAAAGAATGTGATTAAAGAGTTGGGCAAGTTAAGATAGCATTTGACTTTTCTTAAAAAGAAACAGCCAATACAATGAACTCTAGCTCTTTCATATCACAATTCACAACATAGTGCTTCATCAAGCTGCCAAGATTAAGTAACAGTTAAACACAATAAATTGGAGGATTGACTATTTTGTATTCAAAATTTAGCATTTCAGGTGAAAATAGTACAAACTATACCTAGGACATTACTAAGCTGTAAATTGCTTTTAGATATAAATGACGTTCAATCTCCTTGCAAATGTAGCTCACATAAAAATGTGGATATGGCTCCAATTGATAAAATAAGCTTCCAACTATCTTCATCCATTTAGGCGCCTTTATTAGCCATTCAGCGGATCTAAATGTTTGAGTTCCTCAAATAGTGTCCTACTTGGATCAATCACATTGCTCCTACATGTGACATTCTGGGAAGACCTGTCAGTTGTGTTGATAACTTGATATTCATACTAAGTCTTAACACCATCTAAAAAATTCAGTATATGGTCACTTTTTCCAAACTATATTTCTAACATTGCACTTCAAACCAAGGAAAACCAGGCATTGCAAGTGAAAAAACACAGAGAGGCTATGATGAATTTTCTAGCACAATGGTTGTGATAATTCTGGAGCGAAGACAGTACAATGCAAGAATATTTATGTTTGCTAAACACCTTTTATTGACGCATGTTTCTTTACTCCATTGTCTTCGATGGAGATCAAAAATACAATATTTTATTGTCACTTTGCATCAAATTGTCACCAAAATGGTTCACTTTTACTCCTTTACTAACTATCGGTTTACATAAGCAGAGAATAAGACTGTTAATGAATTTCTTACTTTAGATTAAATCATGCTCAGTGCACTGCTAGTTGTGTCTACAGTAAAGCTAGAAAAAGACACCCTTTTGTCTTTCTTATCAAACTTTAATGGTCCAATAATCTATGGTAAAGTAGCCATGTTAAATGTATGAAATATCAATGCAGTTAACATTACGTAGTGAATCACTATTGCCATTATCTAATTGAAACTATTACAAGTACATATTGCAACAAAAAAATCCAATGCAATAGCTAGCAACCTTAGAGCAAAGACATTTGTAGTGCTAGTAACTGACAAATTAGCATACGACAATCTCACCTATACTACTTCCACAACCATAGTCATTCCAAAGGCTTTAAATAAGTTCACAAACCAATCTTGAGTTTATGAGATCCATCAAAAATATAAGCTAAAATAAAAAAGAATGAATAATTATCTTTCAGACTCTTATGAGATTAAGCTCTATGCATAAGTTTTGTCTACAAAAAAATAGCTTGCACATTAACAATTCTAAAGAGTTTTAATCATAAGAACAATAACCATGCGACTCGATACTTCCAGTAATAAGTTTCATGCCTTAAAAACCTGCTTTATGTAAAGTTTATGAATGAACCACACACTTACGCTATCTGATCTCACTCACTTATGTATTGTCAGAAATTGTGATATAATATAAATAGTTCAGTACTTCATTTGCCTAGGTTTTTATTTTCAAACAAAGTCAGATATGTGAAAAAAGCAGTATGTACTTTCTTTTCACTCTTTATCGAGGGTTAAGAACTTATATATATATATATATATATATATATATATATATATATATATATATATATATATATATATATAGAGAGAGAGAGAGAGAGAGAGAATCCCTCAGGTGCGATCCACTTCGTGCGACCCAGACCAGAAACATATGCACTGGGAGTACAACAACAAATGCAGCGGAGCACAGCAATATAAGGATGGCAATGCCCAGCCACCTAGTGCAACATATGCAATGGAAGTAGTGCTACATATGCAGTAGAGCACCGCAACGTAGATGGTTAGTGAGCAAACATATGTATAGGTGTGATGCATTGCACCGAACAAACAATGCATCACAGCCATACAAATTAAATTGGATGTCCCACAGTGCTCGGATTGCACTAATGGGTCGCGCCAATGGTCCTCAGCATAGGGGACCTCTCTCTCTCTCTCTCTCTCTCTCTCTCTCTCTATATATATATATATATATATATATATATATATATATATATATATATATATATATATATTACGTTCAGCAATCCAACAAATAGATAATATTGAGCTCATTACTGGGATATAATCTTACCCTACACAATGGTCCCCTACAATGAGTGAGTTTGTACTAAGATGAAGCAGAGCAAGGTGACCATCAGTGTGTCCCTGATTTACATATAATCCTTTAGTAAATACTTAGAAGAATAGAATTCAAAAAATCATGATCATGGATAAATGATATAAGGATGCCCTGCTTCAAACTATAGGACAGAAAAGTAAGGGCAAGCGTGCACATTATGTACTTAAATAATGCAAGTTATCAAATTTGAAGGGGTACGGTGCTATTAATAAAAAAATATCCAGTTATTTAATGAATTACTTGATTTCTTTAAAGCAAATGCATAATAAGAACTCTTGTGCTGCAAGTGGTTTGTAGTTGTATGATTTGTATCCTGGAGTAGTGTAAATCATTGTGTATTTTTTATTAGTACCAACATACATATCCAAGATAACTCAAGGCATATATGATCCATTCAATGCATCAAATGTGTAATCCTGTGGTTCAAATGACAATGAATATTAAAAAATACATGTAAAAAGTATTACAAAATAAAGTAAGTTCACTGTGCATCCCTGTGAACCTATAATGCATCCTTCATGATCCTCCATAAATCAAAAGTGCTAGCATGGCATAACAAAGGATATGTACGTGTATGTTACAAAATATTTTTATCCTTGAAGATCAGAATTAGGACAAATCAACTTCCAATACTGTACTCATTCTTAATTTTGCCCGTGTTCTAGAGCACATTCACCATGTCAGACTAGTTGTGCAACCTGCAATAATCTAACCTATTGTCCAAATTTAGATCCAAATTTTGGAATTGAAAAGATAAGATTTTGGTTCATTATGTTCTTGATTGAAATGGTAATCTCTTTTTGGACCTGTTAATGTATATACCGGGTCGAGTTCTATGTACAGTCGGGTCGGGTTGTGTGTGTATGCATATACTTATATATTGGACTTCAGTCCCTCAATAAGAACTATTCCATTCTCTCCAAACCCTAGCCGTCATCTCCTAACATAGTATCAGAGCTCTAGGGTTTTCTCGCGTGACGATGGCGATGACGGCAGCCACCCCGGCTCCGATCTCCCTCCTCCGGGCCACTCCGGCGACGACAGCCCCCCTCTCCGACCTCCTCCTCCATCCGGCAGCCCCTCTGGCCCCTCCCCTCCACCCGACAGTCCCCCCCCCTCCCCCCGGCCCTTCTCCCTTTGCCCGCCAGCCCCCCCGGCCCCTCCCCTCCACCTGTCAACCCCCCTCGGCCCCTCCCCTCCACCCGTCAGCCCCTCCAGCACCCCCCAGCCTCATCCCTCCAGCCGCTAGCCCCCTCCGGCCCCTCCCCTCCACTCGACAGCCCCCCCCCCCCCCCCCCGGTCCCTCCCCTCCACCCGACAGCCCCCCCCCCCCCCCCCGGCCCCTCCACTCGCCAGCTCCCCCCCCCCTCGGCCTCTCCTCTTCGGCCGTCCGCCCCCCCCCCCCCCCCCCCCCCCCCGACCCTTCTCCCTTTGCCCGCCAGCCCCTCCCCTCCACTCAACAGCCCCCCCTCCATCCGCCAGCCCCCCCGGCCTCTCTCCTCTGTCCGACAGCCCCTCCAGCCCCTTCCTTCCACCCGCCAGCCCCCCTCTGGCTCCCCTCTCCTTTGAGATTCCTCCATGGCCTCTCCTACCGTGTTGTCCGTCATTGCGATCTTTCCACCGCTGAAGGCGGTCACCTTTCAGTTGTCCTCGGCTAGCGACTGGCCTGATTGGTCGCTCACCGTCGAGGCCGCGCTCTCCAATCGCGATCTTTGGGGTCACATCACCGGTGATGATCCTCCTCCAGCTGCCTCCTCCGGCTCCTCTATCACTAGTAGCACAGCTGACAGCGCCGCGTCCTCTACTGCGACTGCTCCCGCCACGACTACTACCACGGCAGCCACGGTTGATGTCCTCACATGGTGTCGCCACAACCAGGCCATCCGGGCCTATCTTCTGGACTTCGTTGCTCGTCTGCTCCTTGCTTCCATCGGCCACCTTCCTACAGCGTGCACGATGTGGGAGTATCTTCGGGACCGGTTTCTCCCGCGCGGCGGTGCACGCCAGCATCAGCTTATCTGTGACTCGCAGTCTGCCCGTCAGGGGGAGCACACGATCCAGGACTTCTTCAGTTTGATGAGTGCCTACTGGCATGAGCTGCACTCCCTGATCCCAAAGCGGTGTGCTTGCCCACGCTCTAGGGATTTCCAGCGCTACCTTGATGAGGGCCACCTACACCAGTTCCTGGCAGCGCTTCGGCCGGACTTTGCTTCATCGTTGCTCAGCTCCTGCATCATGAGCCACTCCCTCGGCTAGAGGATGCCCTACTCGCCTTGGTCGATAAGGAGACTCGCCTTCAGACTCAGGGTACTCGTCCTCCTCCACCTGTCCCTAGCTCAGACAAAATCCTGGTGGCCAGGTTCTCCGATGAGCCGGTACTCTGTCACTACTGCAAGGAGCCCGGACACATGAAGCGTGAATGTCCCACACGTCCTCCACGCAACCCCCGCTGGAGGTTCGCACTGCGGATGGTACTCTTGTACCTATTCCGCAGTGTGGATCCATCACTCTTACCTCAGACTACACTGGTCGCCTAACCCTATCCCATGTTTATCATGCTCCTCTTCTTAATATTAATTTGATATCTATTAGTTCCCTATGTGATTCTGGACTCACTGTCACCTTTACCTCCTCTACTTGTGTTGTGCAGGATTCGCAAACGGGACGGAGGATTGGGCTGGGTCGTAGGACGAAGGAACTTTACCAGCTGGATTATCTTCATGTTTCACCTGCTTCTGTTAAGTCAGTCATGTCAGTCACCTCTGATGTCGACTTGTGGTACAGAAGGTTAGGTCATTTGTCCAGTGATCGACTAAAAAGCGTTTTCCGTTCGGGCGCTTTGGATCGTGTGTCCTCTCCCCTCTCTGTCTATGCGGGTTGCAGATTAGCAAAGCATCTGGCTCTACCATTTTCAGCTAGTGCTCCAAATCTGTTACTCCTTTTGATTTAGTGCATTCGGACATTTGGGGCCCTGCTCCGTTGCTTCTTTTACTAGTTTTTTATATTATGTTAGTTTCATAGATGATTACTCCCGTTGCACCTGGGTTTATCTCATGCGTCGTCGCTCCGAGATTCCTTATATTTACCAGACCTTCACTACTATGCTTCATACACAGTTTGGTCGGTGCATTAAGACGTTTTGGTTTGACTGTGTCCAGGAATATCTCTTCTCCGAGATGCGTGAGATTCTTCAGACTCACGGCACTCTTCACCAACAGTTGTGCCCACACACCCATGAACAGAACGGAGTCGCCAAGCGCAAACATCGTCATGTCCTTGAGACAGCACGAGCTCTCCATCTGTCTGCTTCTGTTCCGCATTCCTACTGAGCCGAGGCTGTTCTGACCGTTGTTCACCTTATCAATATCACTCTGTCCTCCACCCTTTCTGGTATTATCCCGTACGAGCGGCTTTACTCCACATCTCCTGACTACTCCCTACTTCGTACCTTTAGGTGCACGTGTTTCGTTCTCCTCCTTTCCCATGACCGCACCAAACTTTCTGCTAGGTTTGTTAGGTGTGTTCATCTGGGGCTCAGTCGGGAGCACAAGGGCTATCGGTGCTATGATCCCATAGCTCGCCGG
The DNA here is from genome assembly GCA_947650365.1 of Chamaelirium japonicum. Lineage (NCBI taxonomy): Eukaryota > Viridiplantae > Streptophyta > Magnoliopsida > Liliales > Melanthiaceae > Chamaelirium > Chamaelirium japonicum. Next base: position 38,686,383 of record OX393553.1, on the reverse strand, counting down.
ATCCGTGTCTCTCGTCACGTTTCTTTTGTCGAAGACGTTCCGTACTTTTCCACCAAGTCCCGGGATCTTCCCTTATCTCCTACGTCACCCTCCGCCCCTTTACTACCTCTCACCATCCCTGTTTTACCTCCTTATCCTGCTCTTACACCATTGGTTGTGTCGTCTCCAGTTGGGTCCCCCACTCTCAGTACCTCCACCCTCAGCACCTCTACCTCCACCTTTCCCTCCCATGTCTCCCTCACCACCTCCACCACCACCTGTTACTCGTGTCTATGTTCGGCGCTCTGCAGTTCCTCCTCCAGAATCGGTTCACACTGGTATTCCCTCGCCTGTTGCTGCTGCTCCCTCCTCACCGGTCATGGATCCTGCTCCTGTTCGGCGCTACCCGGCGCGCGAACATCACCCTCTTGACAGATATTACTACTCTCCGGACAGGTTTGGCTACTCTCCCTTTATCTCTGACTCTTCTGACCCCTCTGGCTACTCTGCCATTGCCTCCTATTCTCCGTCTTATCAGGCTTTGCTTACTGTTCTTCACACCCACCGGGAGCTCCAGTCGTACCGTGAGGCAGCTTTACACCCATAGTGGCGACAGGCTATGTCAGTGGAGCTTGAGGCTTTTCAGGGGACCCAGACATTGGATTTGGTGCCTTGTCCCTCAGGCGTGGTGCCTGTTAGCTGCAAGTGGATATTCAAGGTCAAGACTCGACTTGACGGATCCATTGAGCGGCACAAGGCCCGCCTCGTTGCTCGTGGCTTCTCCCAGGAGTATGGGATTGATTACGAGAAAACGTTTGCTCCAGTTGCTCGGATGACTACTGTGCGCACCCTCTTAGCTGTGGCAGCTGCTCGAGGGTGGCCTCTCCATCAGATAGATGTCACCAATACGTTCCTTCACGGTGACCTCTCCGATAAAGTATACATGGCTCCTCCTCCAGGCATTTCTGTTCCTCCAAGGCACGTTTGTCGTTTACGCCATGCTATCTACGGGCTCAAACAAGCACCTCGGGCTTGGTTTGAGAGATTCCGCAGGGCAGTTCTGGCAGCTAAGTTTGTTGAGAGATACTCTGACTACGCTCTATTCACTCGCTCCTCCAGTCAGGGTATTGTTGTGCTACTTTTGTATGTGGATGATATGATCATCACCGAGGATGACAGTGCTACCATAGCTTTCTTTCAGCGTCACCTCCAGAGTCAGTTCGAGATGAAGGATTTAGGCCCTCTCCGATACTTTCTTGACCTTGAGATTGCCCGGTCAACTCGAGGATTGTTGATCTCCCAGCAGAAGTACATCTCCGATATTTTTGCCGAGGCTGCTCTTACTGGTTCTCGTACTGCTGACACGCCTATGGAGCTCAACTTGAAGCTCCTCTCTACAGATGGTGAGCCTCTCCAGGATATCTCTCGTTATCAGCGGCTGGTTAGGATGCTCGTTTATCTCACCATAACTAGGCCTGACATTGTCCATGCCGTTGGTATTGTCAGCCAGTTCGTTCAATCTCCTCGCTCAGTTCACTATGCAGCAGTCCCTCGGATTATTCGGTATCTCCGTGGCACTGTCACTTGATCGTTGTTGTTTCCCTCCACATCTTCACTGGTTCTGCGTGCTTACTCCGATGCAGATTGGGCTGGAGATGTTGCTACTCGCCGATCTACCACCGGCTACTGCGTGTTCCTTGGTGATTCCCTCATTTCTTAGCACAGCAAGAAACAGGAGTCGGTTGCATGCTCCAGCACCGAAGCCGAATACCGAGCTATGGCTTCCACCACTACAAAGATTGTTTGGCTTCAACGTCTTCTACTCGACTTGGGAGTCAGAATTTCTGGGGCTACACCTCTATTCTGTGACAACCGGAGTGCTATTCAAATTGCTAGCAACCCGGTTTTTCATGAGCGGACCAAACACATCGAGGTCGACTGTCATTATGTTCGGCAGGAGTTTCTTGCAAACATCATCTCCTTGCTGTTCATTCCCTCGAAGGAGCAGACTGCTGATTTTCTCACAAAGCCCCTGACGATTGCTAGATACGTGTCAGACACGACTACAAAGTGTCTTTTTTTTTGCCCAGATACGGCCTGACTTTCCACATTGTTCATTGCATACTGATTGGGCCAGAGTTCGATTCACCCTTTGGGGATGGGTATAATGGACGGCTGTGATTCAGCTTTGGCTTTCACCTATCTGATCCTCTGATGTTATAACCTCAAACGACCCGGTACTCAGAGCCCTCAGCGATTTGACGCTCTCTCTTGCGAGCGAAGTCCCGACATCATCTGTTTCTACCCCTCTTGACGCCGCTGCAGCCAGGTACACTTCCTCCTCTTCTTCCTCCTCTCTCCTTTCTCTCTTCCCTCTCAAAGTCGTCACAGCCAGGTATGCTTCTTCCTCTTCCTCTTATTACTCCTACTCTCCTCTTCCCTATCCTCCCTCTCATTCCCTCTCCTCTCCCTAATTTTTCTTTCATGACTGGAACCCGAACCCCCTCCTCATGTTCTCCTTTTCTCACTCTTAGTTTCAACCTGAACTCGAGGCAAAGCAGCTGCAACCAGTCCAAGTCCATTTCCATTTCCCCTTTCTTGGTGGTGCGGTAGCCGAATCCAAGGAGGATCCCCTCTTTCTCCTACCACGGCTATAATTCAAATCATTTGTAGGGTGACAGAGTATGTCTCTTTCGATGTTTTTAGAATGATTCATTAATGTACTAAATTTCTTTGGGTTTGTTGTGAGCCTATGATAATCGAGTAGGGAGTTCACTTTGAAAACGACAACAATAGGTTTTTGATGAGGAATATAAGACCGAATTTGGTTGCTTGCGAATACAGATGGAGTCCTAACTCACTGTAATTTTATTAATTTGATTAGATCACTGTTAATTTATTAATTTGATTCATTGAAATTGAGAATGCGTTCTCCATTCCCATACAAAGACTAACATCATACCACTATGCCACACACTGGCATTGTTTCCTAAGATCACTTGATACTGAAATTCGTTTTCAAGTAAAAGAGGATTTGTGATACTAAATCCAGCACGTGTTCCTTAAAAACTTTTTAATGTGAATAAATTCAGCTCTTTACGACTAATAGTAATGGAAGACCATATTTTCCCTACAACTGAACATGACCTTAACACTTTATTTTCTTAAGTGTTTTCCTTGATTGCTAGTTACTGGACTATGTTGTCAGTCCTGCCCATGTCACTTTGCCTAATATTTTGTCTTTAAGGTATTGTGTTACATGTAATGTGTTATTTGAGTCAAAACGACGCTTTACAGGCCTCCAACTAACCTTTTTACTGACTTTTTGAGCACTTAAATTGCCTTGCGTTGTTCATGCCTTAAATTTCTCGGTGTTACTGAATCAGTCTTCTTCAAGTACACATTTACCCACATACTTTGACTTGGGTGTATGCCAAGCACTGGTGAGAAATCTTCAAGACATGTGTCCAACTGAGACATCATCTTCTGCATATCTAGAATTTCTTCAACAATTTTCTCCACCTTTCGATGAATTTGATCAATTCAATCCTCATGGTCACGAGTCTTCAGAGTCTCCATCAAAATCTCAGTAGTCATATACAACATTAAAAACAGGACTAATTTCAGATTATCTGCAAAATCAAAGTATTAAGTGTTATCCCCTACTTTCTTTTTCAAGATATTGCTAAGGTTAGATTTCTTTTAGTTCAATTTCTGATAACTGCCCTTGGGCTAACATTCCTTCCACAGATAAACCCTTACCAAAACGCCTTTTGCAAACTCTTTGATTCTCATGTGTTCAGCAGAAAAAGCTTTATACTACCCATTCCTGGATTGTATGGCATTGTGAACAGGATGACTTCTTTGAATGTTGCTTTGGCCTCTCCACTAAAATCAAATGATAGTGGAGCAAGATCAAATGTTGGGGTTTGCTCCCATATGTAACCTCAAAAGGGATCTTCCAAATTGAACAATTGACTGAATTGTCATAATCAAACTCCACATGGGTAACTATATTTCATGATTAGATGTGATTCACAACAAGTTCTATTCATCGATTTGAGGGTTATACGCACTTGAGTAATTCAATTTGGTACCAAGTTTCTTCCAAAGAGTTTGCCAAAAATACGCCATAAACTTAACATCCCGGTTTGTCAATTGCGAACGAAACTCCATGCAATCGGACAATCTACTTGAAGAATATTTGATGTGCTAGTGTTCCACTCATTTAGCTCAGGATTAGAGTGAGCTATCTTAGAGAACATATTAATTCACCAAGACAAAAAGGAGCTGCTGTGAACCCACAGAATGTTGAGCATCGGAATCGGTGTGAACTATGTAATATTTTGTGCTCTACCTTCAGCAATTTGACATACACTGCATTTTTCACCATCCAATCTACACCGCCTGCCATCCGAAGCCAATAATCGCGCTCTGCCACCAACTCCAAAGTCTACTCTCTCCCAAATGTCACCAAAGACCTCTACCATGTATACCCTCAAGAATTAAGGCCTCAAGGAAGACTCTGGTATGCAAAGCTGTACTCCCTTGTATAGGAAACCATTGTAAAGAGGAAAAATAGTACTAGTTCGGAATGTTGCACCTTTTAGGTCTTCTCTGATAGGACCAAAATACGGATCATTATCATACAAATGCTTAAACCCATTAAATCCCACCACTTTATGCAAAAAAACAATAAAGATCTTCGGCTTAGTGCATCCGCTACATTGTTCTGTCATCTAGCTTTGTACCTCAGTGACAGAAAATTTCACTTAAACATAGTTGTTACGACTTCTTTGTGAGTATAGATACTTGAGAGCTTCATGATCAAAGAATACAACAAACTCCCTCGCACCTAGGCTAGCCAAGAAAAGAATGGCTATAACTAGAGTTTATTCAGTCCGACCACCGCACCAAAAGAAGCAACGGAAACAGGAAAACCAATACAACAAGAATAAAAATACAGAAGACATGATCCGATGACAGTAGATGATGGCCTGCTCACACAACTGTAATTTAAACGACTATGAAATGCATGTATCTCCTAAACACAGGATTAATCATATATTAATACACTCAATTAAATAAAGTGGCCTACAGTCCTGTATATACATCATAAATCAGACATGCCTAGCTTTCTGACCACATTTATTTCTTTCTTGAGTAAATGAGAGCATGGGTTTTGGAGAGACCCCTACCATGTATATTAGGCCAAACCCAGAAGTTAGCCTTCACATATACATTTGTTTTCATTATATACAAATGTATGTGAATTTTGTGGTCTTCATGAGTTCCAAAGAAGCAATGATGATGTGGTACCCATAATTGTGAGAAAAGGATACTATAATACCATGTGACAGTCAAGATTTAATCACTCCTATATCATCATAATTTTGGCCTTCTAAGTTTTTCAAAAACCGTTTCAAATGAACTATAAAGATCCTCATATATCTCATGAAAAGAGCATGCACACTAATGTAATGCTAAATTTATGTCAATAAGACTCATTATCAAACACAATTTAGGTAAATGATGATTATTTGTTCATACCGGGGCAGAAATTGCTTCCAGTAGTTGACCACCTATGCAAATCTTCTCACCACCAGAAATTAGTGTATAATGTCGAGACCACTTTTCTGTCACATCAAAGAAATTTGTAAAAGATAAATCATAGTGTAGATTTTTAAAATTGGCGGGTTTACTTCAAACAATGAAATAGTAATTGTAGAAAAAAAATTAATTTAAGGGAACATGATGGGTCTATTATGCACTTTTCTCCTTACATTCTTCTCTCTTTTTTTTATCTTTTTTGGAGGTGGTGGTGGTGGTGGTGGTGGTGGTGGTGATGGGGGAAGGGGATTATTGGCTAAGGATAAAAAAATAATGGGGCAACATGATATCATGGCCTATTGTAGCATTTCAATTTCCATTTGTAATACGAAAAAAAGCTTGAGATAAAGGAAATTGATGGAGGTGACAAAATTAAGCCTCCCAATTTTCATGGTCAAAGATCTGGTAGCCAATAAACAGTCTTGCCTACGTCCAACCAAGCACAAGCTATTTTCCTCTCAACGATTTTTTAATGGTTATATGTAACTTTTGCTGGCTCAAACCACCCCACCGGCCGATTCCTCCACCGACTCTTCATTGCTTCCGAGCTGCATCAGAGGTTCATCCTCATCGGAGTTTCTTCATCGACATCCTTCGTCATCGAAGTCTCTCCATCGGTTGAGCAGATCCGATCGTCGTCGACACGGGATCTAGTTGCCAATGGCACGACATTCATCGATCAGGTTCCAGCAACCATAGTTACCAAGTCGGAAGTCGGGAAAAAATCGGCTAGAGGAGAAGTCGGAAAAATCAGGAAAAAGTCAGAAAGATTGGGAAAGAGTCGGGAAACAAACGGTAGAATTTTAGAACATATTTATATATAGATGTTACAATAGGTTTTTTGAGCAATACATGATGGGATTAAAACGCAATAAATAGGAAATGAAACGCATAAATAGGGATTAAAACGTGAAAATCGTGACTTTTTCATAAAATCGAGACTTTTTCAAAAAATTGAGCAAGAGTCGCGTACAAAGCGTTTAATGAATAAGTCGTGTTTTAATCGAGACTTATTCAAAAATTCGGAGTTTTTTTGTAACAGAGCGAGCAGCTGCTCCCTTTCATTGATCAGGAATCGGGATTCATAATCAATTCGGATCCAGAGGTCGCCAAACCAGATCCCGGCATCGACATCAGTAACAAGAGAATCCTGCATCGGATTTGTAACCGGTTCTGTTCTCCAGCTGCTCTTCGTCCTCTCCGACTTAGATTCATCGTATCGAGAGGATCTCTGACTGAGATCTCTGTCAAGAAAAAAATATCTCAATCACACCATCGAGAGGATCTCAGCATTAGGGTCTCTGGAGCAAGAAGAGGACAACGGTTTTGAGATCAGCGATGGTGACCGTTGTCCTTCTATTACCCTCTCATATTTAATTAAATAAGAAACTTGAAAGATTGAACTTCATAAAAGAAATTCAAGAATTTCATACATACAGATGGTGACCTCACACATATGCGTGTAGATCTCATGATTTTTATAAGTTCTGCACCGAATTTAAGTGAAGATGCAGATTGAAAAAAATTCAAAATGCTTTCTAATGTACTGTAATCTTTGTACCACCCCTAAATGAAGTTGTTTCAGGTATAATCTTACAAATCTTACAAGATCCAGGCTTGATTACAAAAGAACCCACTTCCTTATCTTCTCTCTTCAAAAAGGTCGTTCCATTGAAAGCAATGAACTCAAGAGTTAATGAGCCGGTTGGGCTTGTTTGATGGGTTTAAACCGATTTGGATGATGTGGCCGGAAAAAACTGGTATGTTTTGGTTATATTCGTAGGCTTTGATGGGGTTGATTCCTACATCTTGGTTGAAACCAATCAGAAATAGGTAATCCAAATCAGTTTCAACAGAGACTTCAAGTCTTTCTTGTCATAGGACTTAAGGGAAGGGAAACATTTTACAATACGACCATAAGACCTGCAATGTTGTATGCTTCATAGTTCATAATGATGAACTATAAAGAAGGTTCAAGCACACAAGATGAATATAACAGCGAAAAAGGTTTGATTGAGTAATTTAGCTTATGATTATTTATGAGTCTTTTTCTAATTAAATTGAGTCCCTAGCTTTTAGGTTCTGAGTCCTTGTTGGCTTAGCATTGGTCAGCCGTTGGGGACCAGAGCTGGAGAATGTGTTCCAGTATTTCAAGGAGTGCTTACTGACAGCCCATACGGTTTCCGGACTGGGACAAGTCATTTCACAGGCCTATTAAGGAGGGGGCCTCTATCCCTTTGTAATCAGTTATTTTTATGAATAAAATTTAAAGAACTCAGCAGAGCTGATTTTATTTAAGAAGAGCCGATTTGGCCTGCTTATCTCTCTTTTCCTCTCATACATTACTTGGCATCAGAGATAGCTTTGGATCTTTCTCATGCATTAGTTGGTATCAGGGATGGCTTTCTTCTAGTTCTATCAAAGACCTGAATCCATGGCGGGAAGGCGAGGAGGAATGCTGAAGATCGATAGGGAATCGCATAGAACGAGCCCAATGCAAAGAGACGACAGAGATGACGAATCAAACTACGCATTCCACACGGGAGGCGGAGTTCTTCAATCATCATTCTCAGTCTCCAATGAGAGACCCGAATCAAAGGCAGGAGGACAGAAATATTAAAACAACCACCTAAGATTGGATAATTTAAGGCTAACATCAACCTACACTTTAAGGCTAAAATCAACCTACACTTTTACATCTAAGATTGGTACTACCATTAGAAATATTAAAATAATATGTAAACTATTACTTGATATGTACACGCAGCCATACTGCAATAAGCCAAATCTTCCAAAAAATCCTGTGAAAAATAATGATAGTAGTAATACAAAATTACCTTTTCCAATGCGACTCATGGTATTTTCATTTGCCAAGAGAATAGCATCGGGGTTGCATTTCTGAATGACTGAAAGACCTGAAATCCACCAGCCTTATTATATGCATTCTCAGTATGAAGGAAAATAATCAAGCGAGATTTTAAATTTAATGTTAGAACATAAACATATGATGGCCCAGTCTATATTAACTATACTACGTAAATGCACAGGCATGCATCCATGATGAGCAGTCACAGGGTACTGGATTGTTCAACCTGCTTAAAAGAGGATTGTGCAAGGGTGTGTGTATGCACACTTGAGTAAACATGTACAACTACTTGTTTCTGCATGAAAGTTCAAGAACCGCTCGAATTTTATCATTTACATTTGGGCATATTGTGTGTTTGAGGACAGATTGTGCCCGTGGGCACAATCGTGTACCTACATTCAAATATAAACAGAGTCAACAAATTCAGAGGTCTCTTGCGTTTTCAACTAAAAAACAGAGTTCGTTTCCAGCATGTTAAAATGCACCAGATTTCCCTCATTTGTGTTTTATATTACTTCAAATAAATGGCTGCTTTATCAATTTCATCAATTAATATTTTATATTTATTTATATATATATATATAGAGAGAGAGAGAGAGAGAGAATACGGGGTATGAGCTGACAGCCCATTTGCTCAAATGGGCTGTCACTGGCAGCCGTCCGATTGAGATGATCAAACCGTCCAATAAAAAAAAAAAACTGGTTACAGCTGTACTGTTACAGCAGCTCTCTCTCTCTCTCTCCACAGACCCGCTGCCCGACCCCCTCGATGAAGCTCGACCCCCTCCGGCGACCGGCGACCCCGTCCAGCGACCCCCGACCCCCTCCTGCAGGGCCCCGACGGGCTCCGGCACCCCCCCGACGGACTCCGGCCACCCCGTCCCCCTCCGACAGCCACCCCGACCCACTTCCGGCGACCCCCGACCCCCTGGAAACTCCAGGGGGGGGGACAGGGTCGCCGGAGGGGGTCGGGGGTCGCCGGAAGCGGGTCGGGGGTCGCCGGAAGTGGATGGGGTGGCTGTCGGAGGGGGACGGGGTGGCCGGAGACCGTCGGGGGGGTGCCGGAGACCGTCGGGGTCCTGCAGGAGGGGGTCGGGGGTCGCCTGTCGCCGGAGGGGGTCCGAGCTTCATCGAGGGGGTCGGGCAGCGGGTCTGTGGAGAGAGAGAGAGAGAGAGAGAGAGAGAGAGAGAGAGAGAGAGAGAGAGAGAGAGCTGATGTAACAGTACAGCTGTAACAGCTGTAACCGGGTTTTTTTTTTTTTTTTTATTGGACGGTTTGATCATTCCAATCGGACGGCTGGCAGTGACAGCCCATTTGAACAAATGGGCTGTCAGCTCATACCCCGTTTTCTCTCTCTCTCTCTCTCTCTCTCTCTCTCTCTCTCTCTCTCTCTCTCTCTATATATATATATATATATATATATATATATATATATATATATATATATATATATATATATATATATAAGTGTACGCATGGATGCAATCTAATGTAGACATGCATGTTTGTGTGGGTGTAGAAACAAATTATGAGCAAGGTTTACGAGACATTAATCCATGTCGTATACATCACCCAATTGGACAATTTTAGTATCCAGATAGAAGAAGTATAACAGCATACTGTTAGTCAAGATGTCAAAAGATGTTATGGCTAAATTTTTTTAAGTGGTGGTTTTCCCATTCAATTAGAGAAGAAGTGATGGCGCAAATAGAAATGTTTGAAACACAAAAGGTACCCAATAATTGTATCAATCCAGTTCAGTTCAATTACAAAGGCTAAGTGTCTATGTCCTTAAAGTGGGTGGAATATAGATCAGTTTCATCTCTACTTCCCTAACTAAGGGGACCTCAGTAAAATGTTCTCCATTCAAAAGTGCCGTGTTCATCATAAATCTCAAATTAGGCAGTTGAGGTGGTTCTTCCCTTAATCTTAGCTACCATATCCCTGATATTAGCGGTCTAGGTCTCTAAAGCGATCTTAGAAAAATAACTTGCAGCTGGTTTAGCAGGAACCAAGGAGGATAATTTATATCCCGGCCTCTGATGACAAACGAAAAGCATTGTTGCATAGCTTGAGCTGCTGGTTCCTTTCCCTTCCCCCTTGAGAAGGAAGAAACCCCAGAGTCAAGCTCTGGTAACAAAATTTGATGCCTGAAATTTTCTCCAGGAGCCCATTCAGACCTCAATTCCAACTATTCAGGTCATCCCTCTTTGTATTTCACTCTTTCGAAGGCCCCCTTATCCACACAGTCCTTTTCTACAAGCATATAATTCAAAGATACCATTCACTGTAATTAACACCCTTGTAGAATACATGTGTGTGGGTATGTCAAAGCACAAGATATATACGTAATAGCCACACCTAATACAGCACTAAACACTCAACACCTCCAACAGATTAAATGTACAAATTGCAAGTCATCTGATTCAAATGAAGCAAACAGGGGGGAAAAAAAGAATGGAGATCTGATAGGATAATTCTTGCTGATCATTCTTATGGCTAAAAGGAAATGTATGATATTGTGACAAGGAAGGCCCCTTTGAGCTTTTAACTGAAATTACGTCCCATGAAGTATTATGTGTTCATGCCAATTTAATTCCTGAAAACATAAACAAATAAATGCATAATAGGAAAAGCGTGCAAACAATTATAAAGATGACAGTCTTCCTGTTTCATAACCTCTACAAAATGCACTAGCAAATATCATGACAATAACAATAAGCTACATAGGGTCTTAAGGCAGTTAAGGAAAATATAAACACATACCATCAACATGATCATGGTGGTGATGAGTAACAAAGACCACTAACTTTCTCGGCAATGCAGCTACAAGATCCGCCAGCTGAATACATACAAAGTTTTACAAAAATAGTTGAAGAGAAATGGCATGAAAAGATGCTCGACTTCAGGAAAAATGCAGGTCAAATTTGGTTTAGGATTACACTGGGAGGTCTTTGTAATCTACACTATTTGGGAGATTATCTACATCTATGAGAAAAAGGAAAAATTGTCCAACATTTTCAATACATGTAGCAACGATCAGTATGCTGCATATCAAGATGAGTTAAAAATTCACATGGGTAATCATGTTTCTTTCTAGATAGATTGGGATACTAGATAATGTTGTCCTCCTTCCAAATTTAACTGAAGATGATGATATATAACTGTAAGATATTATTAACAAAGGCATAATACCAGTAGTTAAATGATATTATCATTTCGGAAAAGGTTGCTTGATGTGATCTCATTATTTTAAGAACTTTGACATGTCAAGGCATTGTACTCTCCTACAGAAAAAAAAGGCATTGTACTCTCAGATACAACATGACACTTGCAGTTTTCAAGAATTATACTACATAATGTTCACACTAATATTTATTTCAACAACCAATGATGTCCATGGAATCACTGTGTTTGGCATACATTGATCTTTGATATCTTTTATATATATATATATATATATATATATATATATATATATATATATATAGGGGTGTTACGTTGCGCTGTGCGCTGCTGGCAGAGAAAATGAGCTGCGCGAAATTCGGCCGTCCGATCGCGCGGATCCCCTGCGAACCCGGCTGCAATCCCCTGACCGTCTGATCCCTTGGACCCGACCGTCTGATCCTGTGGATTGAACAGCCGCCCCGGCATTTGATGGTTCGTTCGATTCCCATCCGTTGGATCGATGGGAATCGAACGGACCAAAAAAAATTCGCTTTTACTGTAGCGGCTACAGCGAAAAACATTTTGGACCGTTCGAATCCCATCGATCCAACGAATGGAAATCGAATTAACACACAATTGGTCCGGGTGATTCTCATCCATTGGATCAATGGGAATCGAACGGACCAAAATGTTTTTCGCTGTTACTGTAGCCGCTACAGTAACTACGAAATTTTTTTGGTCCGTTCGATTCCCATCGATCCAACGGATGGGAATCGAACGAACCATCAAATGCCGGGGCGGCTGTTCAATCCACGGGATCAGACGGTCGGGTCCAGGGGATCAGACGGTTGGGGGATTGCAGTCGGGTTCGCAGGGGATCCGCGCGATCGGACGGCCGGATTTCGCGCAGCTCATTTTCTCTGCCGGCAGCACACAGCGCAACGTAACACCCTTATATATATATATATATATATATATATATATATATATATATATATATATATATATATATATATATATATATATATATATATATATATATATATATATATATATATATATAGGGTCAGGTTCAATGGACACTGTTTTTGCACTCAATTTTTTACACCGATTTTCAAAACATTAGATAGAGGTTTCAGAATTTTCTTGATTTTTTGTGAGCATAATCACCTTATCCTAGATAACACGTCCACAAAAAATCATAACATTCTAAAGCCTTCAAGTACATCAAAACTAAAAGGCTTTATCGACCGTCCATTTTAATCGTTAATTTGAAGAGCACATTTAATAAGTCTAGAGGCTTTAGAATGTGCTGATGTTTTGCGGATGTGTTATCTATGACAAGATGATTATGCTCACAAAAAATCAAGAAATTCTGAAACCTCTATCTAATGGTTTGAAAATCGATGTAAAAAATTGAGTGCAAAAACAGTGTCCATTTAACCTGACCCATATATATCTATATATATATATATATATATATATATATATATATATATATATATATATATATATATATATATATATATATGGGAAGGGGAGCCTGGACCTCAGGTGCAGCATTGATGTTGTACCCGTGTCTGCGATGTTGCCACGTGCCCCTGCTAGATCTGAAGCGGCGATCAATTGTGGGACGTCCGATTGCCTGATCCAACGAGAGGGATAACTATCAGTCGTCCGATTGCCTGATCCAACGAGAGGGATTCCCCTGGACCGGATCTCGCTGTTACTGTGGCGGCCACAGTAACAGCGAGATTTTGGTCTAGGGGAATCCCATCCGTTGGATCAGTTCGATCGGGCGGCTGAAAAAAATTTCACAGTTACTGTAGCCGCTACAGTAACCGCGATAATGCTTCCAGCAGTCCGATTGGATGGATCCAACAGATGGATTCACCCGAACGGCCAATTGAATCCCAAAAGAATCCAATCAGTTGGATCCATTCGATCGGACGGCTGAAAACATTATCGCGGTTACTGTAGCGGCTACAGTAACCGCGAAATTTTTTTCAGCCGCCCGATTGCCTGATCCAACGGATGGGATTCCCCTGGATCAAAATCTCGTTGTTACTATGGCCGCGACAGTAACAACGAGATCCGGTCCAGGGGAATCCCTCCCGTTGGATCAGGCACTCGGACGGCTGATAGTTATCCCGCCTTTCTCCCGTCCGGGACGTCCAGCAGTTGATCGCTGCTTCATATCTCGCAAGGGCACGTGGCGACATCGTAGACGCGAGTGCAGCATTAATGCTGCACCTGAGGTCCAGGCTCCCCTGCCCCATATATATATATATATATATGAGGAATGGGATGCTGCCTATCAAAGCAGCGTTTTTTGCTGCTTTGATACATTGTTTGACCATCCTAGAAGTTCTGGAATTTGATGAAATTTGGTGAGGGTGTTGTCTAGGGTAAGATGATCATCCTCACAAATTTTCATCAAATTCCAAAACTTCTAAGAGGGTCAAATGGTCGAAGCAAAATCTGCAAAATCTGCAGTCACCGTTAAAATCTGCAGATTTTGCTTCGACCATTTGACCCCCCTAGAAGTTTTGGAATTTGATGAAAATTTGTGAGGATGATCATCTTACCCTAGACAACACCCTCACCAAATTTCATCAAATTCCAGAACTTCTAGGATGGTCAAGCAATGTATCAAAGCAGAAAAAACGCTGCTTTGATAGGCAGCATCCCATTCCTCTATATATATATATATATATATATATATATATATATATATATATATAGAGAGAGAGAGAGAGAGAGAGAGAGAGAGAGAGGAACGTGACTTTGTATGCCCATGCATTGAGGGCTTAAATGCATGCTCCGTTCATAACCGTTGGATATAAATCTAAGGGGTTCAATTGGGCTTTTGGAAAACAAAGCTGGATCAATTACCCAAAAGGCAACATTAATTGTCAAATCCTTTTTCCAAAGGTAGCATTAATTAAGGCAGCTATGTTTTCCAAAGGCCCAACATATCTCCTTAGATTTATATCCAACGGTTATGAGCAGAGCATACATTTAAGTCCTCAATGCATGGGCATACAAAGTCACGCTCATATATATATATATATATATATATATATATATATATATATATATATATATATATATATATATATATATATATATATATATATATATATATATATATATATATATATATATATATATATATATATATATATATAGGGCCGATCCAGTGAGAAACTCCTTATTTGCGAAACCTTGTGCAAAACCCCCCTAGAGGTTTCAGAATTTGATGAAACTTGGTAGGCATACTACCTATGCCATGTTGATCATCCTCACAAATTTTCATGAAATTCTAAAACTTCTAGGGGTATCAAATTTGATAATCAAGTTAACGGTTTTTATGAACGTCGGTAAATTTTCTAACATTTGATGCCCCTAGAGGTTTTAGAATTTGATGAAATTTTGTGAGGATGATCAACATGGCATAGGTAGTATGCCTACCAAGTTTCATCAAATTCTGAAACCTCTAGGGGGGTTTCGCACAAGGTTTCGCAAATAAGGAGTTTCTCACTGGATCGGCCCTCCCTCTCTCTCTCTCTCTCTCTCTCTCTCTCTCTCTCTCTCTCTCTCTCTCTCTCTCTCTCTCTCTCTCTCTCTCTCTCTCGAGTTCACCGTTCAAATGGTGAACTCGAATAGAGAAGCTGCCACGTGTCCTGAAATCGTGCAAAAATTATCCTGAAATGCAAAACACTGTTTTTTTACCAAATCTGAAAAAATGAGTTTTTATAAAGAAAAGTTTTTATACATTCAAAATTTTCTTTGACAGACCATGGTTTTCCAGATGTACTTGTAGTTCTACATCTTGTGGAATTTTTTGAGCTAAAAATGAGTTGATTTAACCACTTTTCTCAACATACAAATTTTATGAAAAACCGAAAAAACTGTTTTCTCCTACTAAAACTAAAAGCATACTTTTTTATTCACTTGGTTTTTAATATTTTTGATATTTTTATTGAAATCAAATGGGGGGTATTTGCTTATTTACATATAATAACTTAAAGTAAATGGAGAAAATAAAAATTAAGTAAGACGACATTTACATTATGTAAATAAGCTGCTGAGAACGAAACCCTCAGTCCCCTTTTATAACCAGTCAGTCCCAACATTTTGGTGCCAAAATCCCGAAATATCTCGAAATTTTCCGAAATATCTCGAAATTTCCACGAAATATCGCGATATTTCGTGCCGACAAATATATCGTGTGAAATATCGCGATATTATCGTGATTTCCATTTCGTTCGATATCGCAATAGGAATTTCGTGCCGAGGTCTGAGAAAACCGAGATATTTTGCGAAATATCTCAAGATTTTGTACCTTGATAGCAACAATACCCCTTGTGCTCAGAACTAAGCCTCAAGAGCACACACTTAGTGGACTTGCCGAAAGCTTGTTACGCCCATGGGAAGGAAGAAGGACAAAGCACGTGCACCCGAAAGTACGCAGCATGCTGTAGTCGGGAGGGGTGCCATAAAGATGCTCATGAGGAGAAACACCCGAGAAGACTGAGGAAGGGGTGATGTTAATAAGGTTGACGGAGGTCAAAATGGCCTCTACTCAGAAGGTGCGAGGAACGAGGAGAGAAGCTGGGCATGAGCTGCCTCAAGGATGTGACGATGCTTCTGCTCCGCAACCCCGTTCTGCTTATAAGTGTGAGGACAAGATTGTTGGAAGAGAGTCCTATGGGACTGAAGATAAAGCACATAGTAGATGAGAGGTACTCACGAGCGCAGTCAGACTGGAAAGTCTTGATACGAGCATGGAACTGGGTATGAACCATGGCTATGAAGGTTTGATAGACCTCAAGAATGTCAGGTCGTTGTCGAAGGAGATAAACCCAAGTGAAACGTGAATAGTCATTAATAAAACTAACATAAGAAAGATAACCACTCATAGAATATAAAGGTGCAAGACCCCAAATATCAGAGTGCATTAAATCAAAATGACTACAGGACTTCGATAAACTGGAAGAAAAGGGGCTAGCTGAATGCTTAGCCAACTGACATCCTGTACAAAAAGAAAGAGTAGAAAAGGAACCTCGGCCTAAAGCTTCAGACTAGAAAAGACTTTTTAAGCCGAGATTCAGACACATGACCTATACTCATGTGCCACAGGTCGGCATCAAAAGAGACAGCACCACAGAAGACCGAAGGAGGACCAGCAAGTAAATGAAGATACTCCAGGTGGTATAATCCGCCAGCCCTACGTGCAGCACCAATCCTTTGTCCTGAGCGTGGATCCTGCACAATACAAGAAGAGGAAGAAAAAATGACTACCACTGTCAGGCCGGAATCACACAGGCTACTAATAGAAATTAGATTCATGCAAAGCTGAGGTGCGTGCAAAACAAAAGGTAGAGAGAGAAGGCCAGTAGGGTCTGAGGTGGTAGTGATGAACCCAGTCTGCGAGATGGCTAAAAGGGAGCCATCTGCTGTGTGGATCGGAGAAATGCAGGAGGCAGGTGAGCATGCAGTAAGGATGGAGTGGTCTTGGGTCATATGGTGAGAGACCCCAGAGTCCATAATCCAAGGTGCAGAGGTACCCGATGTGGCAAAGAAGACTGAGGATCTGGAGGAGCCAGAAAACCAGAGCAGGCTGCAGAAAGAGCTGCTCAAGATGTATCTCGAGATGTTGAAGGTGATCCGTCGTAGTAACATCAGCAGTAGGGACGCCAGCAACTACAACAGTGAGTCAACCACGAGTAGGTGGTCCGGCACGCTTCTCTGTATGAAGCTGCCAACAGGTGTCGACCGTGTGCCTCGGCTTGCCACAGTGAGTGCACCTCCGAGTGTCAAACGGGCCATTGGACGTGCCAGAGGAACGGGAGGGACCGCGAGAGAGCGGACCAGTGGAAGTGGGTGTCGGAGGTGGATTAGTAGCAAGAACACCCTCAAAACTGAAATGTATGAAGGTCCGACGAGCTGCAACAGTGCGAAGGCGGGTCTCCTCGGCAATAAACTCAGCTACAGCAGCATCAAAACGAGGAAGGGGATCCCTATGGATCAACTATCCCGCAATAGGAGAAAACTTAAGTCGAAGAGCCATCAAAAACTGATAAAGTTGTCGCCATTCCCGAAAGAACTGCAGCTCGCGCCAGGAGGCACTGACTCTAGACACCTCTAGCAGAGGGGGTTCCAAAGCCTGAAGCTCACACCATAGTCGCGCATGAGACTGTGAAACTGCTGAATCGTTTGCTCTCCCTGCTGAGCAAACTGGGTCTGAGACAGAAGCTGCTACTCACGGGCTCCGCTCTGCTCCACCAAGCACTCCGTGAGATGAGCCCAGAGCTCTGTCGCAGTAGCAAAGGTGATCAAGTCAACTCGAAGCAAGCGGTCAACCGAATCAACAAGAAACACCTTGACACGACGATCACGGAGGCTCCAGGTGTCAGAAGACCCTACTCCAGAGGCATCAGCAAGAGCAGGTGTAGAGCCGTTAAGATGCCCATACAGGGCTCGGCTATCCAGGACACTCCGAACGGTGGCACACCACGCAGTCCAGCCGGTTGTCGTGATCAAAGAAAAGTCAGTCGAGATAGGGAGGAAATCCCTTGTCTGCTCGAGAGGTATCGTCGAAAACTGAACCGAGGTCATCGTCGAGAACTGAATTGGGGTTAGCGTCGAGGACTGGTCAACAGATGCCATCGATGGATGAGATCGGCGCGTGCTCGATACTCAAGAACCGGCGAAGCAGGCACAGAAAACCGGCAGCTCAGGATGCACAAGAAGCCGGCAGGCTCTGGGCCGGCAGGCTTGAGACGAGAGGCAGGTGGTCGCAGAGCGCAGCGCGGGAGACACAAGAAGCCGGCGACTCAGGAGGCTGACGGGGGCAGGAGACCACACGGGAGGTCGCGTAGGGCGCGAGAGGCCTGCGGGCACGAGAGGCCGACGGGCTGCAGAAGAGTCAGCGGCGGGCTGTAGGACGGACCGGTGGAAGACCGGCAAGCTGCAGGAGGGCCAACGGATAGTCGGCAGGCTGCAGATGGGCCGACGGCAGGCTGCAGGAGGGTCGAGGAGGCTAGTGGATAGTCGGTACAAAATCAGCAACCTGCAAGCGGGCCAGCGAATAGTCAGTGGACAGCAGGAATGACCGACGAAAGACCGGCAACCCGCACGAGGGCCGACGGATAGTCGGCAGGCTACAAAGGGTAGGCGAAAGGCCGTCGGAGTGCTGGAGGGGCCGACTAAGACCCACGGAGAGCCGATCGGGCACGGGAGTGCCGGGTGCGGGCTTGGACGCAGGGCGCAGGGCTCGTTGCGGGTGCAGGCAAAGTCGCCGGATCGGAAAGGAAGGCAGCGGAAGGGGATGGTGAGGGAATTAAACCCGCTCTGATACCATGTTACCAAAACCCTAGGAGAGAGAGAGAGAGGGAGACGGCTAGGGTTTGGGAGAATGACAGGTAATTCTTATTAGGGCAATAGCTACGAATATATAGGCACATACATGTGTATGGAATGAGTCATGTACACCTAACTCATATGTATAACCTACAATATACATTAACAAAAGGAAAGCCCAGCCCGTCTGGACCACCCAACCCGCCTAAACCCGCCTGGGCGACCGCTTGGCCCGCCTAGGTGGCCGCTTAGCCCCACCTAGGGGCCTAGGCAACTTTTCTGCACTGCCTAGGGGCTAGGCTAGGCGGTGGGGGGACCTTCTAGCGCCTAGGCGCTACCTAGGCGGCCGCCTGGGCCACTTTTTAGAACACTGTGCGCAAGTAGAGCACGAATGACCATCAGGTACCAACGAGCAAAAAAGGGTTAAAAAAATATAACTTCACCTTTTTTTTATTAGTCAAACACCATACTTTTGCTAAAATTTTAACGGGTGT
The DNA here is from genome assembly GCA_947650365.1 of Chamaelirium japonicum. Taxonomy (NCBI): domain Eukaryota; kingdom Viridiplantae; phylum Streptophyta; class Magnoliopsida; order Liliales; family Melanthiaceae; genus Chamaelirium; species Chamaelirium japonicum. The sequence continues at coordinate 38,666,897 of OX393553.1, read as the reverse complement.
GTTTTTTTTAGATCCAACTAGCTAAGGACCTCTACTGCCACTTGAATGGCAGAAGCTCGTTTCAATTCAAGCACACTTGAAACAATCTTCGATACCAGCCGAAGTGGTTGGAGGTTGGGGCATCAAAGATACATAAAAGTCGCGCATCGACCTCTCATGCTCTTCCTCTCCCGTTACTCCGAATCATAAGCCTATAAGAGGAAGGCTTCGTGGAACTACAGAAGCCATCGGGAAGGAAGGCCGAAAAGCCCGTCGCAAAGGTAAGAGTGTGGCATAGGTGGATGACAGCCCGCTTCTCAACATGTTCGAGCAAGTGTCCAACAGAAAGATCAAGACCTTAATGAAGATATGAACGGTCGACGCTGAGAAGCTTGCAACAGATCAAGAGCGAAATGTAATCAATAAAGAGCTCATGTCACTTAAGGTGGCAAAAGAAGCGAGGCTCAAACCGTCGAAGATGATCAAATCATGATGATGGAGCTTGACCGTATGTCGGCACCACAAGTTGCTTATTTCTAGGCACGTCAGCAGAAGATCTTACAACAGAGGCTTGGTCGAATGCCCTAGATTTGTATTACTGCTTAACTGCTTATTTATGATGTACCTTTATTAATTTTGTTGCAATCGTATTTCTTAAGCTATTGATGTTGTACTATTGTGGAATGAGTAAAAATATTAGTAAATCGAAAGTAGATTTGCATTAACAACCCGAAATACATTAAACCCTAGATAAGCAAAGTAAAGTAGAACATTAAGCAAAGTAAAGTACAACATAAGCAAAGAAAAGTACACTAAACCCTAGATAAGCAAAATACATTAAACCTTAGACTACTCTTGCCCTCTATAAAGGTCCCAGAGATGCTCGATTAGGTCTCGCTAAAACTGGGAACGTGTTTCTTTGTTCCTGATCCGGTGGTGAATGCTAAGAAATTGTGCAAATTCTGAAATGGGAGCGTTGGAGTGAGGCATGGGCGAAGCCTTATTTTCCACTGCATCAACTTGGGCTACACCAGGTCATTCATCTTCGACGATCATGTTGTGCATAATAATGTACACAGTCACCATCTACGAGGTAGTAGCCCCGGTTGTAGGTCTGTCGTTGACGGTGAAGGTGCATGGAGTGGCTCGTCCAATTGTAATGTTAGCGAAAACATGAGATCGCTCCAGTACGTTGATGTTGTACGATCCGGGCAGTCCGAAGTACACGTGCCAAATTCAGAGGTCCTTGCTAGCTATGGCCTCCAGGATAATGGTCGGCTTGTGATGGTGGCCGGTATACTGACCCACCCACGTTGCCGAGTAGTTCTTACATCTCCAGTGCATGCAATTGATATTGTCGAGCATGTTGGTGAATCCTCGACCTTTTGCCACCGATAGTAGTCGTGCGACGTCATTATTTTTTGGCCTTTGTAGGTACTCCGAGAAGATCGAATTGACCGGTTTGGCAAAGCGTGTGAGCCTCGATCGTTGTGCTCGCTCTGATTTTGAGGTACTTCTCTATGAGATCTATCGGAGCTCCGTATGCAAGCATCCTCATAGCGGTAATAACCTTCTGTAGCAATAAGAGACCGAGGCGGTGGCCAGTGTCCCTCTTCTATACGAAGTAGTAGTCGTACCGCGCCACCACATCATGAATTCAGAGGAACAACGGGCGGCGCATCCGGTATCTCCATCTGAACTGCTTGTCATCGTAGACATAATCTTCGGTGAAGTAATTCTCGATCAACCTATTATGGCCTCTGATTCGACCATGAAGAATATATTCATTGAGCATAAAAAGGTGTGTTGTGTTGGAATGCACATCCAACGACCATAAATATAACCAATGAACATGGAAAGATGCGATGTGTTGGAGTGCACGTCCAAGGGCCAGAAATATAGCTGTTAGTGGAAGTGTGTGCCACCTTAAAATGTGTGTCAAATAAAAAAATACCAGGGGACATAAATTTTTTTAATGTCCACACTTTTTTTTTCTGGTTTTTTACTGTTATTTAGAATTTTTGTAATTTTTCGGGCTTTTATTACTATTTTCCAAAATTAAATAAGTCAAGTAATATGGGTTGTAATTTATTTCTTGGGAGGGGGAAAATAGTCTAAGGGCTAGGTGTAATTAGGTGAAAACATGGGGGGCTGAAAAGTAAATGGGTTCATTAGTGAGTCCGTTGTATGCACCCATAGGTGAGGGACTCACCAATGCTGGCGTGGCTTAAATTGGCTCACCAACATGCTGAATTGCTGAGCCGCAGCTGGTGAGTCCGTTGTACACGCTCTAATTGGTAACAAATGGAAACAGAAAAACCTACAAGGAAAAGAGTGCAGGGGGAATAAAGAAAGGAGGTGGGTGCCCCTTATACTATCTACCCAGCCCGTCAGGACCTCATTTTATGAAAGATACACATCAGTTAATGAAGGGATGCAAAGCAACTTCAATGCCCGTCAGTTAAGTTTATCCAATCTAAAATCAACAAAATCTACAAAATAAACTAGGGGTCATTGGTCTACTAGACAGCTCATCATATAACAAAATATGTAACATCAACGACATGGATGAATCAATGTTCACAGGGATCTTTCATGATTGGCATATTTATTCATCCAAAATTACTATGTCAAATACCACATGGCAACGATGCCTTCACATATATCTACAATTTTACTGAAAAAAAATGCACAAGGTAAATATAAATTTCAAATATCATACATCTGAATGGTATTGTGTACAGCATCCAGGATCTATTAGCAATGCCTCTCCACAAGCAATGAATCTAGAATCTTCCGCTCCATCAAGAACATTGTCTGGTGCCACTACAACAAGATTTGTTGTATGAAAAGGTTCAAGTGTACGACTTCTCATTGGTACAAGTGTGATGCCGGGAGGGTACTCCTGAATCAAAATGAACATGCAGGTTCAGTATCAAGACTCTTGCAGTATTATTATCCTTGCAAGTTCAACCATCCATCTTATAAGGTTGGAACATTGATATCGAACCATTCAAGAAAGAGCCAAGATCGAAGAAACAGTCTTCGAACTAAAATTGACATATTCAGGATTCTACAGCATCCCATGAATTCTTCTAAAGAGTAAAGCAACACAAATATATTAAATGCGGAACTTAATCTAATCCTCAAGAAAGGAAAGAGAGCTATAAGATGTACAAGGGATCACCAGACATTGATTAGGTCAACCGATCATCTGAATAAACCAAACCTAAGTATGACATGAATATTTCCATTATAATCGATAAAGGAAAAAAGAGGGAAAATTATTAGAAAATACACTTCAAGTCTTAAAGACTATAGGTATATTTGATGTTGGTGTACAGGTTTTGATGTACCACATTTAGTACTTTCCCTTTCAAATGTGTACCATTTCTGCATGCGGACTTTGCATTTATTTATTTAGCATCGGTCGGAGGCTATTTGCATCTCCTTGGGTAAGATTTAGTCCTGATAGGGTTTCAAGTTTATCTGGTGAATACTTGCACACTAAATGTGCTACATTTTGTCCAACACCTCAAAGCATTTTTCTGTGAACATATGACATTAGGTATTTCATAAAAGGGAATTTTCTTTTAGCTTGAAAAATATAAACATGATAAAATGTTAATTCTGTTCATTTACCTAATTAATTGCTTTTGATGCCGCAAATCCACGATGACATCCCACACACTGCTAAATAGGTAAGATATACATTACATGGCACTCCTCACAGCAGTCACCAGATCATCCATAAGACACCTAGGTCATGTAACTACTCAAAGGCAGGATTATCTACGGACGATCTGAGTAGTTGAGTGATTAGATATACAGGTCCATATTATGTGTTATGAAAAAAACAAACACTAATGATTGACGATTCAAAATTCAAAGTACATGTCTGGTGGATAATTCCTACCCATCTAACTGCCGCATATCATTTTGAATTTCCTACACATCCATATAATTATCAGGACTTGTTGCTGATGTCCAGCTTAGCATTCTAGAATGCCTCATGTGCATTCCATATCACTTCCTTTTGCCATATTCAAACCTCAGCACCTTGTGCAGTGGTGCCATGACCTTCGCTACTTCTTTGAGCTTGTCCCAAAACAAGCCATTAAGGATAACTTCCTTAGCCTCCCTCCCCACAAGATAGTTGCCACATCTGGATGTGATCCACTGAAATGTGAATATGGACTTATGACTCACCACCTGTGTAGGAGTCTATGCAGTGAGCCATAGTTTATTTCACATTTGGCCACGCTAGGCCTCAAGATGTCTCCACCAATAGGTGAGATCATTGATGACCTAATGGTGATTTATGATGAATTTGAAGATGCTATGTCCTATCTTCGTCATATATTTCATTTAAATAACATGAATTTTAGTGCAAAAGAGTTTATTAACTTTTGTTATTGTGTAATGGCAAAATATTCCAAAACATAAATACCATTATCACATAATCTATTAATTATCTAGATTTAACTAAATCATAAACCTAGATCTAATTACTGATGTTCCTTAAGTTTAAACCCTAAGCAAACTAAAAGACAAACTAACATGTACCTCATATAGGACCAATGGAAGGAGTTGCTTGATCCCTAAGGCAACTCAGTTAAGGCCAAATTGGGGGGGAGGGGGGTTCCTAGGCCACTAAAGGCTAAACACTAGCCACCTAGGGAAAGGAGGGGCTTTGGTTGGAAGAGTTATAAATGGGGTAAGAACAAGAGAACAGAGAAAGGAAAGAAAGAGGGACAAGAAGTATAAAGAGAAAGAGAAAGGAAAAAGAATAGAAGAGGAAAGAAAGAGGTAAGGACTTTGGGCTTAGCTAGAGGGCTTCATCTAGAAAACAAGGTGTTGCATCAGAACAGATTTTGAAAGGAAATCGGACAGCTTTTATTTAAGCTGCTGCTATGTAGAATAGATAGATAGAAGATGCAATGCAAAGGTGATGAATGCAGACAAGACGCCGACTGTTTTAGTATTCCCTACCTTGCAGTCAGCTGTAGATCTTAATAACCGCGTTGTTGGGATTCTTTCTCATGGCAGCAACGCCGGACAGCCACATCGTGGACTCTTCGTCGAAGTTCTGTGGATTTTCAACATAAAAAAGTCCCTTTCGTGCAATCCATGCATGCTTGTATTCCATAATAAGAACATGTCGTTCATATCATACATAATGTGGCCATTTTTGTAATTATAAAGAAATGTTTATCAGGATATGAATTCAAGAATTCATTAATTCCAAGTACAATGTGTATTTGAATTTTACCTTATGAAGCATGTGAGGATCTAAACAAAGCTATGTATCATGGACCTTGAAGTATGTGGGGATTTAAACGGGGTATGTAATGTGAGAGCAATTACATCAATTTCTATATATATTCCTGTGTGAGGGCTTTTGCTACAACCTTCAACATATTATATATCTTCTGCATTACGAAATATGTGATAATCCGAGTGAAATAGATTACACAGAGTTATATGAAAGGAATATAATGTCAATACAACAGTGATTCATTAGTTTCTCTTATTTAAGCAATATATACCTGGTGTAGCGGTTACTAATGAAATTTAATTTCTTGTGTAAGATCATTTCCTAGAGATCTTGGTCACTTGAAAGTCAGAATCTAGTGATATAATGTTAAACTTCCTATAGTATTAAGCATGTAACAAGACTATGATGAAGTATATTTTTGGGGAATATGATGTACTAAGTACGTTTTTGGAGAATGGCTATAAAAGTTTATTAAGTTTTAAATAAATTGTCACTAATAAAGCTTTCAACCTATGCATATTCATGGGTTAGCTATCGTCCTCTATTGAATTATGTTTTGACATAATCTAGTAATCAAATTCAACCATGTTAGTAGCCATCTAATCAGGTAATTTCAGTTATTGCTTATGGAAGCTTCAAATAACCAATAAAATCACATAGGCATAACCTTAGGAGATTTAGATGATTTCACACTCAATATCTCCATTTCTTACACCCCGAGTCTAGAAATTAACAGTCTAAATACGCTTTTCAGGTTCGGGGCATGACAATTCACCTTTTATCCTCAATGTTCTTTGGCATCGGATTGTTTGTCGAACATGGTGTGTTGAAGAGCATAATCCTTGTTAGATCGGCCTCAACCTTCTAGCAATTTCCATTGTTTATTATTCCCACTCAACTACAAATTTTGTTCTAATATTATTGACGACCTTCTAGTCATTTCCCTTGTTTTTTATTCCCACTCAACTACAAAATTTGTTCTAATATTATAGACGACCCTCAACATAAGCCCTAGAAAATATATATGGTCGTATATCTCATAAATCAATCTAAGAATTGTAGATGTTCGTATCACAATAGATAGTAGATACCAAGATAGACACAAAGATTAATGTTTAACCTTGTCCGCAATGTCCAACTACATCGAGAGGTTCAACATCTTCTTAAAGAATGATATGCATGTCTTGAACTCTTTAACATCTGCCTAAAGGTAAAATCCAGTAATCTCAAAAGGAAGTGATGGAGGAACAATTAAACCTGCATTACTTGATGCATGCAGGGCTCTCCAAAAGGCCCAAGTGCAGATTTTTAACAACTTCCCACAACTTGCTGCATGCAGCACTGTAAATATTAATTTCACCAATCACTATCAGAGGCCTAATGTATATAATCATCAACCATGCAACTATACTATCAAGAAAGTCAACAAATATGAGACAAACATGCAAATTCACATTTGTTTATATAATTGCAGCAATAAGGCACATAAAAGTATCGCAACAAAGATAAAGATTCAAGTAAAATACAAAGACGATCTAACAGAAGATCCCACAACTAATAAACTACTGAAGCCAAATAAGTTTTATGATCAAATAATTAATGAAGATTGATGGTCTTTGCGATAAATAACGGTTACCAGTTACCACATAGACAAAAGGGCGGAAGACAGGAGATGACTCAGAAGAGTGCGTGAAGAAGCTACGATGAATGATATCAGGGGTAGAAGTAATCTGGTGTCGATCTCTCGTTAGAAGAATGATGAATACGAAGCCGATGACTATAAGAGAAAGAGCATAAGCAAGGAAGACGGTCGATGAAGAATTCCGAACAAATGTGCATGCTCTATGGAGAACTGATGCGATCCATACTAAGGCCCAAGCCCAATGGACCGAGTTCAAGCCCAAACGCCCACATAGGATGGATAACACAGTATCTACCAAGAGATTTGATTTTAAAAAATAAAAATTAGGTGGTCATTTGATTAGATTTAAAATTAGGATTTTAATTTTAAATTATGGGCATGATTAAATTATATTTCGCTACTATCTTTATCTTTTGAATGCCTATATAAGACCATCAGATGTAACAATAAAAGAACATTTAATGAATGGATGATGGTTTCGCCGTGAAACATTTGGCTCATGGACTTGAGTCGTCTCTCTATATCCCTCGATTTGGTCAATTCCAGGCAACCCTAATTTCTCTCGGCTTCTAATCTCTTCGTCTAAACAATTTTCTTCTCTCTCTCTCTCTCTCTCTCTCTCTCTCTCTCCTCTCTCTCTCTCTCTCTCTCTCTCTCTCTCTCTCTCCACCTTGGTAAAGCGCCAATTATCCCCTTAAAAAAAACAAAAACAAATAGAATAAAATAAAATCATCTCCTCCCCCACTATACACACAAAATTGCCCCTGTCTTGCATCGACCAACACCCATCAATCCCTCTATCTGTTGATCTATTATTGTGCATCAGATAATTCAAATAAATACAAAGCCCCCAAAACCCACATCGTAGCCAGGCCGAACTCACTTTTAGTCCTCAACCGGACCCCTCGTCGTCATGCAGCCCTTATTGTCGTGGTTATCTAGCACAAGAATATATATATATATATATATATGATCATTAGAGAAGAAAAAAAAAAAGGAGAACAAGGAAAGGAAACAAAAAAGAACAAATTAACTGATTATGAGTCAATGATCTCGTAGCTACCCACCTCACGCCATCGACCACCTCTCTCTCTCTCTTTCTCCCAAACACCAAAAAAAATTAAAAAAGAGGAGCCTTAAACCCATTGTTGTCGATCCCTTTCGGAACCATAAATGGCATTCCATTACTCTTACTTTAATTAGGTTTAAACCAATTGAAACCGAGCTCTTTGAACCAACCCATTGAACCTACTAGAACTTGAACTATTGTGAACCAAATTCAAAGCTACAACAAGCCAAAACAGTAACGGTTGGGTTTATTTATGTTGGGTCTAAACCCATCAAACCAAACCTCGTTTACCAAATTCGAATCCAAACTCGTTTAGCAAACGGGCCCAATAAGACCCATCCACTTGTCGGGCCGTATATGTTGATGATCAAGTAATCGGAATTGGGCAAATCATATATAGACCTTGAAGGAATTTTCAAGCCCGACCCACTTATTCCCTCCGTACTCCAATCTAATAAGCCCAGTACCAAGCTACCAGCAGAATTACAATTTTTTCTCTGGCAGCCAACATCACCTTCCTTCACTACTTTGTAATCATGGTGCAAAAATATAGGTTCCAAGTGTGAAAGAAATAAAGAGAAGTGAAACCACTTTGCAATGGGCAACTTACTTTTTTAAAGTAACATGTATTAACCTTCATCAACTTGCCACTTTTATCCTTAAAGGCTATGTGGCAATGTCCCTAGGAGCGATGTCCCCAATCGAGACCTAACTTGCTCGTCGACAACTTTGTAAAATCCCATATTTCCTTAAAATTCCGATAATGGTTCCCCACCCCCCCTTCCCTCCTCCACCCACCACCAGCTACCCAAACCCTCATTTTCTTGCAACACTTGACACCTGTCGGTGTTCTCCCTAACCCACGATCAACCTCAAATTGTGGTAGTCTCTATGCTATCAAAATCGATACTAGTCGGCGACTAGTCCCCAGGCGGCATTTTGTTGACCGACTAATCTAGATTCCTTCATAGCTGGGTGGAACCCCGAATAGACCCGACTAGCGACTAGGACTACTCAAGATTTTTTTTTGCAAGGTACACGTTCAGCCTTGAGTTTCTGCAAGTAATTTTTTGTTGCAATGAGTCTCTGCAAGCAATTTTGTTTTGATTTTTTTTCATTGACTCAAAGTCTTCAGTCGCAACTATGCCTCGTCCCTATAATCATCTATTGAGGACCTGAGAATCTAAGATAAAAACATAGACAAATAATTATTGTTTATGTGTTGATATCCATGTAACCCTATAATCAAAATTGGGGTTGTTTACATATTAAACACCAACAAAAAATATTGCGATGAATTCTTAGTTCTGAGTCTTCTGACTATGGATAAAAATACCGGTCGCGGACAAAATATTAGCCGGCTAGAAAAATGGTTCGAACCGGGTGGTACGAACCGGTATCGGTCTGAACCGGTCCAAATCAGTGTGACTTGATTTTTTTGTTCCAAAAAAATTAAAAAAATAACCAAAAAATCCAGAATAATCTAAAATGATGGTTTGTGATATTTTTTTCCATTAGTGAGCTAGTTATAGGTATGAACCGATCATCTTAAGTTATAAAGTCACTATATTCACTGTATGATTCTAAATTATGGAATTTGATATAATTATTAAATTTTTTGTGTTGGATTAACCTAGTATTATGCTTAGGGATTAACCTAGTATTAAATTTTATGTGTTTGATTATATAACTTTAAGCACATTTTTGGCATTTAAAAAAAAATAATATCATATATGAAATACAAAAATAAATGCTATAAAAAAAATTTAATGCATATTAAAAATGGTTCTACCCATATTTATACATTCTTAGTGAAAATCTAGCATCAATTTGATATTGACTTATCAAAATAAGCAAAACTCTCATATTTACATGAACCGATCATGCAAATTTGGAGACGATGTTGCAAATCTTATAGATCTAAACTTTGATGTCATTTAAATGTTAGATCTGACTTATATCAACAATTTCACCATAATTATTTTGTTTTTTTCAAAAAAAATGCATAGAAAAGAAAAAAAATTAAAAAAATTATGAAAAATTACTTTAAAAGTGATTTTGATATTCAAAATCGAGTTTTGGGCTTTAAATCTTGCAAATCTAGCTTGTTTGGAGCATCACCTTATGTGAGAATGAAGAAAGAGGCACAAAAAAATACAATCGGAATGAAAGAAAACCCCCAAACCATGTTATATACCGTCTGCCGGTTCAAACCGGTATTTGGTCAAACCGGCAGGTTTTTAGGCGATTTATCCCCCGTGGCTGGTATTAGGTAAATATCGATGCGGTTCGCACCGGTTCCCGGTTTGAACCGGCTGATACGGTTCGTACTGGCCGGTATTTTAATCCTTGCTTCTGATATGGGCATGAAGCCAATACAACTATGTTATGTTACTTATGTATTTATACCCATGCCATGAAGTGTGAAGACATGTATTGTTATTGACTGACTAATATCATATATTTATTAACATTTATGTTAGTTCATATATCATATATGTTTAAGGAATGGGGAGGTGTTAGAATCAGTTTTGGCTGACTAGTCCCGAATTAGTCCCGACTAGTCCTAGTCAACCCTTGGCCGACTAGGGGCCGACTACTGACTTTGACTGTATAGGGTAGTGTAGAGAGCCTCCTGCTCATCTCTTCCTTTCATAATTTATTACCTATAGACCTTCGCTAGGCAGCCCTACATTGTGTAGTCACCGGGGTGGTTCCTCTAAAACAATCCTATGAAACTTTACTTGCACCATTGCTTGCTCTGATCTCCCCAATTTATTCTCTTCCTTGTATCATTAAAGGTTCTCCCTTATCTCTTATTGATTTTCGCTAAAAACTTCAATTATTTACGCAACTCGCCACATCCTCCACCAATGTTTTCTTTAAAATAAAAACACCCATTTCGTCCAGATGAAATCACAATAACGGATCTTCAAGTGGATATGTCTCAATTGTCCCCATGCTCTAGCCTACATATATGGTCCTCGGCACTATGGTCGGAGTGTTGGACCTATAAATTTATACAAAAATGCTATAAGCAGATAATTACTAAATATTGGAGGAAAATGAACCTATTGAATGCAAAAAAGTTGGCTTGACAAAGCCCTCTAAGTCCCCTCCTTCAAGCGAACTAGATTAGGCCACTTGCACCCAAAAAGATGATATAAGAACAAAGTGGATACACTTCGACTAAACATGATTATCATACGATATGGTACGATATATGCCAACACTTCAATACATGATCTATCATTTCTTCCTCTAAGAAAATAAGTTATTCGGTATATTTTCAATAGCATGTTGCCAGCCTCCATTTATAAGGTACAAAGCCAAAGAACATCTATATAGCTTCCATATATATGTTAATAGACTTGCGACGGAACTAAATAACCACTTCCCAAAAACCTAACACATGTTCCATTTTCTTATTTTAACTTTGTTATATAACTAAATTCTTACATGGAGTATTAGGAAAACAGAGGATCCTCTGAGCACACGAGAAGGTGCGGCTCTTGGTTTTTTGTGATCCTCTCCCATGGGGGGGGTCTCCCCCCCTCCTCCCATGAAGGTTTTCCAATCACTAAGAGAGACGATGAGGAGGCACAAGATGAAGATCTGAGTGCTTATTGTCCCCCACCCCCTCCTTTCTTTCTTTGACTTCATCCCAATGATGTTGGAGCTCAAGGGAGAGTAGGGCCCAAATCCGGCTTGTTATAAGTAAAAGGAGGCGCTAGGGGTGGATCTGGTGGTCGATTTCCTACCAGAGTCTTGGCAAGAGGTAGGGGTGAGAGATCGGGCTATTCACCCACTTCTTTGGTTCAAGATCCTGCGGGTTTGAGATCGAGGGGCCGTGAAGATGGTGTTGGTGGCTCAAGGGCTGGAGTGGGATTAGGGGCTACAATGCCCCCCCCCCCTCTTTTCATCTCCGCATCTCGCGAAACCGGAATGGATGGGAGTAGTCCTCAGCGGGAGAATGAGGGTTTTGAGGTGGGGAATGCACGCTAATTAGCTGTTGATTTGCCTCAACCTAATGTCAGTGATCAGGTTGTTGGTCTCCAACATGTTAGCACTCAAGAGTGTGTTGGTGGTGTATCCAGTGCCCACCATGCGCTTGATGATTTGCTCCATCCATCTTCTTGGGCAAACAAGGAGGTAAATCAAAGAGCTACTTGGAGCTCCTTGGGTAGTAAAGGAGGATCAGTCAGTGTGGTAGGTCTGAAGTTAAAGTATGTAGAGCCTACACTCATTGATTCAGTTAAAACTGTTGGCCTTCCTACAACTGAGGAAGAAGCAAACTTATTGAGGTAGCAGCATACTCTTGTGGGATACATCATTGGAAGTAGGCCATATTTTGTGCATTTAAACGAGAGGCTTTGGAACCCCAAGGGACAACTTGATTTCTTTTCTCGTCAAGACGGATCCATCTTGTTCATATTTGACAAAGAAGATGATTGCTCTAGAGTTATTGAAGGTGGTCCTTGGTTTTTTTGGGGCAAATTGTTGATCATCCAGAGGTGGGACAAAGAGCGGAATTGTGAGCACCAAGTGCTCGATAAAATCCATCTTTGGATCAAATTTCCAAATTTACCTAATTGGTGGTGGTCTGGGAATAGGATTAGTAGGCTTGCGAGTTTAGTTGGATTCCCATTATACATGGACCAACAAACTGAGGTATCGAAGGGATTGACTATGCGAGATGATGTGCCAAAGTCATCCCCTGATGAAGTTAAGACAAGAGGAGAAAAGGGAAAAGTGTAGTTCATGCAGAAGGTTCTATATGAATGGAAACCAGTGGTTTGTTCATCCTGTCATGGATTTGGGCATGTAAGTATTTGACCTTCTCTTATGAAGTCTCGTATCACGGGGAATAGGAAAGGCCCTTCTTTTGGCTGTACGTCGGTGCCTACTTTTGTTGGCACAAGAGAAACCTAAGCATCAAAGGGCAATTTTTCCTTTCAAACCACAAGAGGGTGAAGACCTACTAGGAAGACTATTTTCTTGGAAAAAGGGGAAAGCTCTAAGCAGTTAGCCACTAAAGCTGATAATTCTAAGGATGAATCTTGGGTTATTGTAGTGGGATCAAGGAAGAGAAAAGAGCCTTCCAGTGCCTCATAGCAGATGACTATCACTGAATTTAGGTTCTCTATCCTAGAGGAAGAGGTAGGTGAAGACTCAAATGAGAGAAATGATGTAGAAAGTACTGAAGAACCCATTGGCAACCAACCAAGGCATGAGATGCATGAAGCAAACAAAGCTGAAGATTCAATGGCACAGGAAGAGGAAGGAGTGCAGGAAGAATCAGTAAATGAAGATTTGCAGATAGATCTAGAAGGAGGTGAGGAACAAATTGGGAGGGCAACTTCAGAAACTGATGAAGAGGGAGAATCAGCCAGTACTGATGATGACTGAGGTCAAGGGGGTAGTAAAAGTGGCTCTATGGTGCAACAATCTTTGGAGGGATTATCTGATGTCGACCAACACTCTGTGCCAGAGTCATAGGTTTATGAAGATAATGATGACACAACAGAGAGACTTCTGGATGAGACTGTTGAGATACAGTGTCGTGCACAAACGATGAGGAATGAAGAAGAGGATGGAGAGCAGTTGGCTTCCCACACCAATGTGGACAGATGGAGGCCAAAGCTAGTCCGGAGAAGTACACGGTAGTTGATTCAAACCTACGGTAAATCGGATCTTATTCTTCACATTCTTCAGGGTCAGTTGTTAACCCTCAACGATGAGGAGCAGAACTTACCGCTTAATTTATTGGAGGGCAACACCATCCTCGAAATAGCATCATCCATTGGGTTCTCGCAACTAATTGAGGTGGAGGGTACTAACTCCCTTCTAACTCATATATGTGAGTTGGAAAGGTCGAGAGCTTCTAAGTCTTGAGGCATAGTGGTCCTATTTTTTCTTAGCTAAGGGAGTTCTGGGCTGATCATGTTAAGCCCTTGTCGGTTGGGGTTCCTATTGGTTGTATGGTGCCTCTTAGGCATTGATTGTAATTCCTATTTTTGAGCTTAATAGACAGGTTGGGGTCATGGTCGAACCCTTCCGTTTTAGAAGGGAATTCTCAAAAGAAAAAGAAACCTAACATCTAACTGAAGTTCTATCACTTGGCCTATTAAGAGATAGTAAGAATTATGAGTCATTTGAAAGAAAAAAATATCATTATGTAACCTGATGGTTCTTTGGTAAACACCCTTACATAGTATCTCTTCATGTAAACCATGGCTTCATAATTATATCATTGGCTAGGATCAGCATATATGGCTTAGTTTATCTACACAAACCAACAATTAAGTGCAAAGTATGACCAAGCTCAACAACATGTATGGAAATCCGTGTAGAAATAAATATTCAACATGAGAGGCATGTCTTTTAAGTACACAACTCAGTTGTGAGATAGCAGGAGATATTATAGATTTGCGCAAAAACTTGTTTGAGAAGTTCAAGCAAAAATGGTGTACAACCAAATTAAAGTCCATTTAGAAATAATTCAAATTATGAACAGTGATGGACTTTAATAGAAAGTCCAAATAAATTTGGAAATTGCCTTGATGCCTTGATTGGTTGCAACATAATGTGTTTACTCAGCACATAAGAGAGGACCTGAAAATGTAAGGTATTAGGGACTCTCCATTTTCCAGCCCTAGCTGAACCACCAAACAGCCCAACAACTGTGAGAGGTCCTATACGATCACCACTTGGCTTTACTTCCAACAGCAACTTTAAAGAAGCCTCTTCGGAGATCCACTTACATGGCTCTGTACACAAATTAAAAGAAATATTAGATTATGTAGACAGAATATCATGTCAAGCTACCGTAACTAATTGCTAATATATTATGTGGACTGAATATCGATTTTTTAGAATAGTCAACCAATTATTATGGCAAGCAAAAATGATACACCTCTGTAATCTATCTCTGAACACAACATTAAGAAACATAAACTAAAATTATAAATGAAAAAAAAAACACGAGTAGCCTTTAGTGTTAACGTGTACTAACAATTGCATATGTGGCATTCTATATTCTGTCTGATTTGTAATAAGAGAAAGTAGTTAAAAAGTACAGCATAGAATGCCAGAATAGCAGAAAGATCAAGATGGGAACAAGCCTAGTCAGGTTGTGCATTGCAGAGCTGACAGCTTCCAACAACACACTCAACAAAGTTATTGGGTAAAAAAATATCAGTTTAGGAGTGCTAAGACTTGGAACAGTAGCTCTGAGTGTCTTATTATGGAAAACCAGCCAAATATACATGCATCCCCTTAGGTCCACAGCCTGGCACATGCTTCAAGTGCGTAGGACTTATGTCAACCTCTAAAGTGCCAAGCACTCAGTAGTGTCTACCATGTTGCACACCTTTTTAACGACACAAAAGCATAAAGTTTGTGAAGAATACAGGTAAGCTTTCATCAAGCTCACGTGCGCGCACAAAAAAACACCAAACCACACATATGGAAGCATGTCTGCACGTGCGTTCGCACACACCCACTTATATGCAACCATGCACAAGCATGCAAGCCCGCATGTGCTCACACACATTTATACACAGACGAACGTCTGTGTACACACATGCACATGGACCCACGTGCCGCCCAGGCTAGGGTGGTGTTATATATGCTTCTTGTATAGTTATATTAGTGGCCAACACAGCATGATGCCAAAGGTTAGCAGCTTCAACGATTAAGCTGCTCAGGTTCACCTTTTGTGTGTGTTTGTGTGATCAATGATATCTTGACAGAAATACTCCTTGTGGGAATTCTTTGAGTCAAACTCTGCCCTCACACTTGGAACCCATGTGAAAATGTCTTAACACAGAAGCAAGTCACTGCCAAGATAGCAGGTGAGGCAGCGAGAAACCTACACAGCTTCTACAAATTCCTCATGTACGGTCATCAGTGAAAGAAAGTCGAGAAAAAGAGACAATTCTTAAAGATCATATTGTGGTCATTTATTTCTTTCAAAGTTAGGCATCTTGTCAGTAATGGCAAGCTTCCTCACTGACAACAAAGCGCTCAATTACCGATATCCTTCATTGAGTGCTCAATTGTTGCTTTGGTGAAAAGCATCGAGTTCGTTGATCATTGTGGGGTCAGAAGGTCCAACTCCAGGAGTGATGGTATCAGAAGGCCAATCCTCAGAAGTTCAATCATGCATGTAACAAGGGTGGGTTTAAATCTTAAACACACATGATTGTGAAAAAGAATCGGTCATTGTGACAACTAGCATGTCGGTCGAGACCGAGGGTGGAGATAGATAGTAAGATCTCTCAAACAGATGTTATTTCCTCAACGAGAGGGTTAATAATTGTTGAAGGGCTCTCAAGTAGCCTTTGGTCGCCTTAACATGACCCCATCTCCATGGGTGACTGCCATACCAAAGGAAGTCAAACTCTTCCCCCATCTCATCAATCAAAATGCACTTATACCGAAAATAATTACCAAATGTCTAACCCCTTGGGAATACGTAGAACACCTAGGCGTCTCTTGAAAGTAAATATTGCATGAAGTCTTTCTCCTTGAGTGTGAGGTTCTTCCTAGAGTGGGGCAGGAGTTGATATTACACTCAACGTGTATGATAGAAGACAGATCAATATATATCTCGCTCTCTCTATATATATATAGACACTAGTAATGCTCGTGCCTTCGGCATTGCATCGGCTTCCTTCGGCAACAAAAAACAATTGGCGTTGGCACCCATATTCGGCGGGGGCACCCACAAGCACCCTTCCGCCTACAGCAGCCACCACCCACATTGTCTTTGTCTACCCCTTTGTTATGATAGCTCTCACCCAGCCCCCACCCCCGAATGTCAAAGGGGTTGCCACCAAAACACCACTATTACACACCACCTATTATACCACCTGCCGTCGGCAACACTCCCCTGCCGCCTCCAGTGGCCACGACCACCCATCCGCCTACGGCAGCAACCACCCACACTTAGGGGTGGCAATGGTTTGGGTCGAGTAGAGTTCGAATCGGGTTGAGACATAGGTATAAGGGCAAAACACCCAACCCGAACCCGACCCGTTTAATAAACAGGTCAAAAACTTAAACCCAAACCCGACCCGCCTAATAAATGGGTTGACCAGACCCGACCCGTTTAACCCGTTTACTAAACGGGTCGGGTCCTGTCGGGTCGGGTTGGCTCGGGTTGGGTCAACAGAACCCATGTAACAGGTTGGGTCAAGACAGGTCAAATTAGGCCAGGTTTGATCGGGTTGCGTCGGGTTGGGTCGGGTTGGTTCGAGTTGGCTCGGTCAGGTTGACACATCCCATTTGGTAAATGGGTCAAGTCGAGTCAATCGGGTTATAAGTACAAATCCGAACCTGACCCATTAAATAAACGGGTCAATCGGGTCGAACCGTTTATGACCCGAACCCATTTAGGCCAAACCCAAACCCGCTAACTTCGGTTCGGGTTGGCAAGTCGGGTCAAGGATTGCCACCCTTACCCACACTGGCTCCGGTCACCCCCCTTGTTATGCCGCATCTCACCCACCCCCTATCCCCAGACCTCAAAGGGGTTGCGCCCCAAAACCCTAGACTTTTGAGATCCTCTCTCTCTCTTTCTCTCTCCTCTCTCTCCACATCAGAGTGATAAAACAAAAAAAGCCCCATTACATGACCTTGGTGTATGAGTTGGTCTCTGATTGATCACCCATAGGGGAAGATATCGAAAAATAACAACTCGGTCATCAATGACAATAAAGAAAGATATAAATAGAGAAAATTGTGTATGAATCTCAAGATGAGCATCAATCATTATCATCAAAGCCAAAACATAGTATCATGATATCATCCAAGAAAAGAGGTTTCCTTGAAGAATTCAAGGGACACAAAAAAAGTCCAAATTCATATCATTCATCAAAAGCCAATAAAAGGGAAAAAAAAATATGATTTAAGATTAGCAAGGTAAAATTGAGTCAAATAATGAAAGATTAAGGAGTACAAATCCGCAGTCCATAAAATATAGATTCAAACATTCGAAGAAGCTTATACATGGAAGGAGACAATTACCATGGGGAGAGCTAATTGTCGTTGAACAAACATGACACAGGGCATTACCTTCACCTTGTTTCTCTGCATATCCGAGAAGAGTAGTAAAAGAGCAGCACTTTTACCCAGTTGAATGTCAGGGAACTTCGTATTATATGGAGTATAGTTGATCCACGAGTTAGAGATTTGCCTTGTTCTGCCCACATGCACCAACTGAATGCCACGGAACCCATCGACTTGTTATTTTTTTTTTCTTTTAATCCTTCTAAATTGTATGAATGTCCTATTCGTTAATTCAAACAAACATAATTGAAACTAAAAGCTTTATTTTTACATCTATAAAATATTTGAACAAACAAAAAGAAAAAGAAAAAAATAAAAGAAAAAAACAAAGGAAGAACCCAGAATCAATCAACCACACCTAATTGTCGGTGTAATCCCCTTTGGCAGGTACATCTTGGCGAAGATCGGTATCTTCCCACCAATTTATCAGAGAGTGCGGAATGGCGTCACCGGATGGACCAGGTGATCCATAGCCGAGCCACCTGCCCTCCACCGCTTAACCTCTATTTTTGTCCTTACTCTGTCATAGGGATCAACATGAAAATATGAAAAAGAGGGAGTAGAGAGATGGGTCATCAAATCAGAAAGACGTGCAAAAATTTAAAGAAGAAATAAAGAGAGTTATAGAGAGATAAATCAGATTAAAGGGAGGAAGAGAGGAGTTGCAGGGGTGGCACGCCAGGCCACCACCATCTGAGGGGCGGAGGGAACCCTACCGAGCGTCGCTGGCCCAAACGCAACCACAACTGCAACATTCGTTGTTCCTGTTGTTGCTGTATGCCGGCAGCAACCAACGCGCGCGCACACACACAAGCATGGCAGAGGGGAGAGGAAGGGGAAAGGGAAGAGAGGAAGGGGAAGGAGGAGAGGAGGGGGAAGAAGAAGAAGAAAAAGAAAAAAAAAGGGGGGGGAGTTTAACCTACCTCCAATGCTCCACGATCGCCAGAATTGTTGTCATCGGCGTTGCCTCGCCATGGCCTTGCCGCAATATGCTTGAGACGAAGGAGGGGATGGAGAAAAATCGACTAGAGTTTCTAATCGGAAGAGAGAGGCGTTGTTTTGGGAAGAGAGTTTCGAGAAGAGAGATTACGACGTGGCATTTTGGGGGAGACGTCTCAGCCAACCCCTTTCAATCCTAGCCCTTCTTTTATCTCCTCCCCCTTTAAATCCTAGCTCCTATCAAATCCAAATCGTTCTGGAATACCACTCGGGGCAAGTGGAGGGAGGGGACGAGAGAGAGAGAGAGAAAGGTTACATGGCACGATCACACAACAGGATTGGGCGGCAGGGAATTAACCCCAGCGGAAAAACGCGTTAACAATTACGCTAATACCAAGTGTGTCCCTGTTTTTTTACAACAAAACCCTCCAATGTATTCTCTTTTTTTTACAATCTAGTCCTTCCCTCATATGTTTCTTCCTCTCCCTCAATCCCACCCCTCCATCTCAATTCAATTCAATTTCAGTCATTCTTTATCCCCCTCCCCAGATGAATCATACTCATTCTAACCCTCATTTATATCACAGTCTCTCACCCTTTTTAAATCTTAGTCTCTCTTTGTCTTAAAAGGGTTGTCCCCCACTTAGAACCATATTATATATATATATATATATATATATATATATATATATATATATATATATATTAGAAATGCATGTGCTTGTAGGCACTCGAACGGCTACCTTCGGTGGCATCGGCACTGCAGCAGCCACCTACGGCTGCAAAAGACACCCCGGGTGATACCCTAAGTGGAAGGAGGAGGGAGAGAGGGGGAGGGGACTCACATGAGAGCTGCCAGTGAGAGGTCGAGGACTACCTGTGTGTGTGTGTATGAAAGAGAAAAAGAAAAAGAGGGGCAGGTGGGCCCGGGTGGAGAGAGAGAGAAGAGAGAGGGACGGCTAGAGAGAGGGTCCGACTGGAGAGGAGAGTATTTTTGTTACTCACTTGATTTGCTGCACTTGCTTACAGCCCAATCGTGATGCCACGTCGTCCATTAAAAGGGCACAACAGGGGCTACACTTCCTACCAGACGTACACTACACTTTGTTGTCCCCAATACGTAGTACACCATGATTGGCCGTAAGCAGTGCAGTAAATCAATCGGGTAGCAAAAATACTCCCATTTTAATGGACAACGTGGAAAACTACAATTGGTCCTAAGCAAGTGTAGCAAATCTATAGGGTAGCAAAAATGCTCTCGCTGGAGAGAAAGAGGGAGGGGGGAGAGAGGGGACGACTAGAGAGAGAGAGAGTGTGTGTGTGTGTACCCTCCCCCCTTAACAAAAAAAAACCCCATATATTTTTTATTTTCAATTCTTTTTGCAATTTAGCCTCTTAAAACCTCTATTTGTCCTTCATTTCTTATAAAAAAAAAACCCCTCCCAATATCTGTTATTTCTTCCCCTCCCCAAGTGTGTTTGCACTCACCTTAACCCAGCCACTAGATCATGACCGTCACTTTCGTCACCATGATAAATCTGAACCACCACTTATTTCCACAAACTATTCATTCACCTTCCCATGTTTTATATATATATATATATATATATATATATATATATATATATATATATATATATATATATATATATATATATATATATAATACAAGGACTTGGTATCCTAGACCTCGGTACCATTTGACCACCCTACAAGTTTCGGAATTTGTTAAAATTTGGTGGGTGTGTTGTCTAAGGTAAGATAATCATCCGCACCAAATTTCAACAAATTCCAAAACTTCTAGGGTCATCCAATGGTAGAAGCTTTATCAGTCGTTCATAATAACCGTTAATCATCCACCCGACCGTTTTCTTATCCATCTTTTCCATAAGTTACTATCAAAAAAATTTGAAATCCAATCAATTTTGAGAATTCATCTATCTTTATTTAGTACATACCCTTATCCATTTGCCTCCGAAACTTTGGCAATGATGAGAAGTTGAAGAGAAGGAATTACTTCTTTTATTCACCAAACTTGAATCTCTACAACTAGAAGAAAAAAAACAAAGAAATAACCGAGGAAAATTGGAAATAGGATTTTCCCTCTATATTTTCATTATACATAGAGATGCTCCTAAGTCCTAACTGATGATCCCCTGTCAAATGAGGGGAAGGGAAAAAAGGAAGGAACAACTAATAGTGGGACTAACCAATTGCAAGAGGGTACCAATTGATTTACTTGAAGCAGCAAGTGGACAGGTGGTACATGACTAGTTGGAAAAAGGCACACAGAGTTCCGAAGGAAGGACTTGTAGACATTGAAATATTGCCTAAAGCCAGAAAACCGAAAATTTGGCTAAGTCTGGAAAGCTTTATTTCCCTGATGACTAGGAAAATTTTTCTTCCTTACACTCTGAAATTTGGCTAAGACTGGAAAGCTTTATTTCCCTGATGACCAGGGAAATTTTTCTCTACACTCAGAAATTGACTAAGTCTGGAAGGCACTATTTCCCTAGTGATCAGAGAAATTCTTCCTTACACTCTGAAATTTGGCTAAATCTGGAAAGCTTTATTTCCCTGATGACCAGGAAAATTTTTCTCTACACTCAGAAATTGACTAAGTCTCGAAGGCACTATTTCCCTAGTGATCAGGGAAATTCTTCCTTACACTCTAAAATTTGGCTAAATCTGGATAACTTTATTTCTTTGATGACCACGGAAATTTTTCTACACTCAGAAATTGACTAAGTCTCGAAGGCACTATTTCCCTAGTGATCAGGGAAATTCTTCCTTATATTCTGAAATTTGGCTAAGTCTGGAAAGCTTTATTTCCCTGATGACCAGGGAAAATTTTCTCTACACTCAGAAATTGACAAGTCTGGAAGGCACTATTTCCCTAGTGATCAGGGAAATTCTTCCTTACACTCTGAAATTTGGCTAAGTCTGGAAAGCTTTATTTCCCTGATGACCAGGGAAATTTTTCTCTACACTCAGAAATGGACTAAGTCTGGAAGGCACTATTTCCCTAGTGATCAGAAAAATTATTCCTTACACTCTGAAATTTGGCTAAGTCGGAAAGCTTTATTTCCCTGATGACCAGGGAAATTTTTCTCTACACTCAGAAATTGACTAAGTCTAGAAGGCACTATTTCCCTAGTGATCAGGGAAATTCTTCCTTACACTCTGAAATTTGGCTAAGTCTAGAAAGCTTTATTTCCCTAATGACCAGGGAAATTTTTCTTCCTTACACTCTGAAATTTGACTAAGTCTGAGAGTAAGGAAAGTACTATATCTCTATCGTCCAAAGGCTATATCTAAGTCAATAGAATAATACTTAGAGATGAGCATCCTTCGACAAGCCGATATACAAGGCCGAAGAATAATCAAGCTTAAGCTCCTACAAGTAAGCTTACGCTAGATTCGACAAACTCGTTGAATCCACCAAGTCAGAAAGGACCGGATCAAGAGTTAACTTTGTTAAAGTCTGAGTCGCAGTAAGTCGATTCGGATTTAAGACCCGAACCACAAGTCGTTTTAATCAAACCGGTTCACTCAAACTCAAAAGGATTAAACTACCAGTGGAAGTTACAAAACCACTTGAATATAATCATAATCATCAAGGAGTTATGTAAACCACCTGGAAGTTTCTCTAACCATCCAAGGGAGTTATAGAAACCACCGGGAGGTTGCTTCAACCACCCGAAGTAGTTATTCTCTACAATAACTACTTCGACCCTTATAAAAGGAGAGACAGGAAAAGAAGAAAGGATCTTTGGCCATAGAAGAATCTAAAGAAGCTCCCGACCAAAGAGACTTCAAAGCTCCAAGAAATCCCGGAGAAGAAGGATCGAGATCGAAGCAAGCCAAAGAAAATCGAAGATCAGAGATCGAAGAAGATCGAAGGTCAAAGATTGTAAATCGAAGATTCAAGTCCAAAGCAAATCGAAGAACGAGCGAAAAACAAGTGAAGATTCAAGAAGAAGAAGAGTAAAGCAAAGCCCCTAACCGATCACGCGCAAAGCCCGGAAGGATCAAGCATCGCAACGCACTTCTCTTTTCATTTTCTCACCTGTTGTAATCTTTGTACTTCGAAATTGAGTATCAAAGGATCTTAGATGGATTTCCCCGCAATCTCCTGATATATTTTTGTACTCCGCTCCCTCGAAGCGAGTCCTTTGAAATTTGTACTTGAGTGAAAATCAAATATTTGCTCATACAGGACTACATAAGAAAGTGGCGGAAGAAAGAAATGTCAAGGGGATAGTTGCAGTCTCCCCCCCCCCCCTGGCCCTCACCAATTAGCAGAGCATACCAGAATTGATAAAATGAATTTCTGTCATATATCAGTACTAGAAATGGGGCCATCCAGTAATTGGGTACAAAGTATTGAAAGATGAGGAATAACATATAACTTGATACACCAAAGTCACATTCCAGGTTATGCACTTAGGCATAGTTACCAAATCGGGCGTTTTTTTGAAAAAAAACGCGTATAGAACACGTATTGATCCGAAGACGTAGTAAACAGGAAAAAAACTCATTTTTTTGAAAAAAACTTCCGTACGCGTTTTATACGCGTTTAAAACGGAAAAAACGCGTATAAAACACGTATAAAACACATCGGGTTTGGTCCAGGTTTAAATTGGGTTCGGGTTTTATTTTATTCGTGCTTAATAAATGCATATGCTATATGTTTTGAACTTTTGATTACTTAATGTTGGAAAATGACATATATACATACTTGGTATAATTTTTAAGATTTTTTTTGTTTTTTTCGATGTTTTCACGTTTTTTTACCGTTTTTTCCGTTTTCATCGTATCTTTTCGATTTTTTTCTTTGCCGTTTTTTTCCCATTTTCCGACTTGGTAACTATGCACTTAGGGATGTGTGACTCGGCAATTAAGACATGAAACTTTAGACTCATGCAGCTAGAGTATCAAGGGGATCCAATGTGAACATAGCCATGACTGAATCAGGAAATGACACTACAAACAAGACGAAGAACTGTATAGTCAGCCAAGTTATAAGAAAGCAAATCCACACAGACAAACCTTGCAAGTTCTCTTGAGATTTCAATCTTCCAAGGATAACTAGCGTGTGAACAAGAGACTCTGGACCGAATTCAGGTTCTTCCACATACTTCAAGAGCACCCAATTTCCACTAATTGCAGTTATCAAACCCACTTGTGAAAGAACCTACATAAGCATTAGAGCTGACTCAGTGTCTCTTTAAAGGAAAAAAAGGGAGGAAGATAAAGGAAAAATACCTTTGATTGTTTTAAGAGGACTAAACATCTTAATATATTCAAACAATACCATGAAGAAAGGACAAGCCTATGCACTGACTTGTATAGAAATTTCTATCAGTTCCACAATCTTTTCCTAAGTCAAACACTAAGGCAGTCTACTGTAAGAATGTAAACAGTAAGAACATGCTTACAGTTTTCTTCATGAAGCGATTATCATAAGCTAGATCGTAATATATCATCCACAAATTAAGCTGGTAGTACTATCTAGAATATAAAGTGGCTTGATGATGTAATAGTATTAAACATCAATCGATTAACTCAAAGAGGTAAACTAAGCAACAGAAACAATGTAAATTTCAAGCAAGTAGTTGAAAATGAATCAAAATAATTGTGCGTATGATTATCAAAATACAAAGGAAAATATTGGCAGTTCAATACTGAAGCCACATAAAAAGCATCAAGTTAAAAAACAATAAAAAATAAAAATGTGATGCCTTTTACATGGCATGGAGTAAAACCAAAACACGGTAGCTGAAGTAAAATAATCTAAAACCATGTATAAGCATCTATCAAATCCACTTGAAACAGATTCCATCTGACAGTAATGGGGCATCTTTCTTCCCTTTTCTCCCTAGCTCCCCTACCAATATCAGGATTAAAAGGCTAGATGCATGTTCGTTGCATCTCTTTCTCCAAGAATCCCGAACGATGTATGATGTGTCCTCCATAGTACTTTCCAATCCCAGCATTCCATAATCTTTCCTTACCCTCTTTTCCTTTTTTTTCCCCTCATTTTTTAATCTTTCCATCATCTTGTCCGCTGTAGATACCCTCACGCACCAAAACCCGGGTTGTAAGGGGAGGTCCACAGTGGGTATATTAAGCGGGTGATGGGTGTCTCCCTCACCGATGTGGGACTATTCGTCAACACTCCCCCTCACGCGGAGCACACATGGCAAGGATCCTCCCACGCAGAGCACGCGTGGCAAGGCACGATCAGTGGGGAGCACCCAAATTCGAAGCAGGAGACGGGCCAGCTCTGATACCATGTTAGATACCCTCACGCACGAAACCCGGGTTGCAAGGGGAAGTCCACAAGGGGTATATTAAGCAGGTGATGGGTGCCTCTCTCACCGATGTGGGCCTATTTGTCAACAAAATCTTTCCATCATCTTGTCCACATTATATGAATTTGTATCATATATATCTTCTTTGGTGATCTACTTCTGGAATTCTGGCCATAGTTTACCTAATAACAGCCACCACCTAGCAAGAGTCACAATCTCAGTTATTTCCTTTTCGATGTATCTTCTATTTCACGTTAGTTTTAGATCCTTGAACCCTTTTCATCTCATGCCCACTATGTCAATTGTTACCACGGGTGATTTTTCTGGTGCGTCAACAGATCCCTCTAAAAGCGCGCACAAACGCAAACATCAAAAATGGCACATTGACCTCCAAACCAGAATACAAAGCTCAACTATACGCTGGAACATGTAAATTTCAGATGTTCCTCCTCTTTTCAGACTGCTACCAGATAAAACCACTTGGATTTCATTATAGACAAATAAAAAAACCCATATACTTATAGGTGTTCTAATCAAGGATTGGCTTTCTAAATTCTAATAAAGCAACAATATATGAATTTGAAATATAGAATGCAAAGTATGAATATAAATAATTGGAAGAAATTAGATTGAAAGATTCTGTATATATTTCTGTATAGGGATCATGTTTTTATATATTTTTGCTTTCTGGATGTTGGATTCTTCAAAGAAATGCAACAGGCATGCACGAAGTTCATCCATTAAAGATATCTTGAACTTACACTGTGTGTACAGACATTATGGAAAAACCTTTTAAAAAAAACAAATTGTGTTTAGCTTAATTATCCAAAGTGACTTCATGCATTGCTGGTTTGTAGAAACTTAAACATCGGAAATGTGAAGTCAGACACGGAACATCGCACGAGAGCAGTAAAACCGAAGGAGAGATTGGACACAGTTAAAAAAAAAAAAAAATTAACGCAGGTGAAGCGATTCACCTGATTGAGAGCGGAGGCGACATCAAACATCCCCAAATCGAGCTTGCCGGAGAGCGAATCGGTGCCTCCGATGAGTGGATCGGACCTGGGCGCTCCATCCAGCGGATTCAGCGGAGCCGAAGGCAAATCCCAGAGATCGGAGTCCACATAGCTCAGGTACTCCTCCTCCGGCAGCCTCGGTGGCGGAGCCTGCCGGACGACGAGGAAATCCTCGCCTGAGGGGCTCTTTATCACGGCGGCGATCCTGTAAGCGGCCATGGCAGCGAAATGGGCGGGTAAGAGAAGCCGGGAGCTCCGTTGCTCTGTATGCCTGGAGGCAGAGAAATGTCTTCCCGGCACGAGGTGGGTTGGAACCAACGGCCTCGTAATGGCTGCGGGGCCTCTCCGGTGAGAATAGGCTACCGCTGATTTGATTAATGGCAACAAAAATAGTAAACTCCAGCAGAAGTAGGGGTGGCACCGTGGCAGCACGTGCACGGTTACCAATCATTGCTCCGTAGGACTCCCATTTGGTAGAGAAGAGGTTTTTACCGAAATGGCCACCAACTCTCAACTATTATTGAGAATGGACCCCGTCAAGAAATCTGAACGAAAATGGCCACGAGCACGTGGGAAACAGGTTGCACGGTGACACTTAACAGGTAAAAAGACATATTGACCCTTACCACTGTAAAAAGCTATCGTGGCTGAGTAACTTGGTTTCTTACCAGTTTGAGAGAAATCGAGCCTTTCGCCTTGTTTTCGTCACGAACAACCTTCGTCGAGGCTGCGTCCGACCGCCTCCAACTCAACCGGATTCTAAAATCCCGCTTTTCGCCTTGTTTTCGTCACGATCAACCGTCGTCGAGGGTTCGTAGGACCGGCGTCAATTTCAATAGCCGTTGAGGCTTCGTCGTTGAGGCTTCGTCAAAAATCATTACATCATATTTGTCGGAAACCGCCTCCAGTTCAACCATCATTCAGGCTTCGTCGAATTTAGCTTGCCTTGCCAAGGTATGCTCTATAGACCCAAATCTTAGCCCTATATTTTGATATAATTTAGTTTTTCTAATTATCCGACATTGTGATATGATATTTTTTCGAATTTGGTAAGGTATAGTGTTTGAAAGTAAAGAAATATGGTGTTTCTAAACCTTTCATTCAAAAAATCCGACGAAATAACAAGTTTCGTCTAGTTTTCGTCGCCGAAAAATCACAGTCATTTCTGCCCGAGACTAGCTTTGGGCTGTGAGACAAAAATCAGACGAAATAACAAATTTCGTTTAGTTTTCGTCGCCGAAAAATCACAGTCAGTTCTGGCCAAGACTGGCTATGGGCTGTGAGACGAAAATCGAACAAAATAACAAATTTCTTCTAGTTTTCATCGCCGAAAAATCACAGTCAGATCTGCTCGAGACTTGCATTGAGCTGTGAGACGAAAGTTGGACGAAATAACAAATTTCATCTATGTTTCGTTGCTGAAAAATCACAGTCAGTCTTGCCCGAGACTGACATTGAGCTGTGAGACGAAAGTTGGACGAAAATTAGACGAAATCACAAATTTCGTCTATGTTTTATTTCTCTATAATTTTTTTTGAATGTAAGGTATATTAGCAACATATTACATTAGTAGTACTCTATCATAAGTCTTCTCTAAATCAATAAAAAACCATATGTAGATTCATTTTCTCGTCTCTAAATCTTTCCCTCAATTGTCTCAGTAAAAAAATAGCCTTTATTGTGGACCTTCTGGCATAATCCGAATTGGTTCTCTGAAATCCTTGCCACCATTCTTAATCTTTGTAATTAACTCATGCTTTTTGAAAAAAAAAATAAAGTTGCTGCATTAAAACATAAGACAACAAAGATTGTTAGTTTGACCCTCTAGTAGAGAAGATTCATTTCCAAAAGAAGCTTCAAGGTGATTGATCATGATCCATGCACCAACCCCAATTTTGACAATTACACAAATTCTTTACCTGTATCCATGGACTAATGGAAGAATATTTTGTTCAATCTAGAAACTGAGAGATCCTCAAATACAGAGGAGGGAAAATGTAAGTAGCCAAAAACATCATATCCCCAAGCATTTGGTTTATATCTCCGAAGACTAATCTTAGATATCAATTCTCTTCAAACAAAGCTTACATTATACTACCCACTGATTGTGAATTGAATTGAATTGAACTACCCACTAATTATATTATACTACCCAGTAATTCATAAATATAGTGAATTGAATTGAATTGAACTAAATATAGTGAATTGAAGTGAATTGAACTAAATATAGTGAATTGAATTGAATTGAATTGAACTAAATATGGTGAATTGAAATGAATTGAATTGAACTAAATATAAGATATAGTAGTTAATTGAATCGAACTATATGTAAGGTATAGTAGTGAATTGACTTGAATTATAGTGAATTGAATTGAATTGAACTGACAATATTTTTGAATTTGGAAATAACTAATAGTAGTTTCATCCATATTTTATGTATTGTTTCGTCCATATATCATCCAAATTTTCATCATATATATATTTTATTGAGACCTCATTTAATTTATTGTATCTTTGTTATTGTTATTTTGTTTACAGATGGTTAAGAAAAACTGTGGTCGTGGGCGTTCGCATGGACGTGGTGGTAGAGACCCTGCTTCTATAGAGGGAAACATATCCGGTATGATTACACAAACTATTGAATCTAATGTGAAGATTGAAGTAAAGAAAAAAAAAAAAGATTGAAGAGGGAGAGAATATTGAAGAAAAGAAAGTGGCCACGGAGCTAAGTGCTAGATTGAGGTATTTTGGTAAAGCTTCTGCAAGGAACAGCATTAAATACCTTAATGAAATTAAAGAGCACTTCAAGTCAATAGATACAAAAAACAATTCTACAGATATGATGGATAGGATGAAAAGGAATTGTTTTGATTTCTTATTTGATTGGAGATGCAGTGCACGAGCTATGATTTCCCCAAGTGTCATACATTATTTTTGGCAAAGACACTTAGGTGGTCTTAAGTTTAATTTGGATGGCCAAATTATTTCCTTCTCGCCGTTGGAGTTTTTTTTAGTTTCTGGACTCCGGTATTATCTTGGGCCTCCTCCTCCGATACTGGACATAGGGTCAGACAACTTGCGAAGTAGATACTTTCCACGAGGGGCTACTCAGGCCTCCTTAATGGCTGCAATCATAGCAACTGCAGTTCTAGATGATGCAATAAAACTTTCTTTGGTTCTTATTTTGGAAAGTGTCATTCTTGGCAGCAACAAGAATGTGATCGTACCGGATAGGTATTTGAGATTGGTGGATGATTTGGACAGTTTCAATAATTACCCTTGGGGTAACCTCTGTTATAGCCATATCATATTTGGGCTTGAAGGTGCAGTAAATATTACAAAGTGGCCACCAAAGTATAATATTTTTGGATACATGTACATTTTACAGGTATTATTCTATACATAAACAATTCATAGTATCTATTTTTTAATATTTGTATTTATTTTTCTTTAATTATTTGTATGAATAGCCAATTTTATCAATTTTGTTCATTTTTCGTCCATTTTTCGTCCTAAAATGTGCTGTTAATATTCAACCACTTTTTGTTGATTTCGTTCCTTTTTCTCGATTGGTTGTTGTTGTTAATGAAATCATAAAGTAATCAAATGGTACAATGAAGAAGTTAATCAAATATATATGAAAAAAATCGCAAAGCATGGAGGTTTAAAGGGGATATCTCACAGCTCTGTTGAAATAAGATAGTCGTCATCGAAAGGTTGTCCTCCAAAGGGGTGAAGTGAAGAGTCGTTGAAAAGGGTGAAGTATAGGAGTCGTTGAAAGGGGGTGAAGTATAGGAGCCGTCGAAAGGGGTGAAGTGAAGGAATACTCACGGGCTTTGATGATCACCGTTGAAATGGGTGGCCGGTTGTCCCACAGTTGCCGTTGAATGGTTGCCGTCGAAAGAGGTGGAGAAAGCTGTCGTCCAAATGAGGAAAGTGAAGGGATTCTCAATGGAAGGTAGGGTTTTAGTAGTAAAAGGGTAGTTTGGTCCCAAAGAGTTTCAATGGTCATTTTGGTAAAGCCAAAAGCAACCTGGCCCATTCTCAATAATAGTTGAGAGTTGGTGGCCATTTCGGTAAAAACCTCGGTAGAGAAACTTCTATTTTCATGAAAAAGGGAATTTTATTCGTACCCAAAAATCTGTAATTAATCCCCGTCTCTCATCCGTTTTCTCAATAACTTGCTTAACAAAGTTTAGATATTGACTATATCCTTTTCTTTTATACCCTAAATCCCAACTAAACCTAAAGACCCTTTGACTACTCATCATCCTCATCAGCAGCGGCAACAGCAACGACAACAAAGCTGTGGTATCATCGACAATGACAACAGCAGCAGCAGCGGTGGCGAGGCTATGGCGTTATCGTCATTGGTAGCGATGGAAGCGTTCTTGTAAGCCGGTAAGGCTGCACTGAGAGTAGGGGCAAATGAAAGCAAAGAAAGATTTCAGAAGGATCGGCCCTGAGGGTAAGCGAGCAAGGCGGTTGCCTAGGGCCCCCAATTAATTTATACTAATGGGGGCCCCATAGTTAAGCCCAAACACTAAAGGGGGGGGGCAATAGTCAAGTCCAAACGGCAAACACCAACAGCCAAAGAAGGCATTTTCCAATAAAAGCAATTTTTGTATTGATACTTGCAAAAAAAAATTTATTGGTACTTAAATTTTTTTCTTGTAATATGTATAGGGGGGCCAAATTTTGGAGTTTGCCTAGGGCCCCCAAAACCTCAGGGCCGGCCCTGGATTTCAGTGATCCTATCTGTGCTCTCAAGAATCAACCAATTGCATGGAGTTTATTTAAGAGTGGGGAGTGTTCAGAAATGCATATAATTGGGATATTTAAGGGGGTATGTGTTTAAATGGAGTATAATCAAGGTGAGGCGGGCCATTTAACTGGAGTGTATTGAAGCTAGGGTGTAAGAGAAGTATTTTTGGGACAAAAATGGGGTGTGATAAAAAAAAGGGGTTGTTTTTAAGTTTATTGGAAATGGAGGCTAATTATAGATTTTTGAAGTATAAATAAAAATTTCCCTTTAATAAAGGGAAAAATACACTTTGACATTTCCTTTTAGCTCAAAAACACTTAACCCCTCTATAGTTTAAAAAAGTACATTTTGCTTCCCTTCAATTCTGTTTTGATCATATAACATTACTGTAGTCGCAGAAAAAGATGTGGGTCGTCTTTATTGCGAACACACGAGATTACAAGAGTGACCGGGACCCGGGGGCTCGGGTGTGACGAGTCCGGGTGCGGTGAGTGTTGATCAGGAGATTGTGGGACAGATCCTCTGGAGGGTCCCTTTGATCCGCGTCTCCACGTGGTATTCGTGTGAGAGCTCTGAAGGGGTTGCCCAGGACAGAGATCTTTACAGGGTGAGGGTTTTTGAGAGGCTAAGGAGTATCCGCTGTTTCTTTGGTCCCTTCCGTGCTTCGCGCTTCCTCGGCTAGGGGGTCTTCAGCTTCGTTCCTCAGTCTTCGTGTCTTCCTCGCTTCTTGCTTGACCTCGGTGTCCTTGATCGTCAGTTCGCGGCGTCGATCGTGCTTTTGGCGTTGGCTTTTGCTTTGTCTTTCGACCTCAGCTTGGCTTTGGCGTGGCTCTGGCTTTTGCTTTGCTTTGGCGCTTGCGCTTGGACGTAGACAGGGGAGACTTGCGATGCTTTCGTTCTTCTTGACTTCACGTCGTATCGACTAGAATGTGCGGTGCTTTTACTCGTGACCGACGTAGTCGCTTGGCTTTGGCACTTGCGTTGCTTTGGCGTGAGCTTTACCGGGGCTTTTGCTTTGGCTTCTTGTGTGGGCTTTCGCTTCAGCGTTGACTCGATCTCCTTATTGGACGACAATGACAACGTCTTCAATGCTTCAGGCTTCTTCGACGGTCTAGGTGTCGGCTAGACTTCGCTTCTTCTCCGGGCTTCTTTGGCTTGATCGGAGTCGAAAGGCACTCTTGAAGATGGCGGGGGTAGCATCGATCTCCGTGCGACGGTTGTAGCACCGGCTTTGCTTCGAAGGCGACGGGTGTAGCGACGCTTCTGGTGTTCCTCTCCAAGCTTTCTTCTTCGTGGGTGGAGCGGGCGTTTGTCGAAGGCGATGGGGTGATGACGTTTCGGTCTTCTTCTCCGGGCTTTTGGGCTTGATCGGAGTTGAAGGTTTGTTGGAGACGACGAGGTGGTGCCGCTCCGATCTTCTTCTCCGGCCTTTGCTTCTGGCATTTTCGGAGTCGAAGGGTTCTTCTTCTCCGAGCTTTCTTCTTCGTGCACGGAGTCGAAGGCTTGATCTTCTTGTGCAAGGGTCTTCACGTTGATGAGGGCTTTCAGTGGACTAAGCCGGTCCCGAAGGGATAGGCTTGCCCGTGCCTCGTGAAGCCTTGGGTCGATGAAGAAGCGTCTCCTCTTCTGCAGAGCTCCCTCGCTTTGACTTCAGCTTGCGATTTCTTCGACGTGGCAATGATTGTGGCGTCGGCTTCTTCTCCGGGCGTATCCGGCATAATCGGAGTTGAAGGTTTTGTTGAAGATGACGGGTGTAGCGCCGCTTCGTTCTTCTTCTCCGGGCTTTTGAGCTTGATCGGAGTCGAAGGCTTGTTGGAGACGATGGGGTAGTGCCGCTCTGATCTTCTTCTCCGGGCTTTTGAGCTTGATCGGAGTCGAAGGCTTATTGAAGACGATGGGGTAGTGCCGCTCTGATCTTCTTCTCTGGCCTTTGCTTCTGGCGTCTTCGGAGTTGAAGGGTTCTTCTTCTCTGAGCTTTCTTTTTCGTGCATGGAGTCGAATGCTTGATCTTCTTGTGCAAGGGTCTTCACTTTGATGAGGGCTTTCAATGGACTAAGCTGGTCCCGAAGGGATAGGCTTGTCCGTGCCTCGTGAAGCCTTGGGTCGATGAAGTGCGCGTCTCCTCCTTTGCAGAGCTTCTTCGCTTCTTGCCATCCGACCACTTGAGCCTTCCCCCTCCCCCTCTATTTATAGGTGAAGGGGGGAGGGGAGAGATATGGGAAGTTTATTTGAATCCCTTTAATATCTCTCCCATAATTACCCAGGATTTATTCATCCATTGATGAGGAGAATAAGCCTTTATTTGCTTTACTTTTTCGGCGGGGTAATTATGGCTCAATCATTTTTGGATTTATTTTGAATCTTGCACATAAAGTCGATGGCGACCCGGCTTCGTTTCTTGTCCGTCGGATCGAGGGATCGGCGCAGATCCACACTTACGTAGACGTCATACGCAACCTCCCCCCGCGCATGGCGGTGCATTGTTTCCTTTTTTCTTCTTTTCTTTCCTTTTCTTTTCTTTCCTTTCTTTTCTTTCCTTCTTTCTTTTCTTTCCTTTCTTTTCTTTCTTTCTTTTCTTTTCTTCCCTTTTCTTTTCTTTCCTTTCTTTACTTTCTTTCTTTCTTTTCTTTCCTTTTCTTTTCTTTTCTTGCATGGCCGGCCACCGCATGAGGGGTTCAGTCTCTAGTAGGGGGCCGGGTGGGCCCCACTTGAGGATGGGCCCACCAGGCCCCTTGTTGGGCGCGAGTCGGGTCCGGGTCCGAGTGCGTGTCGGGTTTGCCTCCGCATAGGTGCATGCAAGTCGGGTCTGGGTCGGAGAGTGTGTCGGGTTCGCCTCCAACTTGGTGCATGCGAGTCGGGTCCACATCGGAGTGCGTGTCGGGTTTGCCCCCGAATTGGCGCATGTGAGTCGGGTCCAGGTTAGACACAATTTGTGTGTCTACAAATGCCCCCTCAAGGATAAGTGCGCTGGCGAAAACGTGTAGAGTTTGTGCACGAGGGAGCATAGAGCTCTTGTCCTTGATTCCTTTTGTGGACGGGGTTGGGGGCTTATTTAAGGGCCCCTACCCCTTTCATTCAACACCTTGCTCTTGCGAAGGCTCCGCCGGCTTTTGGAGACCGTCGTCGGAAGAGTGCTGCCTGGGGTTGCACGCGACTTGCTCCGTCTTCCCGGATTCGCCTCTTTCGTCGGCGGCGGCGATGGTGCGTGGCGTTTGAAGACAAAGGCTTCTTCTGCGGTTTGGAGACGATAGATCCTTCGGCGGCTTGGAGACGAAGGCTCCTCTAGCGGCTCGCGGAGATGAAGGCTCTTCGATGGCTTGGAGGCGAAGGCTTCTTCGGCGTTTTGGAGACGAATAATCCTTCGACGGCTTGGAGACGAAGGCCCCTCTGGCGGCTCGCGGAGATGAAGAACTTGGGGATGAAAGCTTTCGTCGACTTGAGACGAAGACTTCTTCGATGCTTGGAGACCGTTGCACGATGCCTAGAGGCAGCGCGGGAAGGACGGGAGCACGAGGATGGTCACGGCGTACCTCGGAGGAGGACTGTTGCCCCTTGTTCGGTGCGGGAGCACGATGGCCTTTGCTAGGGTTTTGATCATTCTTCTTGTTGCGGATTTCCTCTTGCTTTGAAGATGGCGCGAATGTCGACGGCGACCGTTGCACGATGTCCGAAGGCGACTTAGGAGAGACGGGAGCGCGAAGGCAACATGTCTCGATGTAGTCCCATGGCGGCGCGCAGGTGACGAAGGCGTGAAGATGAAGGTGATGCACCTCGGCGGAGTGTTGGCGATGGTGACGCACCTCGACGGATGGCTTGTCATCTCCTTGGTGCGAGAGCATAATGGTAGGGGTGAGTCTTTGCGGTCAAAAATGGTGACGACAGCTCGGCGCGACGAGGAGGTGGAGCCATTGCAAGCAAGGCGAGGCTCCCCTTTTTTTTCTTTTTTCTTTTTTCTTTTCTTTTCTCTTTCTTTCTCTCTTTTTTTTCTCTTTTCTTTTCTCTTTCTTTTCTTTCTTTCTTTCTTTCTTTCTTTCTTTTTTTTTTTTGTCTCTTCCCCTTTGTGTGCGCAGAGCATAGCAGCAGCGACGGTGGCTGGCTACGGCGCGCGCGGAGGCCGGGGTGCCACAGCGGCGGTGGCTCGCGGAGGCAGCAGCGGGTGGCGGCCAAGGTGCGGCGCAGGCGGGCGGTGCAGGTGCAGGTTCGAGCGCAGGTGCGGCGGGCCGGCGGGGGCTAAGCGGTGCGTGGCTGCGGCGCGGGTGCCGGTGGCTCGCGGACGTGGGCGCGGAGGCCAGGGAGGCGGAACAGGTGGCGGTGGCCAAGCTGCGTGCGGACGCGGGCGCAGAGGCCAGTGTGTAGGCGAGCGTGGGCGGCGGAGCGCAGGCGGCGGCCAGGCGGCCCGTGAATGCGAGGCCCCGAGCGGATCGGCGCAGGGTGCGGGCTCGCCGGCTGGTGCCAGTGGAGGACGCGGGCCGGGCGCGAGTCGCAGAGGCCGGGCTCGGGCGCGGGGCGTGGACGCGGGCCGGGCGCAGGCGTGGAGGCCGGGCTCAGGCGCAACGGCGACGGCGTGCGGGGCCGAGTCGGGCGAGCCCCGGTTGGGCGTGGTCATCGCGAGCGCGGGCGGCGGTGACCGGGGAGCTCGAGGCCAGCCCCTTTATTGAGGGTTGGCGTGTTTTTGAAGGAAAGGGAGCTGCCTTTTTTGCTTCAGCCCCCTTTTCTCGGGCTTATTTTGTATTGAGGACTACGGCCCTCTTTTGTTTTGGCTGCGGCTTCTTTTTTTTTTTCGAGCCAATAGCAGCAGCAGCAAGTGGCGGCATCGGTTGCGGGCAAAGGCTATGAATGTGGCACAGCAGCGGCGCATAGGAGGGGTCTGGCCGGGTTGGAGGTTGGCGACGAGACGGCAGGCGGTGGTCTGGCGCAGGAGTTGCACGGGTGCGGTTGCGGTGACTGGCTCGGGATGCGGCTCCAGCATACTGGCGGCTCGAGGCCGGATGATGCAGCGGCGGCGAGCGGCATCGGTGCAGGCTGCTGGAGTGGCGCTCCATCCCCCCCCTTCATGGGGGGTTGCGGGCTTTTGAAGGAAAGAGGGGGGCTGTGTTTCTTTTTGGGGCTGTGGCCCCTCCCCTCTTTCGTCTCGGGGTTTGGCCCTAAGGGGCTGTGGCTCCCTTTTGAGGCTGCAGCATCGATCGCTTCCCTTTTCTTTTTTTTTCTTTTTTTTTCTTTTTTTTTTTTTGAACTTCGAGCTTCGTGTTCCGGGGTTTCTTGCTTGGTGACGGAACCAACAGGCTGGCGAGGCCTGTTTTCCTCAGAAAACTCCTTGCAACGAGAGCAGCATAGGGATGGGTGAACCCTGGGACTCCGTTTTTTTTTTTTGGTTCTTGCACTTCATTCTCGTCTTTTAAACTTGTTTCGCCCTTTTCTTCTGGAACTAACTTATATCTTCCATCCTTTTGCATCGTCCCTCCAAGCGCCTTCCGAAGACCGATGAGATCGTTGAGGAGGTTCATCACGGGAGCAGATATCTTCGTCTCTATTTCATTTGCATCTTTCGACTAGCGAGGTTGCACTCGGGCACGCTGAACAAGACGGGCTGGATATTCCTCTAGACAACCACGGGTTGTTGGAAGCCTATGGAGGGAACTTTCCTAGGGGCGATGCCGGCTTGAAGAACGTCAAGGCGGACGGTCTTAGCGACAGCTCCAACGGTCCTTTTGGCTTTGTGGAGGTCGTGAAGGGTGCGATTGTTGCTGATGCATCCGCCATTCTTCGGGTTGCTGCCTTCGACTTCAGCAGCGGTTTCAATCCTTCAATTCTTCGATTTTGGGGGATTGATGACCTTCAGATAGGCCAGAGCTTTTGTATGAGCTCGGTGAATCGCAGATGATTCCTTTTTTCTTTTTTTTCCCGGAGCAGATGAGCATCTTCCTGGAGGATAGCGAGGTTTATTACTTGTCATCGGCTTCGATGGAGGAGGATGCTTCCTCGGCTTTAGCTGCGGCCGAGGAATGTCGACTGGAGGAGTAGCACACACTTGTCACTGCGGATTTAGGTGTAGAAGAAGTTGGAGGCTACTCGTGCACCGCTTTAGGAGCTAGAGTCTCATTTGGAGAAAACTCAAGCAATCGAGAAGACTTCCTAGAAAGCAGCTTGCATAGCTAGCGACGCATCAGAAGTTGACGACTTCTCTACCCTGGGAGTTGCAGTGCGTGTAAGCTGCGGGATGCGAGCCGCTTCGGCGTCTTAAGGCCTTCGACTTGCTACTCGTGCATCGATTTAGAAGCTGGAGTTCCATTTGGGGAAAGCTCAAGCGACCAAGAAGACGTCTGGAGCAGAGCTTGCGAGGCGGCGTGAAGAGTTGACGAAGTGTCGGGAGTTGGTGGAGTGATCGAGAAGGCTTCCGGAGCGGACCATACAAAGCAGCTTGCATAGCTGGTGTCACATCGGAAGTTGGCGGCTTCTCTATCCCACTCGTGCTTCGCTGGAGTTCCGTTTAGGGAAAGCTTGAGCGACCGAAAAGGCATCTGCAGTAGAGCTTGCGAAGCAGCGTGAAGAGCTGACGAAGTGCCGGGAGTTGGTGGAGCGATCGAGAAAGCTTCCTGAGTGGACCATGCAAAGCAGCGTGCATAGCTGGCGGCACGTCGGAAGTTAACGGCTTCTCTACCCTGGGAGTTGCAGCGCGTGTAGGCCACAGGGGGCGAGCCGCTCTAGCGCCTCAAGGACTTTGACTTCCTTGTCATCTTTCGGTTTGCTAACTGGCCTTGTAGATCTGCACTCGTTCTCCTCTAGACTGGCCTTTTCGAACGATGTTGGGATTTTTTTTTTTTTGTGGGCAAGGGGGGTAACCTTGCGCTAAGCAAAGTGCCTTTTGAGGGACTTGCTGCTGGTAGGCAGAGTCGCCACTGGTTCACAGTTGTCGTCCGCCTCCTTCGCTTTAATGTAGTTAGAAGTGAAGATCTTCTTGACTGGAGTTTTGATGATTGCTGGAGTTTGACTGGAGTCGATGCCTCGGCGATTTGGAAGGATTTGTTTGCCGCTTTTGAAGAGGCGAGCTTGAGTCTTTGTCAGGCGATGTGGTATTGTAACTGAGGGTAGTGAACCCATGTGCGCCATGCTTTCTTTGCTGCGGCTGGATTTGAACATCAACTCGGTGGAGTTTTGCCCCCGAGTGTTTTCTGGCTTGATTGCAAGTTGCTCGGAGCTGGTGTACTCGGAAGACTCGGTTGAGCTCGTGACGTGCAACAGACCATGTAACGGTAGTGTCATCTCTTGCAAAGTGCTGAAGTTGGCCTCAGAGAATGGTGACGCTGGTTCCTTTGCTGAAGTGGAAGGCAATCTTCCTAGCTTGCGAAGTCACTGAGGTGCGAGCCGCAAAACTGAAGTGGCTTGAGCAGGCAACGGAACGCATCGCATCGAGCTCAATTTGAAGTTGATGTGAATTTTTCGTCTTGATGCTGGCGCTTCTTTGTCTTTGTGCACCGTCTGGCTGGAAGATGTCATTGGTTTTGCAAGTGGAGAGGTTTTGTCCTTCGCACTGCTCTGACTTATTGGGCTCGTGGAGTCTTTGCTAGAGGAGCTTCTGCAACGGGGTCTTTGGCCTGGTGAACCTGGACGTCAGTAAGGTGTGCTTCAGCCTCATTGAACAGCTTGCCGTTGGCGGTGATGCTTCTCCCCATGCTTTCGATATTGGTGTCTCTTTCTTCATCGCCTTTCTGGAGCACTTGGAGAACTTCCATCATGCAGCAGGAGACCTTGAAGTTTTGATCAGCTTCAAGGAAGCGATTGGGAAAGAACTTCTGGAGTGTCGCCAGCTTTGGGCATATTTGCTGGAGAAGATTTTTCAGACTTGCTGGTGGTACTTCGGACGTCCTTCTTTCTGGAGCTTCATTCTTTTCCTTGAAGGTCTTTCTTCTGGGGAGTTTTCTTGTCACCCGATCTTTCTCGTGGTTAGACAGGTATGCTATCATGTAGCTTGGTTGTCGTGGCCTTCTCCTTCGAGGTGACGTAGCCCATGTGTTTTCATCAGTAAGATCTTCCTCGCCAAGATGAAGAACTGGTGTTGCGACTGAAGGCTCTTCTTTGATCGAAAGGACTTGCTCTTTTTGAGACTGTACTGATTCATCTTCTGATCCCCAGCCAGTTAGTTTGACTTCTTTGTTTGGAGTCGAATGAGGCCTGGAGTAGAGAACATAATAGTCAAATTTGCCCGATGGTTGGCCTAGCAGGTTGACTTTGGTGCTTCTTTGTTCGTCTCTTGCTTTCAGCATGTGCCGGAATGTAGCTTTGTTTGGAAAAGGGAGTGCTTGCATGAGAGACGGTTGCCCCCAAGACAGTAAGGATTTGACCCTAGGCACTGAAAGAGCATGCTGTTATCGTCTTCTTGGACTGCCCCCCTTCTTTGAGTCATCAATGGTGGACTGCCCCCCTTCTGCGAGGACTGGCGGGGCTTCTTGCAACTTGTCATCCGAAGTAGAAGTATCACCGTTGTCAGTTTTGATAGTGGAGATATGGTTGACAGTCGCCATGGGTGGGTGGGTGGGTATTGAAACGACGTCCTCGACTGGTATTCCCAAACGATTGAATACCGACTTCTTCTTTGGTTGCTTGACTGGCCTGAGTCGTTCGAACACGTGTGCTTTAGATTCAACCGGCTTTGACTGCTTTTGTTTTGCTTCTGGAGTATGGCTTGGCATCAGGCCCGTCGCCTTCTTCTTTTGCTATTGTGATGGCTGGCGTAGGTAGAGCGTGCATCAGAGATTGTCGATCCTTCAGCTGCTTCGTCTACCATCTTCGCCCCAATGTAGTTGGAGGTGAAGGTCTTTTTCGCTGCGGTTCTGACGACCAACGGAGTTTTACTGGAGCCGATGCCCCGGCGGTTCGGGAGAATTTGTTCACCGTTTTGAAATAGCCGAGCTTGAGTCCTCGTTATCCCATATGGAGTTGCTGCTGGGGAAAGTGTGCCCATGGCACTTTCTTTGTTGTAGCCCGCTTTGAACAGTAACTTAGCAGCGTTTTGCCCACAACTCCCTTTTGGCTTGAATTCAAGTTGATTAGGGTCACCAGATTCGACAGGTCCGTTCGGGTCTGAAGCTTGCGTCAGACTGGGTAATGGCAACGTCATTTCTTGTAGGGTGATGACATTGGCCTGCGATAATGGCGAGGCCAGTTTTCTTGTCGGAGTAGAGGGCGATTGCTCGGATTTACGAAGCCACTGAGGTGCGAGACGCAGGATTGGTGTCGCTTGGACGGGCAATGAGGTATGTTGTATGGCTCTTGACTCGGAACTGATGCGCATCCTTTGCCCTGACCTTGATGCTTCTTGGGCCTCGAGTTTCGCCTTGTCGAAAGATTGCATCAGTTTTGTAGGTGGAGGAGCCTCGCCCTGTTTTACTTCTTCAGCCTTCTGGGTTCGAGGAGCTTTAGTTGGAAGGACTTCCGCGGCTAGGTCTTTTGCTTGATAGAACTTGGCGTCGGCCAGATGCGCCTCAGCTTCATTGAACGGTTTATCATCAGCGACGATGCACTTCTCCATGCCTTCCTCGTGGTACTTGAGGCACTGGTGCCAGGTGGACACTACGACGCCGTTCTTATGTAGCCATGGCCTGCCCAAAAGGAGGTGATACGACATCTGGCAATCGATGATGTGGAAGAGGACTGTTGTATCTAGCAGGCCGATTGAAAGCTTCAGGCGGATGATTCCGATAGTGGACTGTCCGCCTTGGTTGAACCCTTGAATGACCAATTGGCTGGGCGAGAGCTAGTCATTGGTGATGCCGAGTTGCCGCATCGTTTGGATAGACATGATGTTGACAGCGGAGCCACAGTCTAGCAGGATTCGATTCACCGGCTTCTCCTTAATGTATCCCGAAATATAGACGGGCCGGTTGTGCAATCGTGTTCCGAGTTGCAAGTCCTCGTCCGAAAAGGTTATCGTCGCGTCACACGAGGCCACAGTTTTGCCCTTCTTGTCGTCCTTTCTTTTCCTCTTGTAGCTATCCGGGTCGGCCAAGGCCGCGGCCATTGCCAGGCGAGCCTTCTTCGAAAGATGCAAAGCTTCCACGAGCGGCAAGTGCAGGATTGCTTCGTCATGAGAGGCAATGCCCCCTTTGTCGGAATCGTCTCCCTCGTTAGTGAAGTCATTTTCTTCGGACGTTTCGATTTCATCTTTTCCTTCCGACGACTTATGAACTTCGACCATGCAACAAGACACCCTGATGTGTTGATCAACTGGGAGGAAGTGATCGGGGAAGAATTCTTGCAAGGTTGCTGGTTCTGGAAGGCTCTGCTGGAGAAGATCGTCTTGGTTTGCTGGCGGTACTTTGAATGCCTTCCTTCCTGGAGTCTTGATATTCTTCTTGTAGGTCCTTCGCTCGGGAAACCTTCTCATCACACAGTCTTGCTTGTGCTGCCTTTCTTGTCGTGGCCTTCGTCGCCGGGGTAGCATGACCCATGCCTCTTCGTCGGTGAATTCTCCTCCGCTATGATGATTGGCAGCAGCAACTGATTCCCTTGAAGATACTTGTTCCTCCGGAGACTCTACTGGCTCGTCCTCCGATCCCCAGCCGGTGGGCTTGATTTCTTCGATCGAAACTGATGGAGGCTTTGAGTAGAGGACGTAATAGTCAAACTTTCCCGAAGGCTGGCCCAGCAGACCGACTTCTGGATCTCCTTGCTCGTGTCTTTTCCGGAGAGCGCATTGGGACGTAGCTTGACTGGAAGGGACTTGCTCTTCCTGAAGCTCCACTGGCTCGTCTTCCGATCCCCAGCCGGTGGGCTTGATTTCTTCAATCGAAACGGACGAAGGCCTTGAGTAGAGGACGTAATAGTCGAACTTCCCCGAAGGCTGGCCCAACAGACCGACTTCTGGATCTCCTTACTCGTATCTCCTTCGGAGCGCTCGTTGGGATGTAGCATCGCTTGGAAGAGGTGCTGGTGTGAGCGATGGTTGCCCCCTGGGCAGCGGCGATTCTTCCTCAGTGAGCGCAGGAGCATGTTATTGTCGCCTCGAGACCTTCAGGTGGGAAATTGACTTGGCGGTTGGCCTTTGACGGCTGATGCGCAATTTGGGCGTTCTAGCTTTACCGTGCAGCAATGAGTACCGGCGAGAAGGAGCTGAAGGTGATGGACGTCATGTTGGCCGTAGCGACTTCTCCGGAGTCGACCTCTATCTTTCCTTGCTTGCGAGCACCATTATTTTTTCCCTGAAGACGAAGCATATTTCAATGGGATGACTTACCACTCGGTGGTATTTGCAGAAGAGAGGGTCGTCGACGCGATGCATCTGCTCGGGCCTCTTTGAATGAGGGAGCTCTATCATCTTCTCTTGCAGCAGTTGATCGAACATGGAGAAGACTTCCGAGTCCAGGAAGGGGTACTCCTTGGCTTCGACCTCTTCGAGAGTCATCCTTTGTCTTGGCGGCGGTATGGCGGCTCCCTTTCTTTGATCCGGCTTGCCACCGATTTTGAGCGGCTTGGAGGTTGAAGCCACGTCAACAACATTGACTTGCTTCGGTTTTGGTGCTTGTGGCTTGTCCTTCTTCTCCACCTTCAAGAAGTCCTTGTTCTTTGAGTCCCCGCGGCTTGCCAGGCTGAGTTCCATGTCGTGAGCCCGAGTTGTGAGTTCTTTGAAAGACCGAGGTTTGATACCTTTGAGGATGTAGAGCAGGCCCCAGTGCATGCCTTGGGTGCACATCTCGATGGCCGAGTCTTCAGACAAGCGGTCTCGTGAATTCAGCGCGAGGTTCCTTCATCTGTCGATATAGTCGATCACCAGCTCGTCTTTCCTTTGCTTGACGGCGGTGAGTTCGGTCATGCTGACGGTGCGTCTGGTGCTGTAGAAGCGATTGAGGAATTCCCTCTTCATCTAATCCCAGCTGTTGATGGTCCCTGGAGGAAGGTTAACGTACCAGTCAAAAGCATTGCCTTTGAGGGTGTGAACGAACTGTTTTACCATCTCTTCGCCATATGTGCCGGCGTTGTTGCAAGTTTCGATGAAGTGAGCAACGTGCTGCCTTGGATTTCCCTTTCCGTCGAAGTGCTGGAACTTTGGCGGCTAAAACCCGATGGGGAAACGCAGCTGCTGGATCCTTGCAGTGTAAGGCTTCGAGTATGCCGCCGTGATCGGAGGAAGACCACTGTCGTGGGTGCGCATCATGTCAGCTACCAACTCTTGTATTTGCTGGGTATTCATTGTTGCCGTTGCCGGAGGTTGTGTGGCCACCGAGACTGGTGCTGGCGAGACGACTTCCGCCGGGACGGGAACCGATAAGA
Source organism: Chamaelirium japonicum (assembly GCA_947650365.1). Taxonomy (NCBI): domain Eukaryota; kingdom Viridiplantae; phylum Streptophyta; class Magnoliopsida; order Liliales; family Melanthiaceae; genus Chamaelirium; species Chamaelirium japonicum. The sequence goes on along the minus strand of OX393553.1, from coordinate 38,623,554 downwards.
GTGCTGGCGTAACCGCTTGAATTGTCGGAATTACCCGGGAGTTGAAGACGGAGCTGGAGAGGCTACTGGAGAAGCAAAAGGTTGATCGTTTGTCATAACATCCCTTGCGCTTAGCTTCTGAAGCAGAGTATTGATGTGACGATTCTTCTCCTCCATCAGCCGAGTAATCTGCGCCATATGTTCGCCCATTTGCATGACTTGGAGCTGAAGAGCAGACGGAGGATGGTGACGGAGGACGTCTCGATGTTGCATGCTTGCATCCTCGCCGTCATTATCGGAGACATAGTTGCGTCGACTTGCTTCTGGTTGATGATTGATGTTTGCCCCCTGCAGAGGAGGTGCAACTTTCGCTGGAGAACCCGAACGGGCTCGAGGTTGGGGCTGGTCCTCCCCAAACTTCTGGACATGGACTCCAGGATCGAGGCTCGTTTCTTCATGCACCAAAGCCTCGTCGGCGCTTTGGCGAGCATCTTCGGCAGTAGTTTCTGGCATGAAGACATCCGCAAGAGTTCGAGTATGCCGAGTGTAGACGCGTACCATCGGGGGAGCATCACCCTCCGGGTTTACTAGACCACCGTGTCAGAGTAGAGGAGACTCGGCGACAGGTGAGAGGCTTGGAGCAAACGCATCGTTGCTTGTCCCAACCATTGCAAACTTCAAGCAGTTTCTTCAGTCGTACAGATGAAAGGAGAAGAGGTCCCACCGGGCGTGCCAGAAATCTGTAGTCGCAGAAAAAGATGCGGGTCGTCTTTATTGCAAACACACGAGATTACAAGAGTGGCCAGGACCCGGGGGCTCGGGTGTGACGAGTCCGGGTGCTGCGAGTGTTGATCAGGAGATTGTGGGAGAGATCCTCTGGAGGGTCCCTTTGATCCGCATCTCCACGTGGTATTCGTGTGAGAGCTCTGAAGGGGTTGCCCAGGACAGAGGTCTTTACAGGGTGAGGGTTTTTGAGAGGCTAAGGAGTATCCGCTGTTTCTTTGGTCCCTTCCGTACTTCGCACTTCCTCGGCTAGGGGGTCTTCAGCTTTGTTCCTCGGTCTTCGTGTCTTCCTCGCTCCTTGCTTGACCTCGGTGTCCTTGATCGTCGGTTCGCGGCGTTGATCGTGCTTTTGGCATTGGCTTTGGCTTTCGACCTCGGCTTGGCTATAGCGTGGCTCTGGCTTTTGCTTTGCTTTGGCGCTTGCGCTTGGACGTAGACGGGGGAGACTTGCGATGCTTTCGTTCTTTCGGACTTCGCGTCGTATCGACTAGAACGTGCGGTGCTTTTGCTCGTGACCGGCGTAGTCGCTTGGCTTTTGCACTTGCATTGCTTTGGCGCGGGCTTTACCGGGGCTTTTGCTTTGGCTTCTTGCATGGGCTTTCGCTTCAGCGTTGACTCGATCTTCTTCTTGGACGACAATGACAACATCTTCAATGCTTCAGGCTTCTTCGACGGTCTAGGTGTCGGCTAGACTTCGCTTCTTCTCCAGGCTTCTTTGGCTTGATCGGAGTCGAAAGGTACTCTTGAAGATAGCGGGGGTAGCACCGATCTTCGTGCGACGGTTGTAGCGCCGGCTTTGCTTCGAAGACGACGGGTGTAGCGACGCTTCTGGTGTTCCTCTCCAAGCTTTCTTATTCGTGGGTGGAGCGGGCGTTTGTCGAAGGCGACGGGGTGATGACATTTCGGTCTTCTTCTCCGGACTTTTGGGCTTGATCGGAGTTGAAGGTTTGTTGGAGACGACGAGGTGGTGCTGCTCCGATCTTCTTCTCCGGCCTTTGCTTCTGGCGTCTTTGGAGTCGAAGGGTTCTTCTTCTCTGAGCTTTCTTCTTCGTGCACGGAGTCGAAGGCTTGATCTTCTTGTGCAAGGGTCTTCACGTTGATGAGGGCTTTCAATGGACTAAGCCGGTCCCGAAGGGATAGGCTTGCCCGTGCCTCGTGAAGCCTTGGGTCGATGAAGAAGAGTCTCCTCTTCTGCAGAGCTCCCTCGCTTTGTCTTCAGCTTGCGATTTCTTTGACCTGGCGACGGTTGTGGCGTCGGCTTCTTCTTCGGGCGTATTTGGCGTAATCGGAGTTGAAGGTTTTGTTGAAGATGACGGGTGTAGCGCCGCTTCGTTCTTTTGCTCCGGGCTTTTGAGCTTGATCGGAGTCGAAGGCTTGTTGGAGACGACGGGGTAGTGCCGCTCCGATCTTCTTCTCCGGGCTTTTGAGCTTGATCGGAGTCGAAGGCTTGTTGGAGACGACGGGGTAGTGCCGCTCCGATCTTCTTCTCTGGCCTTTGCTTCTGGCGTCTTCGGGGTCGAAGGGTTCTTCTTCTCCGAGCTTTCTTCTTCGTGCACGGAGTCGAAGGCTTGATCTTCTTGTGCAAGGGTCTTCACTTTGATGAGGGCTTTCAATGGACTAAACTGGTCCCGAAGGGATAGGCTTGCCCGTGCCTCGTGAAGCCTTGGGTCGATGAAGGGCGCGTCTCCTCCTTTGCAGAGTTTCTTCGCTTCTTGCCATCCGACCTCTTGAGCCTTCTCCCTCCCCCTCTATTTATAGGTGAAGGGGGGAGGGGAGAGATATGGAAAGTTTATTTGAATCCCTTTAATATCTCTCCCATAATTACCCAGGATTTATTCATCTGTTGATGAGGAGAATAAGCCTTTATTTGCTTTCCTTTTCCGACAGGGTAATTATGGCTCAATCATTTTTGGATTTATTTTGAATCTTGCACATAAAGTCGATGGCGACCCGGCTTCGTTTCTTGTCCGTCGGATCGAGGGATCGGCGCAGATCCACACTTACGTCAACGTCATACGCAACCTCCCCCCGCGCATGGCGGTGCATTGTTTCCTTTTTTTTCTTCTTTTCTTTCCTTTTCTTTTCTTTCCTTCTTTCTTTTCTTTCCTTTCTTTTCTTTCTTTCTTTTCTTTTCTTCCCTTTTCTTTTCTTTCCTTTCTTTTCTTTCTTTCTTTCTTTTCTTTCCTTTTCTTTTCTTTTCTTGCATGGCCGGCCACCCCATGACGGGTTCGGTCTCTAGTAGGGGGCCGGGTGGGCCTCACTTGAGGATGGGCCCACCCGGCCCCTTGTTGGGCGCGAGTCTGGTCCGAGTCCGAGTGCGTGTCGGGTTTACCTCCGCATAGATGCATGCAAGTCGGGTCCGGGTCGGAGTGTGTCGGGTTCGCCTCCAACTTGGTGCATGTGAGTCAGGTCTGCATCGGAATGCGTGTCGGGTTTGCCTCCGAATTGGTGCATGCGAGTCAGGTCCGGGTTAGACACAATTTGTGTGTCTACAATTACCAATTGAAGAAATCAAGTAGTTGACCAAACGTTAGGAAACACTATGGAACAAACTAAGCTATAGGGGGGGTTAAGTATTTTTGAGCTAAACTTCAAGGGGCCAAAGTGTAATTTATCATTTTGTATGGAAAATCTTATTTATACCCCAAAATTACTTCACATACCCCATTTTCCCTTACAAAATTTGTTTCCCATCTCATACCCTAAAGTGATTTTCTAATGCTCACTGGAGACAAGGAGGGGAGTGCTCGCCAGGGATAGAGGTGGGCTGGAGGTGGTTGGTATGAGAGGGGGGGGTGGTGGTTAAGGCGGTTGGAGGTGGTGGGGTATGAGGAGGAGGTGTGATAGTTTGTGGGTTTTTTTTTTTTTTGTTTTGAGTCGGTGGAAGGGGTAAGGGATAACAAAAAAAAACATTGATCAAGTTAATATTTAGATTCCACAGTTGCCACACCGACGAACTAGATATGGAAGCCAATGCCATAGCAAAGAGAGCAGCACCTGATTGGAGATGATACATTTTTACACTAGTCCAAACGAAGTCTGCAATCATCTCAAACCGTTCATCTTGATACCATACCAACTATACAAGCACACCGAGGACACCAGGGGTCACCACTACAGGGTTTCATCAAGGGCCTTTGCAGAGGATGCATTCACACATGACCAGGTCCCACATCAAAGGCTTCAACTTCCACATGCCATGCACTCGTCTCGGTTGTCGAGGGAACAAACCACCTGCGCCATCTTGGCTTTCAACTCATCCTCCTCCTCTGGCTTCACCTTCTACACGGCATTCAAAATCAGTGAGGGAAACCAGATCATATACTACTGGAGACAGCTGATCAAAATCGATAGCAAAGGTGAACGGATGGACCATATTTACCGTTAGAAGGGAAGTATCGACAGTGAACTTGATTGCATCAGCGGCAGCACGTGAACGCAGGTAATACATTCCAGTCTTCAGACCCTTCAGTTCAAGAAGAAATTCAAGAGATTAGAGATCAATTGTTCTCAAAAGAATACAATGGCGCATCAAAGATTGAGGTCTAAAGTAACAGTTAGTGTTGCAACACCTTTGACCAAGCATAGAAATGTAGTGAGGTTAGCTTTCCAAAGTTGGGTTGGTCCATGTGGATGTTCAGGCTCTGGCTCTGATCTATGTAGCACCCACGATCAATGGCCATGTCGACAAGTGTCTTTTGCTTAATTTCCCACACAGTCCTGGTACATTATCAAATGCTACAGTAAATACAGCAAGGGATCAATCATTAGAAGAGTTAAAGACAACGGTTTAGTGATCCTTACCTGTAAATTGCTTTCAAGTGATCTGGAATTTCTGCAATACTGAGAACCGAACCATCCTCATAAATAACCTTGTTTTTCAGAGTTGGGGACCATAGACCCATCTCAGTCAAGTCATGCAGGAGGTGCTTGTTCACCACGACAAATTCTCCACTGAAATTGAAAGAGTACTATCAACTTAGGGCCTGAAATATTTCAGAATTTTCAACAATAAATAAGAGTGGGTAGAAGCAAACCTCAGAACCCTTCGACTATAAATATTCGATGTGTATGGCTCAAAACACTCATTGTTGCCAAGAATCTGACTAGTTGAAGCAGTGGGCATAGGGGCAACAAGAAGGGAGTTTCTCACTCCATTCTTAGAAATCATTTCCCTAAGAGCAGGCCAATCCCATCGGTCAGATGGGATTACATTCCACATGTCGGGTTGAAGAACTCCCTGCTCATTAAGACGATCAATCAAACATTTTGCATCTACACTCCAGCAAAAGAAACAGCACATACTTTATAATTTGGCACACACAAAATAAGGTTTCAAGGACGATAATGCCCATCTGCCACCGGTAACAATATATATATCAGAAAAAGTATGGCCATTATCTATAATTTTGCATGAGTTTGCCAACACGAAACTTTAAAGCATTCAAGAGTGATCACTCTTTAGGATGTGTAGATAGTCAACTGGCTGACTGATGATCCAAAACAGTACAATCAATCAGCACCACATGAATAAACCGTGATCCCTTTCTTTCCCTCATTAGGTGCATGACACATCCTAACACTTCGAAGTGAATGGTTCAAAAACATTCTAGGCATTGAAAAAATATAATGTTCAATCAAGCACCATTAAATGTTTTATATGAAGCATAACAATTTGAAGACATTTCTAACCTGAATAACTTTGCACAGAGGGAATTGCATTTACTATATTCACAGTTACGTACTATAAGCATGACTCGAGCAAAACTGGACTCGTTGGCAGAATGCATAACATTACACATAAGATAGAAAGGCGCCTAAGACAAACCTTGCTAACAGGACTCCCTTCATATGTCTCATAGGGACCTTCTTTTACAGCAAGATCAGAAGAAGCCTTCAAGGCATGGTAGTAAATAGTCTCAAATATGTCCTTATTCAGTTGTTGAGCCTACAGAAACAATTAAATAGATTAATACACAACCCAATCAACATAAAATAATAATCAAAGGTATTCTTGATGACCTGTGATTACCTCTGATGAATCAAACGACATGCCAAGCAGGATGAAAGTATCTGCCAAACCCTGAACTCCTATACCTATTGGCCTATGTCGTAGATTGGACCTCTTTGCAGTTTCAACTGGGTAAAAATTGACATCAATTATTTTGTTGAGGTTTGACGTAACTAGTGCAGTAACCTGTTTGAAATAAGCAAAAAAATTATATCAATTTGTACACTTTTAAATATTTGATAAAAGAATCCTTACATGTTCTCTCATTAAAAACAATTGAAACATACCTCAGCGAGCTTGTCAAAGTCAAAATATCTATTCTTCGATCCACTGCTGCCAACTAGCTTAGATGGATGCGACTCTATGGGAACTCCCTGAAAGGTATAAAAACCAAACCCATAAGCATGCCCTTTTCTTATTGAGGCTTAAGAAGGCATTCTAATTGAAATTATAAACAATCCCATGGTTCACCTTCTCCCTCACAAATCGTGATAAAGCAATGGACGCCAAATTGCAAACAGCGGTTTCAGTAGGACTTGTGAACTCAATTATCTCAGTACACAAGTTTGAAGACTTGATAGTGCCGAGATTCTGTTGATTGCTTTTCCTATTGCAAGAGTCCTGCAGCCAGAACAAATTAAAGAACACAGCACAGAAAACTACTGTGAATGAGAAAAACAAACCTTCTTAGAATATTACCTTGTAAAGCATATAGGGTGTTCCAGTTTCTATCTGAGATTTCAGAATTTCAAACCAGAGGTTCTGTGCAGTAACAACCTTCTTGGCCTTCCCCTAAGCACACAGAGCGGTAACCAGTGAATACCAATTCAAATCAACATCACTGAAATTTTGGAAGACAGGTTTACCTCTCTTTCATATTTTGCGTACAGCTTTTCAAATTCATCACCCCAACATTCAGACAGCCCCGGAGTTTCATTAGGACAAAACAATGACCACTGCCCATTACTTTGGACTCTTTCCATGAAGAGATCAGGAATCCAAAGGGCATAAAACAGATCGCGTGCTCGATGCTCCTCCTGCAAAAACAATTATTTCACAAACAAGGAAGAAGACCTGGTTGGTCAGGGGCTGCCTAACCCTCTTTTAAGTCATAACATATACAATTGCCGTTCTTTATGAAATCAAATGGAAGAAAAAAAATAATGTCACTTAAATATTTTAAAATAATAATAAATGTATAATCTCAAAAGCTATAAATGGAGAAGGGCAAACACCAATTAAAATTTACTCATTCCGGCAATCCCATAAGTTGGAGGGTAAAGAAAAAAGTATGTTATGTTACATAACAAGAATAAATTGAGGAAAGGACTGCAAACCACAGCATTGGAATATAAGCAGTGGTTTATACCTTTCCATGGTTCTTTCTCAGATCAAGAAAGTCAAAAATATCAGCGTGCCAAGGCTCCAAATAAACAGCAAAAGCACCTAAAAGTAGAGTGAATATCAACAACTCAAAAAAATGTGTGCCGAAATTAATTATTTAGAGCAAAAAGAAGTCAATAGGATCAAGTTACCCTTTCTCTTCCCTCCCCCTTGGTCAACATAACGAGCAGTATCATTAAACACCCGCAACATTGGAACAATGCCATTTGAAGCTCCATTTGTCCCCCGAATATAACTACCTGTGGCACGAATATTGTGAACAGAAACACCAATTCCTCCTGCAGATTTGCTTATAACAGCACACTCCTTCAGAGTATCATAAATTCCCTCTATGCTGTCATCTTTCATGCAAATCAGAAAGCAGCTACTTAACTGGCAAAAATCAAGGGAAGTAAAAAAATAAGCAAAATAAGTTTCAATATTCCAGGATTCTTAAGTGAGGTCAAAATATCATACTTGAGGCCTAGGAGTGCCAGCATTGAATAAGGTAGGGGAAGCATGTGTGAACCATCGTTGAGACATCAAATGGTATGTTCTGAGAATAGAATCAATATCATCCTTGTGGATTCCAACAGAAACTCTCATTAGCATGTGCTGCGGCCTTTCTACTACCTTTCCAGAAACTTTCAAGAGATAAGACCTCTCGAGGGTTTTGAAACCGAAATAGTCATACTCAAAGTCTCGGTCATAAATTATTTCACTGTCCAGGCGAGCAGCATTCTGAAAAAATACGACAAGAATAAAATTCTTAAGAACCAATTGACTTAGAATATACTTGCAACCTACAGTCCTTCCACTGCAATAATACATTATCTAAGTAGGGCATATAGCAAAGTAAATACTATTACAAAGGGCTCATCAAATAGCAAGACACCACAATAAGGGATTTATCAAAAGAAGTCATGTTGATTGTATTATAGACTATTATTAATTTATTATACACTCATAAAGGTAGAACTAGTATATATTGAAAAGAAAACCAAGTATGTACAATGTAGTGTCTCCATGTGCGATACATAGTTATACTTTTTCTAGTCATTCTAACCTTCAACTTCAAACGAGATGTTGATCATAAACTATGAGTCTGACTTTTTCAGTAGAATATGGATCAAGCATAAGGATAGTAGAATAGCAATAAAGACAAAAGAGCATAAAAATGGTGGCACCATTGATCTCACTTGGAGTATGTTTTTGTGTGATAAAGATTTTTCCTTAAGATTTTTAATCAAGAATAAGTTTTGTTTTAAGTTAGAACCCAATGGATGGTCAGGATCAAGTTGTAATTGTGCACATGGAAGAATATACCAAAATAGAGAAATCATGTTGAAATCAATGAAATCCACTAGCAATCAAGATGAAATACAACAGAGGATCAGTAACAAAAAACTCCTTAGCATAACTTACAAAATATGTACCACAAATGATCTATGAAACCTTTTAAAGAAGTCTCACACAAAGGCCGACATGTGAACCCTGTAAGAAGGGCATATACCCCCTCTATCAAACCATTTCTGTTTTTTTTTTTCAAAACAAAAAAAAAAAAAAAACAGTACCGTTCCGTACGTACCGCCTGTACGTACAAGCTCAAGGCCGACCGATACCGTGAACCTTGATCTTGGGAAGTGTGAAAAACTAAAGAAGTCAAGTGATAGATCAATCTAATTGACCGTAAGGATTCCGATCTAAATTAGAATGTGAATATAAAATGGAAATAATATTTCATGTGACCAGACAAACAAGAAGTTTGAATAAGAGCTGATCACCAAATATCTGACCATCTCTACTAGGAAAAAGCCATGTCCAAAAGTGACAGCTACTAAGACTTTCAGATGGTGAAGAATCTATGTATTACTTTATCCCCAAGTTAAGTAACATTGAAGTCATATTTTACATAATGTATTTTTAACATCAAATAGTCATATTTTACAAATTTGGCATTTCATCTCACTAAATATAGTTTCAACCAACACAAACTAAAACTAAGTAAGCTGCTAAGCTAAACTTAATTAAATACTGAAAAAATCAAAAGCAAAAAACAAAAGATAGTGTTATATATGTGGAGAAAGAAAAAAACATAAAATATAATGTCATAGTTTATTACGAATTTTAGAGTTTCTATAGTATGACTACCGAGAGGGTTCAGATTTATTATTTTAGCCAACATTTCAACATTGCAGGCAAGGTTCGAAATTTCCATTTCGGTCAATATTTTGACCCTCTGGATATGGAAATATTTCGTGAAAATATTTCGACAGTGTAGAAATATTATGATTTTACAGAAATGGTAAAAATATTAAATTTTTAACAGAATATTTCAGTGAATCTCTGCATAGTCATAAACCAAGTATATATACACAATTTGGAACACTCAGATAATATTTGTACCCTATCTACGGGTGTAGAACTTCACAAAGCATGTATTCTGCATTTGAGTCAGTGAGTCTTATGCAGTCTTGTTTGGTTATATTTTGATCTATGTTTTTAAAATAATTTTTAATCTTTTTTGTCAATAAAAATATTTCCAAAATAAAGATTAGGTGACTGTTAAAATAATACTTCAAACGATTTTGAAAACGGACTTAAAACAAGAAAGTTGTGCAAGTTTAAAATCGTGAAAATTATGCTAAAATGCAAATCACTATTTTTTTTACAAAGTCTAAAAAAATGAGTTTTTATAAAGAAAAGCTTTTATACATTCAAAAATTTCTTTGACGGACCATGGTCTTCTAGATGTACTTGTAGTTCTACATCTTGTGGAATTTTTTAAGCTAAAAATGAGTTGATTTAACCACTTTTCTTAACATACAAATTTTATAAAAAACTAAAAAATCTATTTTCTCCTACTAAAACTGAAAATATACTTTTTGATTCACTTTGTTTTTTATTTTTTTGATATTTTTATTGAACTCAAATGGGGGAGTATTTGCTTATTTACTTATAATAACTTAAAGTAAATAGAGAAAATTAAGTAAGACAATATTTATTTAAATGTTATTATATGTTTATATGTAAATAAACTGCTAAGAACGAAACCCCCAGTCCCCTTTTATAACAAGTCAGTCCCAATATTTCGATGCCAAAATCTCAAAATTTCACAAAATATCTCAAAATTTCCACGATAATTTTCAGATGAAACTTTTGGCAATCATAAATTAATAAAGACACATTTTGGAACACTTAAATCACATTTCTACACTATAAATTAGTGAGAAAATTTTGGATGGGATGTATTTTTAGGCATATTGTGCAAATATTTAATATTCTAAGATTGGGGTAAATTTTAGAAAATTAAGGTAATTTAGGAGTAAACGTTTAGTAGTTGGGGCAAATTAAGGTAAATTTTAGGAAATAAGGGTAAATCCAAATAAATTATGAGGAATTGGGGTATATTTTGGAAAATCGAGATACTTTGGGCTAACTTTGGTAAATTGGACATAACTAGGGCAAATTTCGAAAATGTTGAGGTGAATGATGAATCACGTTAAACTTGAGGAATTGGGGTATATTAGGGGTAAATTTTGAAGGGAAAAAGTGGGAAATTGGGGAAACTATGAGACATTTTGCATAATTTGCTGCAAAATCACTTTTGAATTTTGGGCCCCCCTATATTTTGCTTTGGGAGCCAATTTTTTGACATATATGATGAAATTTTGTGAAATATGTCAAAATTCAATACCTTGCCAAGCTTGCCTAGTGTTCACATGGATTAGAAATTTAAAAATATTCAATTAATATGGGTGATAAAAAAACATTTACCGATTGCAACAAAAAATATCATTTTGGCAAGCCAAGAATCCAAAAAAATTCAAGCAAAACCGATCATTTTGAGCAAAATTTGAATCCAAGGGATCAAATGCTATTTTATACAAAATCAATGGAACCCAATAAGGATACTCACAAGGGGAAAAGAAAAATTAATTACACAGTTCCAATAAACCTTTTGACAACCACATGATGAGTTTTTATATATAATGAAGCTGCATCAATTGGGTTAAACAAAGGTTCAAAGTGCATAAAGGAAAGTAGAACAAAAAAATTCAATTTCAATGTAGAAAGTATGAGAGGACAATGAGATCTCAAGAATCTTTCATGGATGTCCTAAGTCCATGAATCAAAGCATTGCACCTAGAAATTTGAGGAGTAAGTATTGGGTATCGTGCAATGCCACAAAGCAAAATGGATAGAGTCGAAAATGACTCATAGTATGAGGAAGAATCCATGCTATGTATGCTATAAAAGAACAATGGGCAAATAGTGTACTTTTTTTTATTTTTTGCTCAAAAAATAGTGTAGTATTAAATTCATGAGTATCTATAACATGCTACGATTGTTCACAAGCTGACTAAAACAAAAAGGCACAGCACAAATCTAACCGTCGATCAAGATGTGAATACCTCTCTTATAAATCCTACTAAAAAGTTACTATAAAGATATTAAAACCTACAATTAAGATGATAAATACCTATTCAATGGCATTTAATGGCCATTTGATGTTAATTAGTACTTTTTATGGAAGCTTAATTAGCACTCCCTCCCTCCCTCCCTCTCTCTCTCTGACAAGTGAATTCCACCCCTAAGACAGCCATGGCTGCCGAAGGCAAACATCCAAGTGCCAACAATCACGTCGCCACCGAAGACGTGACGTCCAAGTGCCGACAAGCACGAGCATTTACTATAGTATACAAAGGAGGAAAAAACACTACATTGACAATGCACTAAAAGTTAATTGCTCTATTATTGTAATAACTCCCTTCAACAATATTCTAGCAAGAACATGTTTTCACATGACACTAATTTGGGAATGTAAACTTTAATATTCACTGAATAGCCCAAGGGGTGTATCAACATACATGACTTTATTAATTTAAGTGATTTAACATTTGTGTTAAATTCCAAATTCCAGAAATCTATTGCTCAGTATTTAGTTTATATACAATAATTGGATCAAAGCATCTCTTACCATCTGACTAATACAAAATTCGACAATCCATTCTAGAAACCTAAAGTGCACATGTCAATGAATCCTACCCGTACAATCAGGCCATTGTAGACGCTTACTACAATTGAACGATCGGGGCCAACAATCACGAAAAACTTCGGGTAACAATTATGCTAGTAGGAAGGGTTAAATTTAAAGGCAACCCATTTAATTTTCATATAACTGATAATTAAATAATCAGAAAGCCCAAAATTTCGGAACGAGATGAGCAAGATCACCTTCATGATTATCTCATAAACGTCATCAGCTATCAAAGGAGACTTCAGCCCAGATCCCTCATTAATATGGTTATACATTTCCTTAATCCTGAACGAACAACAATCAAATCACAAATAGAACCCAAAACGAAAAATCAATAGACACAATGGTGGTGAAAACCCCTTACGTCTCAGAGAACGACTTCTTCGTGTTCTTATGCAGATTGGAGACTGCGATCCTGGCCGCAAGCTACATTAGAAGGGGAAAAAAATGGGGGGCAAGGAGTAAGAACAAATCTTTAGATAGATCGATCGTTAAGAGAGTTTGATGGAGAGGGGACCAACCGAGGCGTAGTCGGGGTGGTTCGCGGTCATGGCAGCGGCGGTCTCGGCTGCCAGCTCGTCGAGCTGGCTGGTGGTGACGCCCTTGTAGACGCCGGCGCAGACCTTCTGGGCCACGAGCACCGGGTCGCAGTGCTCCTGGCTGAGCCCGTAGCTCAACTTCTTCAGCCTCGCCGTGATCTTGTCGAAGTGGACAGTCTCCTGCCGCCCGTCCCTCTTCACCACGTACATCTCGGGATCGTTGGGGAAACTCGTCGAACAGATGGAGGGAGAAAGAGGGAGGAGACGGCGATGGAGTTGGGATTGAGGAGAGGGCGAGGGCCTGCGGTGGGCTTAAATGGGGGGGGGATTGTGGGGATTCGTGATATTAGGGTTTGCAATTTAATTCTTACCCACTTCGCTTTTCCTTCCCGGGGAAGCCATTGCGGGCTTTTTTGAAAATTTTGGCGCCAAAGTTGCGAGTGGGGTGGGCCCCTCGCTTCTCGTGATGGGTGGAGCGGAGGAATCGCTCGAGTTTTCCCGCGCTTTACGAGGATTTTGGTGCGGCGATGTGATGCGAGACTGCGAGTGCGGTGTTTGTATGTTTGTCGGGGCAACTGGCTGAGTGGGCCTTTAAAAAAGAAAACCAGGTCTGCTATGAGACCTTTCGATCCTATTTTCTATGGCTTCAGTCGTGTTTAGGGCTGTCAACGGATCGGGCTTGGGCCGGGCCAATATATGCTCAGGTCCAGCCCTTATATAATCTTCCTAGCCTAATGCACATGCAATTTTGGGGGACATAAATAGGAATAGGGTAAAGAAAAGAAAAAACCTCATATCCCGTTGGTGCGACTACTCTCATTAATCGTGACTGCTATCATTCAAATTTTGTTGGTGCGACTCCTCGATCTCCTTCTACTCCTGTTGGATAAGCCTTCTTTTATTCTTTCCATGCTATTGGGTGTTAATTCTAAGGGGTCGTTTGATTCATGTGTTTTTAGCTTATGATTCTGAAATTATATGCACAAATAGTTTAGGGTTGTTTGGTTAATGGAGCGTGATCTGTATAAATAGATACACACTTACTTAATTTGTACATCTTTTGCAAATAAAACTGTATAAATAAAATTTTACCAAAACATATGAAATTTTAATTGCATATGTCACATGTACAAACGGATGTACGCACATCATTTGCACGTCAATCAAACGACCCTTAAATCCTGCTTTTTTTATATGTGGTCTCTGCTGTGTGAAATATATAGGAATTGGGTTTGTTGGGGGAAGACGATGAGAACGGTGTCGAGAAAACCCGTTCCTTTCTTGCAGGCTGCTCGCGATTCTCGTATCATGAGGTATACCGTTTACGCCGATCAAACAATCTCAAGTAATCAAGCGTCGTGTCAGCATTCCTTTTTAACCATTGGATCGGACTCAATGAAGGATAAAGATCGGACTCAAAAGTATATGTGCACAGCGACTGGGCCGAAAATCACTAAGCCCGGTCCGATCCGCTGAGAGGAAGAGACAGATCGAGCTTTGGGTGGGCCGATTTTAGATGGGCTTTGATGGACCAGGTGCCCTTCTAGAGCGCCTAATTAAAAGTCCTAGTCATGTTTGAAATACTTTTGGGAAACTTTAGCACACCCCAAAAATGATAGAGCATACCCTGTTTTCCAATTTTTCTTCCTCCGTTCATTTTTGTTTGATGAGTATACCCTTTTCATCCTCCACTCCATGTCCCATCACCCTACTAAATACCCACCTCCCTCCATGTCCCTCTCTCAGCATAACCCAATCTCGCCTCCAACATTGGTGCCCCCAACATCCGACGCCTCAACCTCCCACTTCGGACGTCAACGTCTCCGACGCCAACACCTTCCTCTCTCCATCCCCACCACCAAAGCAGACCATTCCTCCTCTTCCCATAATATTTTCCTTCATTGGAGTCTTCAACGACACTTCTTCGCATCCCACTTTAGCAATTAGCTATTGAAAATTATTCAGCGTGGGCGCAAAAATATTATTACAAACACGAGATTACAAACCGCTCCCGAGACTCGAGATGTTGGAAATAATCTTATGATAGAGACCCGTAGCGGAAGCAAAGAGTAGGTCCGAAGACCGTGGGTGGTGTGTATTACATGTCAAAATTTTCACGAAACATTCTACACGTGCGCGTATGAATCTAGCATGGCAACTATGCGACTCTCTAACGTCGATATAGCGAAAAGAATAATCTAGCATGCATGCATATTCTATCTATATACTAAATTTATATATTAGAAGTCATACCTCCGTGTAGATTCTTACACCACGGTAAATTTCTTCTTTGTCAATAAAGACGGAATTGGATCTGCTTGAGATAGGTTCGGTGCAACAACCATAACTTTTGATCTCAAACTCCGATTGGACTGAAATTTGTACTACAGGTAGAGGACTTCGATATGCAACTTTTGCATCTAATTTGAGATCGTTTAAATTTCTGTAGCTCCCAAATCAATAGAAAAATCATTGATCTTCTACTCAAAATTTGGACAACAAAATATTATGGAAAGCACCTTCTAGTTCACCAGATCTAACACGACACCTTATCGATGGAACTCTGAGTGCCTCCATACGATAGCCTTCTCCATCTACGAAACACCATGCGACGAAGACGAATCGCTATCCAATATTGCAAGCGAGGGAGAGAGTTGAGGGATGAGAGGAGAAGAGAAGAGAGGGGCGGCTAGGGCTTGCACATATGCTTGAACACCCCCCCCCCCCTCCCTTTACTTATATATAGGGGCAGCCCTATTAGGGATTTAGATCCCTATGAGATAGCCCCCCCCCTTTTCTCTCCCATTATCTCTCCTATAATTTCTCCCTTTTTCTCTTTATAGGAGTGGTTTTAACCCGGTTAAAGCCCGCGCGGTCCTACTAAAGGGTAAAAAAATCCCTAAATAATAGGGTTCGGCCCTGACTTAGTCTCCCACACCTAGGGCAAGCCCCTACTAGTACATAGTAGGGTATGGTTTGATCAAAAAGCCCCTATGTCACTAGTTGGTCGTCCCTCGTGTATGAGACTTAGCAAGACACCCATAAGTTAAGCGCACTAGTAATTTCACTATTCATCGAGATTTTCGAAGGACGCCCATAGTAAAGTTAACTAGTTAACTCGCAACATGTCCCGATGCATCACACTCATATAGCAAAGTCCACTTATGGCAATGGATAACTATATGCGTCTC
Source organism: Chamaelirium japonicum (assembly GCA_947650365.1). NCBI lineage: Eukaryota > Viridiplantae > Streptophyta > Magnoliopsida > Liliales > Melanthiaceae > Chamaelirium > Chamaelirium japonicum. Next base: position 38,607,627 of record OX393553.1, on the reverse strand, counting down.
TGTACTAGTTTAGGGTTTCCTTTTAGTACACGCACATAGTTATACATCTACCGTGCACTAGTGCGAAGCACACACGGATCGTATATATAGACTTATCACTTCCTCTAATTGCATCTTGTGTTTCGAGGAGATAGTTCAAGAACTATACATAATGTCGATAAGGTGGAACCTTTAAGAACCAAGGTTCATGGCTTCCAACTTGGACTCGATCGACATATTACCCGAGTATACCATCGATCATCTTAGTATTAGTTAACCTGCGTAGCCACTCAGAGTGTGACGCAGGCTACACTGCAATTCCCCTGAACTTACTATATTATTCGTATACCCCTGCTCTCCACTTAGTAGTTGTAACCCTATTGTCCCTTCACTTGGTACCATGAAGTGACTCGAGCGGTGGAGAATACCATCAGATTCGAGTACTCATATGACTCGGTTTTATCCAGGTTGACTGTGTATATTGTATCTCCAATTACCCTGTCAAGTAACTGGATTCGGTCAATAGTCCAATTGATGATCACCTGTCCAGGGGTTATTATGACGTAAGTCAAACTAAGGAATGAACATCCAGTTGGAGATGTGAATGGCCTGCAGGAGTGGCACGCTGATGCGATACCAGCCAGATAACCCAGTACACCATGGTTTCGGGTCACGTAATTAGATCCTCACACACTGGTACACCAAAACACCACACAACTGGTTAGCCTACCAGTCGTGGTTCCTCAGGGTTTAGGACTATTTTATCCTAAGTAGTAACACGACTTAGTGCAACGGTATCCGCTCACCGATCTGTACACCATGTTGATTCTGTTCACTCACAAACACTATCTCTGGTAATGACCATGATGGAGTCATCCATGCTTTGTCAACCCAATAGCTTATCGTGATAAGGCGACCAACCCTAGTTAGAGCTGGAAACATATTTAAGTTATATGGGACAAGTCAATTGAGTCTCCCACTCAAGTGGATTACCATATAGTCATGACTCTCTGTTATGTAATTAGAACACATACTAAGATGCAATCTTAAGCTATCAACTATACATAGCTAAACTATAGGTTTTTACGAGTTGTAGACCTTATCAATTCTAATAATCTTCCACTAGGTCTAACGAAAAAAAAACGGTGTTGAACTTTATAGCTTCTACATGCTACTCAAAATCCTTTACAGGAATTCCTTCAAGGAATTAGCAACATTATATACAAATGCTACCTCAGTATCCCTACTTGTCTTTCCTCCTAAAAATGTTAGATAAAGTGGAGTTTGTACTTGATGGGTTTCCCCTTACGGTAGTGCCTAGACTCCTTAGACCTTGTTTATCGCTCTTCTATTGATACAACAGATAACTGAGTATCTGGTATGTGTCTCGTGTTCTCCAAGAACTTCCTGAGCCATACCACTTGCTATATTACCGCACGCGCAATAATGTGCTCAATCGCTAAGGTGGAGTTTGTGATGTATTATTGCTTCACACTCTATTAACTATCGTTTCTAATCCCAAGATAAAAATAATTCTTGAAATCAATATATAGGTTGTTACGTTTTATAGTTTATTAGAGTGCACATTATATATATACAAGTCAGGCTTCGTGTTGGGTCGGGTTTCTTGATACCCCCTGCCCCAACTCAAATTTAGGTCGGGTTAGGGTTTTTGAACCCAAGCCCAACCCAAGTTTGTAAAAACCCAACCCAGGCCTGAGAAAATTCGGGTTGGGCTCGGGTTGGCTCGCTCAGGTTGCAGCCCTACATTCAATATATCTAAACTAGCCCTATATACTAAAGCCCTATTTTCAATATAGGGGTTTAGTTGGGTTGCCTGATACCCTTGCCCCAACTTGAATTCAGGTCGGGTTAGGGTTTTTGAACCCAAGCCTGAGAAAATTAAGGTTGGGCTCAAGATGGCCACCTCAGGTTGCAGCCCTACATTCAATATATTTAAATTAGCTTTACATAGTAAACACCTATATATCTAAACTAGACATACATTCAATATACCTAAGATAGCTTTGAGATGGAGACTTTCATAATATCCCAATTTTGCCCTTCCTTTATTCCTCCTTCCTTCTCTTCTGCCACCATTGTCGGCCCGAGCATACCTCCTCGTCGCCCCTCCATTCAAATTTGTGACTCAACCATTGCAGGTTGTGTCTCTCTACATCTCATTCAATCATCCAAGGCCAAAGTGATCAATGATATCCGAGTGCATTGTATTCGGTCACTAGAGGCGGAGTGCTCATACAGTCTGTTCGACTATTGGAGGTCGAGTGAATGACTGTAGCCGAGTCCCATTCGATCTCCTCCATTCGAATGGGTTATAGTAGCACTCAGCTTAAAATAACCGAGTGTAGGAGGAAGAATAAGGGGAGGAGGAAAAGGGAGGAGGGAGGAGGGAGGAGGGAGGAGGGAGGAGGAGGAAGAAGGGGAAAGAGAGGAAGGATGAGGAAAGAGAAGGAGATAGAGGAGGTGGCAGCGGTGATGGGTTGGAGGGATCGATGACGTCGGATGGTAAACAACATGAGATCGTCATGCACCGAGTAGGGGGAGGAAGGGAAGAGGAAGATGTGGGTTGCTTATAGAATCGGTAGTTGCCTTTAGCTGTGAACTGCTCGTAGCAATAGGTAATAATTTATAGCGTTGTTTTTTAATCTCGATTTGCCTTTATGAAAAATTGTGCTACAATATCTCCATTCTATAAGTTTTTTTTTTTATGTACATTAGCACCTACTCTAGCAATGGACACCGGCCTAGAATCAGACTAGTGGTCTTACACAAAGTAGTTCAAAGGTTCACAGGGCCATCACATCAAGAAGGTCCAACATAGTTAAAAGGGGGACTTGGTGAAAATACAAGTTTTACATCAACCCTCAGTCGTCTTTGTTGACTTCTCAATCTCCTACAAATGATAAAACTGTCATTCCTTCACTATCATACAGTACCAATGTGGTTTGGAGTATCAATTCAACTGCTACATAATGGTTTAAAGTATCAATTCGGTTGCTACAATGATTTTCACTTTAGCAACTATAAAATCACTTCTAAACCAAATTGTTATCGCTACAATGGTTTCACTGTAGCTACAGTGAATCCACCCCCAACCAAATCAATACTTTGCTATAGTAAAATCATTATAGCGGTAACAATTTAGCTTGGAGTATTAATTTGGTTGGTATAGTGATTTCACTTTAGCTATAGTGAATCCACTCCCAACCGAAATTATTACTTGCTACAGTAAAATCATTGTAGTTATAGCAATATAACTGTAGCAATCATTGTACATACAATGTTACCATATATTATAGGGGTAAAATGGACAATTTTTTAAAAAGTTGCGGAATACTATAGACTACATGCAATAGATACAAGGGCTTATCGATATACAGGGTTAGTTAGAAGGGCCTTAGACCAAAAAACCCATAGTTAAAAACTCATCAACTGTTGAACTCTAAACTTTTTTCATGGAGCCTATAATGTTGGAAAAAATTCCATGGTAGAGGCACGCAGCGGAAACGATTTTGCGGTCGAAAGACCGTTCATGGTGCATGTTACACGATTTAAATTTTCATAGAAACTAATCTACATATGTGTCCATGTGTATGCACGTGAATCGAAAACCCTAACGACAATCTAGCGTGATGATTAACTAGCATGCATGCAAATCATAATACTCGCTAGATCTACATGTTAGAGATTACACATACCTTTCGTACGGATCTTTTAACCGCGGAGAATTGTCTTCTTTGTCGATGGATATGGAAGATCGTTCGCGAAGATGCCGATGGTACGATTGGAGACGTTGCTTTCTTGTTCACCCGATCTCACACGATGCACGGAACGTCGCTCTCGGATCTCTGAGTGCCTCCGAAGAACGACCCTTCTCCTTCTTCAGAACTCCACGCGAGGAAGACGAAGTTGCAAGCGGAAAACGAGAGATGGATTAGGAAGAGAACTAGAGAGATGAGAGGGGAGGGGGTTCGGTTTTGCCACACATATGGCCGGCCCCATATGCCCCTTTATATAGGTCCGGCCTACCCCCTTGGATAAGGATCCAAGGGGATAAAGACCTCCCACAATTATCTCTCCAATCTCACCCTTTTATCTCTCCTTGTATTTATCCGTTTTCCCACTTTTTAGGGCTCGATCTTAACCGATTCTAGGCCCTATCCCTATCTATATGGCCGGCCCTATAGATGAGGGATTCTCATCCCTACATCATAGGGCCGGCCCTAGTAAGGTGTCCCACTACTAGGGTCGGCCAACAGTGAGGTCCGGCAGAGTGAGGTTTTTACCAAAACGCCCTGACGCCTCATTTTGACCATTTCTAGCGTGCGATACCTAGCGGTCATTTCTTAAGTGATTTCTACTAGTTACCTACTATTAACTGAGGCCACCGGAGGGTGCCTCTAGCAAAGTCAACTAGTCAACTCGCAGCACATCCCAGTGCATTGCACCTATACAGCGAAGTTCACTTATGGCTAGGGATTACTACGTGCGTCTCTGTACTAGTCTCGGGCATATCCCTTAGTACTCGCATGTAGTTACGCATCTACCGTGCTCTAGTGCCAAGCACACACGGAGCGCATTCTTCTTTCTTCCTCTTAGTGCTTATGGTGTTCCGAGGAGATGGTTCAAGAACCGTACATAATGTTGATAAGGTGGAACCATCAGGGACCGGGGTTCATGGCTTCCAACTCAAGCTCGATCGACGCACTACCCGAGTGTACCATCGATCCTCTGAGCTCGAGTTAACCTGCGTAGCCACCCAGAGTGCGACGCAGGCTGCACTCCAATTCACCCGGACTTACTATGTTCTCCATCATACCCCTGCTCTCCACTTAGTAGTGGTAAACCCGCTGTCCCTCCACTTGATGCCATGATTCACTTCGAGCGGTGGAGACTACCGTCAGACTCGAATGATCATATGACTTGGTTCCTTCCAGGTTGACCTATACATCGTACTTCTGATTACCCCGTCGAGTAATCGAACCCGGTCAACAGTCAAACTGATGACCACCAGGCCTGGGTTTGGTACAGTGTAAGTCACACCAAGGAACGCATCTCCCTTCGGGGATGTGGATGACCTGCAGGAGTGACACGCTAATGTAACGCCAGCCGGGTAACTCAATACACCGTGGTTTTGGATCACTGCATACGGATCCTCACACATTGGTGCGCCAAAGCACCACGCAACTGGTTAGTCCATCAGACGTGGTTCCTCAGGTTTTAGGACCGTTTTACCCTAAGCAGAAACACGGCTTAGTGTACCAGTGTTTGCTCACTGATCTGTACACCGTGTTAGTTCCGTTCAGCCACAGACACTGTGCCTAATGATGACCATGGTGAAGACATCACATGAACTGTCATCGCCAATAGCTTAACATGATGAGGCGACCAACCTGATCATAGCTGCGAACTGATTTAGATTATATGGGACCAATCCACTCAGTCTTCAACTCAGTGGACTACCATATAACCATGGCTCTCTGTTCTTAAAAGAACACGTAACTATGTTACGCACCTATATGCATCTCATATAATTATAACTATCAATCTTTATTAGACCAAAACATAAAGTTTTACAAGCTTAGAACACATCAATCCTAACATGTAAGGCTCCCAATCAAAGGTGCTAGAGGCTTGCTACGTTGCAGTTAGGGCTGCAAATTAATCAAGTTGTTCATGAGTAGCTCACAAACAAGCTCGGTAAAGACTCGTTCGAGCTATGTTCGATTACTATTTGAGCCAAGCCTAAGCCTAGAGTTTAGGTTCGTTTAATAAACAAGCCAAGCTTAAATATACTAAAGCTTGGTTCATTTGGGCTTGTGAACATGTTCGTTTAGGGATCATAAGCAAGCTCGTGAATAGACTTGTGATTAAGTTCAGAAAAGGCATGAATAGACCAAATATATATAACCCAAGATTTGGCTTAAGATAGATGTTGCGAATATAGTTCCACATCGATAAAGGGGTAGGAGTTCCACATCTTTATATACTATTGCCCCCCTCCCTCTCATTACCGGTTTTGAGGGGGCACGGGATTCGTAACATGGTATCAGAGCTAGCCCCACCCCGTCTCCCCTCCATTTAGTCTCGTCGCACCTTCTTTCTCCCTCTTATCGAGATCTTCTCTCCCCTCCATATAGTCTACGTGCGGGCGGGTGTTGAGAATATAGTCCCACATCGATAAAGGCGTGGGAGTTCCATATCTCTATATACTGTTGCCCCCACCCTCTCATTACCGGTTTGGAGGGGGCACAAGAATCGTAACATGGCATCAGAGCTTAGCCGCATCTCGTCTCCCCTCCATCTGGTCCCGTTGCACCCTCTTTTTTCCTCAGATCGAGATCTTCTTCCTCCCTCCGATCAAGAAGCACTCTGCGTGTGGGCGGACGGGCATCAACAATAGAGTTCATGAACAAGCTCGGTAAGAGCTCGTTCGAGTAGGCTCGTTTATTAAATGAGCCAAGCTCAAACAAACCAAAGCTCGGCTCGACTCAGCTCGATTACTAATCAAGCCAAGTCCAAGCTTGAACAACCAAACTTTTAACTAAACCAAGATCAAATTAACGGACCAAAGCTCGGCTCCGCTTGGCTCATTTGCAGCCCTAGTTGCAGTATTTGCTCAACCACAGTATTTAAAATGGTCAACCTGACTGATGTGGCATCCAATCACGGTGTCACTTGCGATTCATTGGTCGGAACTGGGTGCAACGGATGAAAAAAATTTCAGCACATCTTGTGTACCATACAACCGCAGGGCTTATTGTGATTCAAGAGACATGGTAGTGGGCTTCAGCACATGGTGTAGTGCCCCCAAGCACTCAGAGCGTGCCGATAGACTCTTGGGACAATGTCCCGTGGTTGTATAGTATGTAGGATGTGTCAAAAAAAATTTCAGCAATGGACGATTGTGACCCGGCCACGTCAATCGGGCTGAACATTTGGTATAAATAGTATTTCAGCAATGCTATTCAGCTCGAAGGTTTTTCTAATTCCGCTCAACCCGATTGATGTGGCAGTATAAAAAAGACTTAAATGTCACTAGTGGATTTCAGTCATCAGTTGTACACTGCCGTATCAATAGGGCCGGCGAAATAAGAAAAACCTTCGGGATAGATAGCATATCTCCTAGTATTTTCCCCAGGTCCTCTTGTGGGGCATCGTCCTCATCCAAATTTTGGGGAACTTTGATTTTAAAATAGGGTGACCAGCTGTCACTGTCGTGTGACACTGTCACACCTCCCTTGCTTTTAATTTTTACTTAGCGTACCCAGTCTCGGATTCTTGAGCGCCAAGGCAACCAGTTCGACTCCTCTCCAGTAGCAACGTCCATCGCTGATGGGGGGCCGTCCGATGCTGCCAATTGTTACGAAATTCAAGTACGCATGATATCACGACCGCCCGATGGAGCACAAATGGGCCTAAATTAGCTTGTCACCGACATTCTTGAACCCCAAGTCAAGTGCAATGAGGCCGACCCCACCCATCAACCTCGAGTAACGGCTACCTGCTTCCCGTCGTCTATCCTTTTTGAATTTTAAAAAAAAGCTCCCGCCTAAAAAAAACAAATCCACCGACCGACCGAGTCTTTTCTCTGCCAGCTAGACAACCCACTAACCCACCTCCGCGTACTCGGGACGCTATATTCGCATCCATGGAATTAGTGATGTCATCCGAATATTTTAATAATATTAGTTTTCTGTTTATCTTCATCCCTAATCTTTATCTGGCCATCATTAATGTCGGCCCCATTGTCCTTTATCTCAGCCATCGCTCGAGCCTCCTTCAACTAGGGATAGCAATGATACGATTTCGGACAAAACTAAAACCGCACCGTAACACCGAATCGCCACACCGAAAATGCACCGCACCGCACCATGATGGTGTACCGTTATGTAAAACAGAAACCGTACCATAAGGTGCGGTGTGGTGCGGTGCATCGCGGTTTATTACTAGAATGGCCTAAACGGTGTGTTTTTGGTCAAAACCGAAACCGCACCGTGATAGTTTTATATTTTGACAAACGAAAACTGCACTATGCGGTGCGGTTGATCGCGATTTTCGGTTTTAAACCGCACCGTTGCCATCCCTACCTTAAGCGTCACCTTTTCCGACGACACCTCTGTCGGCCCTGCCTCCTCGTCCTCCTCCGTCCTCCATGTCCGCCCGCCCACCCATCGTGGTTGTCACCGCCCCGCCGTCCTCCTTTATTCCTCCTCCTCTTCCTTCTTTCATCTTCCTCGTGCTGGAACCCTAATCAGCTGCCCCTCCTCCCTCCTACTCCCTCCTTTGAACCCTGCTCGCTAGGGTTCAGGCATGAAAAAGATGGAGGAAGAAGGAATTGGGGGGGGAGGAGGAGGGCCAGCGGCTTAGGGATCCGATGAAAGAAAGATGCAGGGAGGAGAATGAGGAGAAAGAAAGGAGGAGGGCGATGGGGTGGGGAGTGGCGGGGACAGCTGCGGTGGACTGAGTGGTGGGGCATGGACAATACCGATGGGCTTGGGGGGGGGGGGGGGGGGGGGGGGGCGCTATTTTGAGGTTTCTATGGATACTAATACCAATATCTCAAAATGGATTAGGGGCCAAGTGGCCAAGACATATTTGGGTGCCAAAATTAATTTGATGGGTGCAAATAAAGGGACGTCACGCACTCCTCGTCCCCCACTCTCATAAAAGCCCCTCCAGCCCTCCTAAACCCCAACACCATCAGAGTAAGAGTAAGAAACAGCTGCTCCCACCCTTTTTCAAGCTGAAGAGAGGAGGAGGGAGACGTCCAGAAATGGTCAAAAAGAGGAAGGCCATCCTTGGGAGGGCATGGGACCTCATAGGATCCCTCTCCATCGCCCCTATGGCCAAGGTGAGGAGACCCATCGCCGGAAAGCTCCTCCACTTCAAGAGAAGCAAGAAGCGATTCAAGCTCCTCCGCCACTACAACAACTCCTTCGTCGGGGAATACCAGTTCTCCCCCTCCGACACCCCGCTCTTCCTCCACCCGCGGCCTCGCTTCCAGAAGGGACGCCGCCTCCTTTGCCTTCTGTGCGGCGGTGCCCCGTCCATCGACGACGGAGAAGGAGGCCTCGATGATGAATTTGAGATGCCGTCGGACGGAGCCGGAAGAGAGCAGCCGATGGAGCCGCCGGATTATTCGGGCGACGAGGATGCCGAGTCCTCGCCGTCCTCGGTGGATCGGAGGGCGGAGAGTTTCATCAAAAGGTTCTATGAGGAGATGAGGATGCAGAGGCAGGACTCTCTGATGCAGTACAGGGAGATGCTCCACAAGGGCTGCTCATAGGATTTTGATGATTCTCTTTCTTTGTATGTAGTTATGATTTGTTTGCTCTGCAGACAGATTTTGGGTTGTCAGCTCGTGGAGACTGTTGTTTGATTTTCAGTTTTTTGTATTATGTTCAGTTTTAATCCTTTTCCTGTTTGTATTTCATAATGAATAAGAAGATTACAACCTGATCTGGGTGTATATAGCTGTGTAATAGAGAGAGAGAGAGAGAGAGAGAGAGAGAGATTAAACACACCAACAGGAAGGGTTGGGACTCTCTCACTACTGCAGTCTGTAGATCCCTAAGAACAGTTCAGCAGAGACTGTCATTTCAGAGAGAGAGTGAGTAATCTTCATTTTCTTTCAATAGGATGAATACAGAACAAATGAAACCATCTCCACCAGAACACATCCCATTCAGTGCAAAGAAGCTACTAAGGTCACAACAAACAGTCCCTATGAACAATCCTTCCACAGGGGCACCACCACTTTGTACATCATCTCTCTATTCTCCTCATAATTGGCTAATTACACAACTACTCATCAAATCTGCACTGAGATACAAAATCGGAGAATCAACAATGTCCTAAAAATTTCACCAGTACCCATCATCCGCCCTGCTTTCAGCATCTATAAGCATAGGTCCATCACCACTTCGTCGACCAGCGCCTGAAGTATGTCGCTCTCGATCTCGATTCCGGACTCAAATGCTTCAATTTGGAACTCGGTCCATTTTAGGGTTGAGAGGGTGAAATCCTTCTCGATCAAATCATCTAGATTTTTCCCGACCAGGTCCCTCCACCCTCTTATCTCCTCGTGAACCTCTCTCATCAACCGATTTCTGCTCAGCAGCACACGCAGCTTCGACCACGCTCTGTACCCAGACTCGCAGAAACAGCTATATTTTGAATTCAAGCACTCTATGATGCCGTCGAACAGTAACTCTCTGGTTTTGTTTCCCTCTGCCTCCGTGAAGCTTGCGCCGCACTTTGGATTTATATAGAAAGCATCTAGAATAGCATCAAATGAATTGAGGAGGAATGAATCGATGGACGGCTCTGATGTCCCAGCCGATTCATACAAGGAACTGTTCTCGAACAGCAGCTCGGCATTTCTAATAGCTTCGCTGGAATGACTGAGTTTGGTTACTAAGATTCCGACTCCACATGAACGGCTACCGTGCATGCTAGATTTCTTGTCGATGGAGTCAGCGATCTTTTCAATATCAGAGTTCTTGGTAATAATTGAAGTAGCTGAATCTGAAAGATCAGTGTCAAGATCTAACTTTCGCTCTCTGCCACAACCTTCTGTCAACCTGAGGTGAGCTTTGCTTCCTGAAACCAAAAGGGAATGAAAAGGGATGTTGGATTAAAAGGGGCAGATCTATAAACTACGCGATAAATTCGATAGAGTTGCAATTTCAGTATTACTAACAATGGCAATAAATATTGGTTTGGAAGTGCAATAGCCAATAAGTCTTTTTTTGAATATACAGAAGAATTATTGACAAACAAGCCATCAACTCAAATCAAAAACTTTTTTCAAGATTTTCTTGACAGAGTGCAAGAAATCTTTAGACCTGCAAGACATCACAAAAGGGTAGCTTTTAGTCTAATGAGACATGGTTTTTAAATCCTTTTTGTTGGAAAATTGTTTGTTACTTGAGCCACCATCAATGGCAATCTAAATGTACACATTTCCTGCTTTCATTAGCATTATTTTTTAGTCTAGGCTTGTGATGAGAGTGTATGTCTCCAATAAACAATTGAACTCAAGGGAATAGGAGTTAGCCATGAGAAAGCCAAACTGATCAGGGGGCGAAGCTTGCGCTGAGGATAGCGACCTGTCGGAGCAGGATCCGTGTCCAGGTAGGGGAATCTGGCAAGTTCATGAAGATGGAGGGACTATGGAAGTGGTAGAAGTAGACGGACCAAAGGAGATGTCTTAAGAAAAAAAAGAATAAAACTGAATATTCTCGAAGAACGTGATATTATGAGAAATGCGTAAACAAAGAACAAAGGGATTATACCATTGACATATTTATGCTTGGTGTTGTATCCAAGGAGAACACACTACAAACAACAAGGGGAGACCTAAGTCTTTTCATGGGGAGGTAACAAAGCAGGTGTAGCTAAAAGTGCGTTTCACACCATAGTCAAGAGGAGACGAATAGAACAACTCAAAGGGAGAGCATCCTAAAAGAGTGAAGGAAGAGGGGGGGGGGGGGGGAGGGGTGATAAGGTCAATGAAGTGAGAACAACTTCAACCCAAAAGGATCTAGAATGAAGGGACAAATGAAAAGCGCTCGAGTAGTCTCGAGGATGTGAAGATACTTCCTTTCCACTACCCCATTCTGCTCATGTGTATGAGGACAAGATCATTAGTGCAACGTGTCAGGAGAAAAATGCCACAAACCTTGGATGAGAGATACTCTAGGACATAATCCGAGAAAAAGCCTTAATGCGCTTTTGAGACTATGTAGACCATGTCAGTAGAAGTGCAATAAATCCGTGTGAACTCGAAACAATGATTTGGTATACCCCAGTAAGCCTAGAAAAATCAACAATAAAGCTGGTATAGCAGAGAAAACCATTGATAGAACGCAAAAGAGTGGAATGCACTAAATCAAAACAACTAAGGAAGTAGAAAAACTGGGAGAAAAGGAAAGAGTTAGGTGCTAAGCCAACCTACAACCAATACACTTAAGAGAGAAAAGTAAAGGAACTAGGATACCAAACTAAAATAAGGTCTTAAGCTGAGATAAAGTGACCAAGTCATCTGCGCCAAAGATTAGAAGTAGAGAGAATAAAACCAGGAGATCTAGATGATGTAATTGATGGTGGACTTGTAGATGTTCAAATTGGTACAACCCTCATGTTTTATCACCAACTAAAATACTCCAACCTGTTGGCTGATCGTGCATAGAACAACAATAAGCAATAATTGAAATTTATAACCAGCGTTTGTAAGACGACTGAAGTGAGCTAGATTCAAAGTAAGGCGTGGAACATGGAACACATGAGAGAGTGAGATAACCATACGGGTCAGAGGTAGGGGCAATAGAACTACACCACGTAATGGGAAGAGGAGAGCTGTCAATAGTGTGAATCCTAAGTTGGGAGGGAACATGAGAGCAATCCACAAGTAGAGAGCCATCAGAGTTCATGTGATGTGCCCCCCCCCCCCCCCCCCCCCTATTTTTGTATCCATGAGGAAGAAGTATCGAAAGTGGCAGATAGAACATAAGGTGCAGATATACCAGAACGTTTGACAATCAGAATTAGCAGAAAGCTGCTAGATCTGACCACTGAGCTGAGAGTGCCAGACACTAATTCCGATATGGAGTCGGCAATGGATCGAGTCGTGGCTCTGATACCACATGAAACATGATGGGGCAACATGAACCTCTATCTAACTAGGGCACTAGCCCAAGGTATATTATATATACAAGAAGGTGAGTGTGGTCACCAACATAGTGAGCATACAACACAAGAAGAGCAAAAAAACACTGTAAACATGTGTACAATCTCTAGCACAACTCAACATCCTCATCTTGTGTGCTTGAGCTTTCTTTATGGCCCAAGTTTCAGAACCATACAATATATCTTGAAAAATTTACCCTTAAGACTTAAAGACATACGACGTTCCTACAACACCTTTGAAGCTTCTCTCCACCTCCTCTAAACATTTCTCATTCTGTTTGATATATTATCATCTATCTCTGCATTCTCCTGAATAATATATCCAAAATATCGAAAACAATCATATTATTGTATTTCTTACTCTTCAATTTCAAATAACCCTTCATTACCATTACTATATCCATTATAATTGCATTCCGATACTCCAATTTAGTTTAATTTTGAAGAGCTTATAATCAACGCTCCCCCATGGCAATTTAGTATTCAACAAACTTTTGTCTTATCATGTAACATATATTATCTGAAATAACATATATGATGGCACTTCTTGAATTATAACAGTAAATACATTAATGACAAAAATAAAAAGATATGGGCGTAAGACCCTTAGGATGTTCGACAATTACTGGAAAGTCATTTCTCTCACCACAATTGCTTCTCATGCTAATAATTACTCCCTTAAACATATCCTCAATAACTTCAATATCTGATACGGACCATACCCGACTCCTCTGCCTCCACTAGCAACCGGCCCATGAGGCCCATTATCTTTTATTATTTATTTATTTGCCATCAAAGTTGCTATTCTCGTCCCAATTAATTAGGTAAATATTATACTTGAATAACAAGTCACATTTTATGTTTTTTCTAGACCCACATTGTTTATGGACGTTAGTGGGTGTAACCCCGCTTATTATATAAAGGCGTAGGGTCTTTTTGTTAAGAACAATGAATGGAATGATATGAATGAAGTTTATTAAAAAATATTAATGATCCTGGATTGGATTGACTAGAGGTCGATTCCTCGAATATGAGCCTTCCCCTTCTTCTCTTCTCCCCCTTTCGTTTTATCAAACCCTAATTTGATTGTTCGAGCTTTGTCCCTTTCTCTGTTTCGACGCGAAGAAGAACGAGAAGAGCAAGAGGAAGGAGGAGGAGAAGAACCCGCTCTCACCCTTTTTCTATCTCCCCCTTTTATTTTTCTTTGAAGTTTTTCCACAGGCAAACACATGGATTCATTCGGTTTATTCTTTCCAACTCAAGGCCTAATCGTCGACCTCCTGTCCTCTCCTTTTTGAATACGTGCAATCCACATCCAGAACCACCATTGCTGCTCAGAAATTACATGACATACCTATAATTCGGTAGGTGTTACAAAACATCAACAGTCCCGATCAGACCCATTCCGGCTTTGTTTGAAGTGTATCGACATACCCGAAATGCTGTCAAAATTTCAGCATGATCCAACCAACAGATTTTGATTGATCATCATTTGATTGAAGTTTGGTCGTTCAATCTGCACTTCAACAAGGTACAATTTTTCCCTAGATCTTCTATCACCCATAACTTCTGATCCGCTAGCCCAATCCTGAAGAACTGTATATCAAAATCGGAGATATTCTCCAATTCTATCCAACCATATCATCCATGCATAGACCCATCAACCCCAAAAAAACTGATTTTTTTTTTCCTTTTTCCCCCTGCTATTTCTAGATCGAATTCACAGATTTTGCAGGACCCCATCTTTGTCTCACATCGGTTTGGTATCAGAGCTTCAACCATCATATCCTACCATGATGAACGATCTTGCTATAACCCACAACCTTTTAATATTGGAGCATATGCTCGATTTCTTGCATCAATGATACCTTCCCACAGTTTCGTGAGCGAATTCTTTGATTTTGCATTACCACATCTTTATTCCTTGAATCTAGTGGACTCCGGGTCTTTCCCCATTATTCTTTTCACCCCCTCTCGCTCTATCAATCCCTAATTTGTTGATCGAGCTTTGGTCATTTCTCTATTTTCCCACGAAGGCGAACGATAACATCAAGGAAGAGCAAGAGCAAAGAGGAGAACCTGCTATCTCCCTCTCTTTATCTCCCAGTTTTATCTTTCTTATGAGTGTCCCCAGGCAGATGCATGGCTTCATCCGGTTTATTCTCTCTCACTCAAACCTTAGCCACCAGTCTCCCCTTCTCTCCTTGTTGAATACGTGCAATCATCATCCATGGCCACCATTGTTGCCTAGAAATTACAACGCATACATGTAATCAAGTAGGTGTTACGAGACATCCACAACCCCGATCGGGCCCATTCTAGTTCTATCCAACCATATTATCCATGCATCAAACGATCAATACCATAAAAAGTGATTTTTCCTTTTTGCCCTGCTGTTTCGAGAGCGAATTCTTTCATTTTGCATTACCACATATTTATCCCACATCAATATCACTTCCAGACACACCTTAAAACCCACATGTTCGATACCCTCACGCCCCAAGACCTGGGTCGTAGGGGGAGGTCCATACGAGGTATATTAAGCGGGTGATGGGTGCCTCCCTCATCGATGTGGGACTATTCATCAACACTTCCCCTCACACGGAGCACACATGGCAAGGATCCTCCCATGCGGAGCACGCATGACAAGGCACGATCGGTGGGAAGTACTCAGAGCAGGAGACGGTTAACCCTAACTCTAATACCATATTAGATACCCTTACACCCTAAAACCCAGGTCATAAGGGGAGGTCCACAGAGGGTATATATAAAGTGAACGATAGGTGCTCCCTTTCTGATATGGGACTATTCGTCAACACTTCTCTTTCCGATATGAACCCTAGCTCTAATACCATGTTACGATTTTCATACCCCCTCAAAACCGGTGATGAGAGGGAGGGGGCAACATTATATAAAGACGTGAAACTCCCACCCTTTTACCGATGTGAGACTACTCTTAACACCCACCCGCACACAGAGCACCTCTCGATCGGAGGCTAGGGAGAGAGATCTCGATTAGAGGGAGAAAAATGGTGTGACGGCACCACATAGAGGGGAGACAGGGTGGGGCCTAGCTCTGATACCATGTTAGATACCCTAATGCCCCAAAACCTGGGTCGTATGGGGAGATCCACATGGGGTATATTAAGCGGGTGATGGGTGCCTCCCTCACCGATGTGGGGACTATTCGTCAACACCACCAAATTACCATGTGAGAACAAATGTATTAGAAAAAAAAAAGTGTTAGCTATATCAACTGCAAATGCCTAAACAAAGGGAAACCTTTGCCTACTTGTGCTACGTGGGGAAACATGGAAACCAAAAAGAAAAGATGGGGTAAGATAATCAGCATTCTTGCAAAGAAAATATTTTTGCACACCTGAGCTGCAACTGGGACTCCCAAGAGAGCAACTGTCATTTGAGAAAGAAGCATCAAGAATTGATATTGGGCTAGGCTGATCACATTCACTTGCCATAAATGAAGCAGAAATCCCAGATTTTGGTTCTTCCTGAAGAGTAACAACAAAAATTATATTGTCAAACGAGCTTCGATCAGTATTTTCTGTTTAGGAGGAATATTATGTATTGATAACCAGAAACAGAGAAACCCTTTTGAGCCAATATGTCAGAATCTATGGAAATGAAATTTCATAGAAGTAATACCTAATAATAATAATCTGCTAGTGTAGATGCAAATAAGCCACGTTGAACGGGCAAACATGTGTAAAGTGCTTTGTGTATTTAATTAAAAAGAAAATAGCCCAACGAAAGGCACTAACCCTAGCCGTCATCTCCTAACAAAGACAAATGACATATTTCAAATGGACTTATTTACACCTGTCATGCCCAAAAAGCAGCTGATTTTCATCTGCATCTGATACATAATATAAGATTATGGTTCTCACTTTCTTCATATTCGTTTTATAAAGTGTCACAGTAATTGAAAAATGAAAGGATGTGCAAAAGAATCACATCCTGACGAGCCGAACCAGCCCCTCCCAAGATCAGCAATATTGTGTTGAGGAATGAAAAAGTAAAGCTAACTTCATCCCTTAATGCTGGACCTTCCAGCTGAAAAGAAGCATTTTTTCCAGATGAGGATTGTGCAATTATAATCCAAATGACAACATACAAGTTACTCAATTCAACCTAGTGCTGCCAACCACAAAATGTGTCCAAGTTCCATCAATGCGGCTCGCATAATGTAATTGTGGTAATATATTTTCTTAATATTCTTTTAAAATTGGCTTACATTAGTGGGAAGTGAAAGAATGGGGATAAAATCAAAATCACTGTACTACACAGGATCATCCCTTGCATCGATATCAAGATTTTGTCCATTATGCTAGATAGTTTGTCAATTATCCCTCCAGTATGAGGACTAAGAAATTGCCAATCACCTGGTCGAAAGTTATCTCCTAACCTGCTCAGAGATTTCAGTGAACATCAAAAGAGTGATAGCACCTGGTACCCACATTCGTTTCTTTAATGATTGGTGGTGGGCTTCCGGTCCATTTGAAGGTAAACCCAGAAGGGACTTTAAGAAATGGATCTTCAGAATGAATAGGAATTTCCTACTACGTCCGCAAGTTGCCTTAATCCTACCCCATAGTCCATTATTTTCACAATGATACAAGGAAGTGAAGAGAAATTTCATGGGGAAGTCATGTGGGCTAAGATCTTTGTTGATTCAAGAGCATGACAATTCATAATCATGTTTCTTGGGCATGACTAATGTCATCAATGGTGCATGGTGTCCAATGAAATCACGTAAATCAAGTGGTCTAGACAGGACATTAGTGTTGTGCCAGAGCGTAGAGTGACGATCTGCAAACTGTAGGTTGCAATGTATTAACAACCATTCACCTTTAAGACAATATATGCCCTAACTATCATGGTTTATCCAGATGTGCGCACATAGGACACATTGACATGTCAGTACCAAATTCGCTCCTTAAATTGAAGATCTCAATCTGCAAGCGCTAACACACAAGTCCAAAAGCAGGTTGGTGCAAAGGGTTCATGAAACAAGGGCTTCGCTAACTTCAAAACAAAACAAGTACTAGGTTCAAGTTTCAACCTAGAGCACAAAGCCATGCAAGCCCAAATGATGCTTAGCGGAACCAAATCTCTAGATAAAAGAGATCATTGAAAATAATAATTCCAATTTAAAAGTTAACAAATTTTTCAGGTTTTTAGAATTGAGATTCAACGATGAAGTAATATCATAATAGAAATTGCAATCCACCAGATCAAGCATATTTAAAATAATAAAACTGTGATCGTTTGGGAAGATATGACTTCTTGCTGGATTATGCTGGGTTCTTTAATAACTGGATTTTTAAATAGCGTGCGAGGGATTGAATAACAATTGAAGGTTCAATAAGTTTAATTCAAAAGTCGTAGGTTTATGTAATTTCAACACTAATGCAAACCATCAATTTTGGATGACAACAATAGGCTATAAGTTATCATGGTTTAAAATGGATCAAAATAAAGATTTAAAGAGTTCGCATTTGATCACATGCGTGAGAAGAGAACGATTAAACCTGGAGTACCATCACGCATGCAAGGCTTCATGAACACGTGCACAAACAAGAGCACAAACATGAGCATGACGATCACAAACAGGAGCACGAATGCGAACAAGCGTGCACAAGTACGAACACGAAGAAGCATGCACACCAACCTCGTTGAGTGTGAATGGTGGGCAATTATCGCACCAACCTCACTGAGTGTGCACGAACGACCTCCTCAATGGCCACAACTTCGTCGAGCTTCTGAATGAGCCGAGGAAAGCTTGCATGTTCACGAGGGGGTAATGTTGGTGCCCGAAAAAGGATCGCCCACTCGTCCGTGTGGCCGAGGGTGAGGCCGACACATGGTGGAAAAAAGAGGGCATCAAAGAAAGTCCAAGGCAAAAACGGAACCATCCGGTCAACCAAGCGGAGTCTGTGACCGTCCAAGCGTGTCTAGGTGACGTCACAGGTAGCTCACCTGAGGCAGCACCGAGCTCGCCTGGGTGACGTCATGCTTGAGTTCGACCATAGGTAATTGTGCGGGAAAGGCCGCTCCGTCCTTATTCGAGAGCTTGCCCCAGGCCGAGCTCGGCGACGATCTCGACCCTCTCTGCATGGACCGAGGAAGGGGACGATTCCATGAGAACCTACCGGGGGAGTCCGTTGACCGTCTCCCAAGACCCTACTACACTTAGGGATTTCTCGACGAAGAGTGCGCACGAGAATGAGTCCAACGCCTGACACTGTACATGTGTTAGGTAGTAGAGCAGAGGTCGGGCGATGTGCCCCCAGGACTGACGAGGACAAGCTGTTACCTCTCCAATCGAAGCACGGCATGCGGCGAATGAGCATGGTGTGCTCCACTCCCCTGACCAAGCTCCCTATTCGACACCGACTTGCACTAGTTGGGAGTTGACACATGGAGACTCACTGCTCCAGCTTAACGCCTCTTCACCAATACTAGCACCCTACGTGGCGATACTCTGGGCGATCTGCCGCCCCATCAGCACAATGCCACTTGCACCCGACAGCACCCAGACTACTTTGATCCATGGCACCAATGATGTCCTTCCATCTGGTCGTCATGTGGCAGAAAGCATGATGACGTCCCCAGCCTCCAGACTCCTATAAAAATCCTAACCAGGACACTGTTCGAAGGGTTGGGAAATCATTGTGAGTCCCCCACTACCTAGTTATCTCTATCTCTAGCCCACCCTCACCCAGTTCATATGACCTGACTTAAGCATCGGAGGGCCTGTTAGACCGTGCTCCATAGGGAGACGACTGTCTCTGATGGCTTCTCTTTCTTGCAGCTTAACGATGATGATCGGAGCTACGTGGTGGCCTCACTTCGGTGATGTAGAACGACCATCGAAAATCAAGGGAAGATAGACGATTTTTCCCCCAGACATTATCCATGGATATTGTCTTCAAGATGTGATCATGTGAGTGCTTATGGACTATTAATAGCATGATAAAATATATTAAACTGGAAGAAAACAACACAAATGGTATTTTGCAATGCAAAATAATTGGAGAAGTTTGATACCGTTGTGAATGTATGGACCGCAAATTTTGTTGATAACCTATTAACTGAATATGCTACAAGAAATGAAGCATATATTTAAGATACAAAAGAGATAAGCCCCTCTACTGGTAAGAAATCAGATTGGAGCAATCAAGCTGGGAGGAGTAAAGGGTAGGTGTAGTTTGGAACTTTGGATGAGGATATACAAAGGAAATTGGCCAGAGTAGCTTATATTTTCATGAAATATGAAATACTGATGGCGGTGGTGGTGGAGATGACAATGGCAGCACAACCAGCGCCGATGGAGGTAAAAAAAAATGAAGGCAATAATTGTGGTGCTTTGCCATTTGACATCTGCATCAAGGAATGAGGATATAAGAGAGTTGAGGAGCATGATGAGCAAAATTTCAGTAGTGCCCACAAAGTCTGGTAATCGAGGATGACGACTATGATAATTATGAATAGAATCAGTAACTGATCTAACTTTACCTAATACAAGCCAAATTTCCAAGGGTGACCTGTAGTAGGTGATGAACCCTTAAGCTTGCTCAATAATGCAGAAGTAACTAGATTAATCATAATAAGATATGATTAAAAGAACGAAGAAAGGACTAGGACTTTTCAGGCAGAACACCTCTGAAACATCAAATACTAAATAGCATTTAATTAAGTCAATTACGATTACTGAAAAGACCAAGGATCAAGTTATGGGAATCAAAATTATGGCTAAAACATAATGGCTTTTTTTGCAAGAGAATCAAATATTTACATACCAAACATAGTATGTACTTCTCGAAGATTTTCAAGGATAAAACAGGTGGCTCCAACTGTTTTGACTACAAACTACAAGGTTTGGATTTCTTCTACCAAATCCAGAATGAGTGGCTCAGTCATTTGAATGAGCTACTAATGGCCTCACTTGCAATGGTTGAAATCTACATGTTTCAAGCTTTTCATGTTGCTAGAATTTGTTATCCCTGCTGAGGCACTAAACAACACTGTCCCAAAATAATTGAGCCATTTTAAACTGGCTTAGAAAGATCTTGAATAGGACTCACCATGAGCGCAGGGCCCCAGAGCACCTCAAAGGTAATTTAATTAATTTTCTCTATAAATTATATTGGCCTGATCATGGTTATGCATAAGAATCAGATTATTCATGATTATTGATAAAACCACTAGTCAAGTACAGCGTCAGAAAGAGAGTAGCCCCCTATTATGTAAGCTCCTCCTGCGGAAGACAAAGTCAAGCATCAATTTGGTTCAAGATATGGATGTCAATCAGTCGAGCATGGGAAACCTATGGATTTGAAATAAAGTGCAGACCCAAAAGAAGAGAGATGGTTGAATAAAAAAATAGAAAGAGAAGAAGGCTCGATTCCACAAGCAAAGAACGAAAATAGACAAGACCGTAAGTTCATTAATCATCATAAACTCTTAACTACATATTGATATACCCAACGTTTATAAACCTAATCTTACTTGATGCATAACAAACATCAATTAAATCTAGACATTTCGTCTAATCAGACCACTCCTAGGATTTATTGTTAACTTACCAACTCATATAAAAGTTGGAGCTATTAGAGAGGGGGTGAACGGTTTTAATAATACGCTCGAGCTATTATATGAGTTGCTAAGATTGATAAATGGACGTAGAAGGTTTTCAAACTAGATTGAATTGTATCGAGATCTTCAGATCTTAAATGCCCATAACTGAGATGAGGTTTGTATTTTACATAGTGCAAATTGGTTATGGACGAGTATTCTGGATAGCTAGTACCACAGGGGAAGTTAGTAGCAGAATTTGTTTTCTACTCTCCAGTCTCCCCAATTCGGGAGAAATTAGAAGTTTATTCCGTGCGGAAAACAAACTAAACTTGGCTCGAAGCAAAACCTCCAGCTAACTCCTTATCCAATTATTCTACTAGTATTGAAGAGATTATGGAATGTTAGCAAGTAACCACTGAAACATCTTTAAATCATTGATGATGGTGCCATAAGCGCAAGCTATCTAGGAGTGTTGATGTAAACTGATTTCCCATCTAATATCTTCTTGTATGAATAGATTTGTTTTTTACTGAAAAAAAGGCATTGTTATGTTACAATATTGTTTTTTTGCATCTGAAAACTCAGTTCTCAAAGTTCAGTAGAATCAGCATGGCAGGATCCAAAAGCATTGCGAAAACATAGCATTTTGTACTATTATGAAATGGCTACATTGTAACCTACTAATCTACTATTTGCCTGTTTGTATGTTCTATCTAGTTACGGAGCTTTCCCGGAGAATATAACATGCATTTTTTTTGTACGAATTACAATTTATCTAACAGCAAACAGACTGACAAAACAATACATAAACTATAAAAACCATGGATAATACACCATAAATGATACTACTATCATTCTTGTATGTCCAGAAGCCCTTGTGGAATTCATGCATCCAGTCGCTTTGATATAACATGCAAGTTTTGATACATATTATGCTCATACATAAATACGTAAACAATCGACCTTATCATCAAGATAAGTGCCTCAAACAATATAGCAAAAACTTAATCATGCTCATGTTCTGAGTAGAAGAGCTCAAGTCACATTCAACCCTTAAGCTTAAAGAAGGCTACACAATGAGTACTTAAAAGAGCTGTCTAATGCCATGTAAAGCTGAAGAACTGCTGTAAGTATTGGATGGAAATAGCTGACCTTGAATTCCCTGCTGATGGCAAGCATCTGATCAAGAAAGGTGGTGCAATCAGAGGGATCATCACAGCCATGACATATGTTATCTGTCAGGGTGTTCCCATCTGAGCTTCTATCACCACTTTTTTGAGAGATAGGAGCTTCCGTCGTAAGGGAAGAAATCAGTTCTTCAAGAATGGAGGCGGTGGATCGTTCTGGAAGAGCATGCCCCCTTGGCAACTCATCCCGATCCACAGAAGTCAATTCCTTGATTTTCTGTTCTAGAATATTACTCAGTTGAACTCCTTGCAATGTTGTTTCTCTTTGAGAAGACAGGGTTTTAATCTTTGCATTCGATACCGAAAATTTAGAGCATGGAGCATCACGAGTGCGTTCACCATAGTCCCTGCTCTTCTCCATCACCCCTTGATTAGCCAAAGGACTGGAGCGATGTCTCATCTGCGAGCTAAACGTGAACGAAACTACACTGTTGCCATTGGTACAACCAGAACTATCGCCATCCGCCTTCTTCCATGACTCGCTATCGACACAATTGTAATTGATGGGCCGATTATTGAGACGCCCTGCGCCTCTTCGATTTAATGAGTCGTTTCGAACACTTCTTTGCTTCGCAAAGGTGGCAGCCACATTATCAGCCTGAGGGCAACCGGCCGGTCTCCGTTTGCGGGCGGTGCTCTTCTCCCAACCATTTCTCTCCATTTCCACTCTAGGTTGGTTTGATGCTTTGGCCGCTGGTCTCCTTCGGGAACTATCATTCAGGTTTCCATTCAAAGTTACAAAGTTTTTAGACTCAATTGGGCGGGTTTCGCTCAGGGTCCTGCTACAAACCTTGGTCCCCTGCAGCACCTGATCTTTAACCAGCGGCGATCGATTCTGCCTCAAGTTGTTCACTTTAGGAGTAGATTTCGGAGTTGCATCCTGCCAGGGCCTGCATTGCTCCTGATCAGTTCGCCTCCTTACCGGAGCTCTGCTCTGCACATTGATCTTGGCTTGAACTGCAGTTGATGCAGTTCGGTTCGGCCCGCTCCGCCCGCTCGGTGGGACTGGTGCTTTCATCTTGCTCTCCACAAACCCATCATGAGACGAGGAAGCATTGCTCGAATTCAAAGCACCCAACCTTAGCTCCGAAACTTCCACTAAACTACCACAACTCCTGCAAGACCCAACAAGGGAATCACTTGATGGTTCTTTGCGGTTCTTCAAACCTAAGGTAGCATCAGATCCTTCCATATCCGCAGCCGTGTAGGTGATAGCACACCTATCCCGATTCCGGGACTGCAAACCCGGTTCGAGGATCTTGGTCGCGGCCTGCACCAGCCGAGCCGTGCTACTCCGGGAAAGCAGCCTCGGGCTTTTCACCGGAGATGCGAGCTGGCGGTGCTGCTGCCGCTTCGATCGGGATAACATGTTCTTGCTGAGAACCTCGGGGCTCAACCAGGTGGCGCCGACCGGCATCCGCCGCTCCAAGAACCCGCCGGTCTTCCTCAGCTTCTGTGGCCTCAAGTCGAGTTTCCCATGCGCGGCCGTTTCTTCGCACAGGCCTTGATCGAGCCGAGAGTAACCACAGCTCCCGCTCAGATCATCAAGGGAGCCGGAATCCAGAGCTCTCCTCGGCTCGTCGTGCTGAACCACGGGCATGGACTCGAGGCCCATCAGCCTAGCGACCAGTCCGGGAGCTCGCATTCCGTTGTTTCCTCGGCCATCCGGCGAAGAAGAACGGGAGACCTCGGCCTCTGGTTTCTTCGAGCTCGGAAAGCCTCCGCGGTTCTCATCGGCGATCTAGCAAGATTGCATTGCAGATTATTAAACCATTAAAAAAAAAAACATTTTGACTCCTACAAACAGACCTATACATTATTTTAAAAATTAAAAAAAAAAAGAAGATGAAATACCAGTAGGAGCTTGTTGGCGACGGGCATCTTGTCGTCGCCGGCGAATCTCTTGGAGGCCCTTTTCGCGGCGCGGACTGGATGCAGCAAGAGAAAGGTGAGCAGATCTGCATGCAAATAGTGAAGGGGTGGGACAATGTGGGTCGCTACCTGGGGGGAGGAGCTTCTTGGAGAAGAGCTTCTTCTTGGCAAGCCGGCGGTTCCAGTCGAAGAGCTGGAAGAAGATGCCGGCGCAGCCCCCCGGCCGCCGCTGCGGCGTCTGCCGCTTCTCCGTGATCGCCAGGCTCATCCCGGCGGCGCCGAGATCCGAACGGGGGCTCGATCTACCGATCAACCTGTCCGATCAACGAGAGGGGCGACAGGGGGGAGAGATCCAGCGCGGGCTCGCCATCTCTACACGCTAACGATGCGTGGAAACGATTAAACAAATCCCTGCAAACCCTAGAAAGGAGGACGGGGTGTCGGACGACGAGGTGTGAGGTCCCCTCGCGAGCGAGGAAAGCGATCCCTCACTCCTCCGCTGCTCACTTGGGTTCTGGTGCTCCGCCTGTGAAAGGAAGGAGCGGGACCGTCGAGGAGCTGATCGAATCCTCTCAGTTACTGTACGTCCGGCACCCAGCCTTCCGATGCAGGTCGTGATTCGCGCTCGGACAGCCGGCGCTCATCGGACGGTCCTCCGGAGTCAAGTACTGGAGAGGAGTCGCGCTCCCGTCGGAGTAGGTGGTGATGGGCCCGAGGGCTCTGGGGGACTGAAAAGGCCTTCTTTTCTGTCTGGTTTTGGCAGGGAAGGACGGGTGATCAGTCAAACCAGAAATGGGCACCTCAATATCTGATATTATTTATTTAATTATTTAAATCGGGAATTAATAGGTAGACCCCCGTTTTTACCAGCTGAACGCAGCTTGAATCTGGAGAGAGAGAGAGAGAGAGAGAGAGAGAGGACGCGGTAGGCGTGAGCCTATGAAAAGAAGGGTGTAAATATATGAATCGCCAATGTTTCAGTACAGTTTCTCCTTGTCTGATGCTTAGAGGATACGGACAAACCCTGGATAACGTTCCCTGGTTTTATTTATATTTTACTGTGTAACCCGAATGCTTCACCGAGTTCTTTTAGCCAGAACGACGTGTCCCGATCACAGTCGTCCGTTGTGTTCAGCCCCGACCGGGACGACGTGATTGGATGTCACGTCATTCTGGTTAAGCATTCGTGTTGAATAGCGTGGGTCTTTTTGTAGTCGTGATCGGCCTTTCTCGTTCCCACATCCCTCTCGCTCCGCGTCACGAGATGGGCTCGTCTTTCTTGAGTGCGAGCGTACATCAACGTTGACACGTACTCCCACGGGATCGCGGACCGTTTGATCGGGAGAGGCGACAGCTGTTGATATTGCGAAGCACGTGAAGGAGGCCACCGGGGATTGAGGTGAATGGACGGCTGGGATGGACGAGTCTACCTGAATTTTGGTGCGTGCACAGTATTATAATGCACTCGAGGTCGAGAGGGGAGTAGAGTCCGTGACAGGGAGGAAAGGGGGAGTGGGGACAAGGAGTCGGGCAACCGATGGAGATGTTTCTGTACAAAAGCTTTAATCTCCCTCAAGTTTTTTTTTTTTTTTAAGGGCTCCACTACGGTACCGAATTGAAAAATCGACATTATACCGAACTCATCTACACCGCCCATCTCAAGTTTCATGCATCGTAGGAGTGGTGAGAGTATTATTCTAGGAACCATGGGATAAAATGATGAACCCTAACTGGATGGCTGAGATCCACCGTAGGGCCATCCGCTGGTACCTGTGAATTTCGGTAGGGTACCGACTTAGGTATCATAGTATTTCCAATATTTAAAAAGGTGAGGCTAGATACAGCCCACGAAATGTCTAAGACAGCCACATGCTAAAGGCAACATGTCTTTTTTCATAAATAGGCCCAGTTTGTTGGTCACTCTCACCCCTCCTCTCCTCTCCTCCATGGCTAAATGTAGTTTTTTGTGCATTCTATCGGGGTGGCCGAATGCACGGATTTTAAGAAGAACGAGGGGGGAAAGAAGAAGGGCAAGAAAAATGGGAGGAGGAGGGAGGAGGGAGGAGGGAGGAGGGGAGGAAAGAGGAGGAGATGGAGGACCCGCCGGTGGGGGTTGCTGGCGGCGAAGGGGGGTGGCATACATGGCCGGTGATGGGGTGGCGAGCGTGGGTTGTCATCATCAAAACACCAGGGATAAAATTGGGACACATCTTGTATATTTCAAATTTAAGTTAGGGGTGCCTTAGGTATTTCATGTGAATACCTTCACACCTCAAAATCTGGGTCGTAAGGGGAGGTCCACTGAGGGTAAATGAAAACACCACCACCTAGGCTTTAACCGATGTGGGACTAAACATCAACAATCCCCCTCTTCACACGAGGGTAGGGCTGGACAGACTCCGATGACCCCCCCCCCCCCCCCCCCCCCCTCTCTCTCTCTCTCTCTCTCTCTCTCTCTCTCTCTCTCTCTCTCTCTCTCTCTCTACCAGGATGGCTAGGTGGAACCTTGCTTTGATATCCTCACACTCCAAAAGTCAGGTTGTAAGGGGAGGTCCACTAGAGGGTATATGAAGACACCACCGCCTAGCCTCTTCCTGATGTGAGACTAATCCCAACAATCCCCTTTGTCACACGAGGCTAGGGTTGAACATACTCCGATGGCCCTCTTCTCATGCGGTACGCGGAAAACGGCACAACCTGGCCTTTCTTAAATTTGGGCTAGGCGGCACCCAATTTTGATACCATTTGTACATACCCTCACACCCAGTCTCTCATTAAGTAGTATTATGTAATTAACTTACCCGATAAATAAATAGATATCGTAAACTAATGAGAGACAAAACAAAGACAAGGGATACCAATATTAGTCATGCATTGTCGGGCAGTTGGTTCTCATCATAGTCCTTATAAATTTCCGAACGTAACTTGAAAGCAACCTTAGACCATCTCCAATCATCACCTTACCCCCACCCTCATCTACGAGGGTCAAAAGTTACCAACTCAGCTTATAGGGCTTGCTCTCAACAAAGCTTTTCGGTCCCCCCCTTCTCTCTCTCTCTCTCTCTCTCTCTCTCTCTCTCTCTCTCTCTCTCTCTCCATTTGATCAATAAAATTATTGTGCCAACGGTCGGATCCATTACATGACGAAGAGGGCGGAGAGCAATAATCTAGAGCATTGATCGAAGGAGCAAACATTTGCGACAATTCGATCTTCAAAACTTGTTGTCCCCCCCCCCCCCCCCCACCACCACTCGCACACTCATCAAGGGGCGAGGGGTTTTTCGTTGGAGCGCGATTTTTGGGCTTCTCCCCCCAAACCTAATGTGGATGGGGGTTGAGGGGATGGTTGGAGATGCAATTAGTATTATAGCTGGTGCTTGAATTATGGCCCAAAGTAAGGTTGTCCCAGACCGGGACTTGGGTGATGAGCATTGTGAGGTCTAGCCCAAAGGTTTGGAGGACCAAATCCTCATTCTAGAAAGTAAAAAACCCTCGTCATCCATCATACGACCAAACCATTGGGCCTGATGAGTAACCATCATGTTTATCATAGTTGGTTAGTAGAAAAAGACGGATCTCCATAATCTAAAAATATGAAAACCCCGTTTCGAACGTACATGACCAAAAAATCCGGGTATAGATATGAATTTAATTTATACTCACATTAGATTGGATAAAATACGACCAACAATGTGTATCAAAGGGATTAAACTCATGTAGATAATTAACTAGGTGTGACAATATTAGAATAAGCAGATAGTGGGAAACACCATGTTAGAGATGCAACATGGGCCCTGATGAGTAACCTCTATGTTTATCATAGTCGGTAACTAGAAAAGACGGATCTCCATTATCCAAAAATATGAAAACCCGATTCAGATATGACCCAAAAATTCGGGTATAGATATAAATTTTATACTCGAATTAGATTTAGATAAGATACGACCAACAATGTGTATTGAAGGGATTAAACTCATATAGATAATTAACTAGGTGGGACAATATAGAATAAATATATTGTAACATCTGGCCCCAAACACATAAGATATTGTCCGCTTTGTCCATGCTTACACAAGAACTTCTCATGGGGGTCACCCATCCTATTACTGCTCTCGTCCGAGCACACTTAACTACGGAGTTTTTACAAAATCCGTAGCAGCGCACAGCTTTTAAAACATGCCTTATATGTTTGGGAGGGGAAATTATATAAGTAGCTCATGATTTCCTTCTCACTAGGCGATGTGGGGCTAACTCGTGGCCTTGTACACCTCACTTCATCTCATTTTACCTCATCCATATATCTTGGCATCATAACCTCATGAGTCTTAGCTCTTGGAATATTGGCTCTTGGTCGTCACAATCAACCCCCCCTTAAGGGCTACATGTCCACATGTAGGATTAGACATTTCCCATTGTGAGGAGAACCGCCTCTTATACCATTTTGTATCATCTGCCCCAAACAAACAAGGTATTGTCCGCTTTGCTCATGCTCGCACGAGAACTTCCGAGGGAGTCACCCATCCTAGTATTACTCTTGCCCGAGCACACTTAACTACGTAGTTCTTACGAAATCCATAGTGGCTCATAGTTTTTAAAATGCGTCTTCTATGTTTGGGAGAAAAAATTATATAAGTAGCTCACTATCTCCTTTACTCCAGGCGATGTGGGGCTAACACATGGCTTTGTATACCTCACCTCATCCATCTTGGCATCACAGCCGCATGAGTCTTTGTAATGACCTTGATAATTCTGGTAATTAAAATGGTAACTTTTCTCTGCTTTTACTATTTGCCAATATTTTTTATTCATCGATCTAATGAAAAGTTTTAGACAATTGTCCAATTTTATTTATCACCGTATCATAGTTTTACTCATGCTTGCGAGTTCCCCGCAAGACTAATCGCACTCATCAATCCGAGATGCGGGTAGGAAGTTTATTGCGATTATATCACGGACTATCCATTGGCATCGTAGAAATTCTGCTATCATTCAGGTATTAGAACGAACCTATGTTATACATCATCAGGTGCGCATCGTCGCCCCGATTCCTACGCATATTTTTAGGAGATTTTTCGACAAGTGGTTAGGGAGATATGATTTTTTGAAGATTGTAGTGCGGGTAGTCACTCGGATCCGAACCGAGTTGGGAGTCAGACTTCAAACCCAACCCGACTTGTGTCCATCTAAGACCATCCAGCATTAGGTGCCTTCTTTTTCTCCCAATTGGTATTGGGTTCTTACTCTGGCTGCTTGATGGAGATCGGACGGCAGGGTTGGGAGTGCTCTCCTAAGCAATTAGGTTTGATCTCTTTCTTTTTCATATAAAAGAAACACTGGGATCCCCATCCCTTCCCCACCATGCGGCAAACCCTAGCAACCATCTCTAATCTCTGTTCATGCTCTCTTCTCAAAGGTGTCCTCGGCCAAGGCAAAACACCCGCCGGTGAGTCTTCTCTCTCTCTCTCTCTAAAATCTGCACCTTCACCCCTTTTCATGGCAGCCCTTTCTCTTTCTCTCTCTAAAATTTGCACCTTCACCCCTCTTAATAGCAGACCTCTCTATATCTCTCTAAAATATGCACCTGCTCCCCTTTTCATGGCAGCCCTTTCTCTCTCTCTCTAAACTCTGCACCTTCTCCCCTCTTTATGACAACCCCCTCTCTCTATCTCTAAATTCTGCACCTCCTCATTCCCTTATTCTTTCCTTTATGACAGCCCCCTTTCTCTTTCTCTATCTAGATTATACACCTCTTCTTCCTTATCTATTTCTTTCTTCCTTATGGCATCCCTCTCCTCTCTTTTAATAAAAAAAATATGTACTCTCTTTATCCTTTTAAAATCTGCACTCTCCATTCCTCTCCAATTCTCATTCCCTCACCTTCCTTCGCAAATCTGATTCCTCCTTGATTTGTCTATTCTCTCTATAGACTACCCTCCCTCTTTTATTTTCTCTATCTAGAATTATTTTAATCTCTTTCTATATTACGATTTTCTTATGCATGTTTCGTATGTGTTTGGCCTCTCAATTAGGAATTTCATATCGTACTCGGGCTTGAATGGAGCGATATGATAGTTGCAGTCACGCTTATACAGGTTAGTCGTACTGCATGCAACTAATTTAAATAAATATTTTATTATAAAATATTGCATGTTTAGTTAGCAATCATGGTAGCTGTGGCACGTGATGATGTTCAAGGTCGATAGATAGATCTTGTATTAAATTGTGTTATTATTCGCGATAGGTGATTTTACGCGTCGCATGGGGAACATGGTGATGTTCCCAGACTTTAGCATGGTAATATTCTCGGTATCAGTTTGGCCTAGGGTTGACTTCTTTTCTACTTGGAGTTGTACCCCAGGACACTCATATAGTGTTTTACACTGGGGCTATGCAAACGATTAGTTGCTTAAAAAGATAGATTTTATGAGCTTCACGAGTTTTTTGATTTTAAGAAATTACGATTTTAAATCGGGAATAAGTCCTGGCAGGTTGCATGACTCGGAAGAAAAATACCATGACAGGTAGCATGGTATCTGTTATTGCAATAACATGACAGGCTACACAGGGTTCGGGTAGGAGGTCCGTGTGCGTACAAGGGTAGTAAGCCCCCGAGTGTAGCTTAGTCTGAATAAAGTAAGTATGACCAAAGGGTTGGGCTAGGAAAGAAAGAAAAGTACAAGAATGATAGTCCATAATGGGGACAAGTTTAGTTAGCCCAGTCCTGGAATTTATTATAAAGAAAGTAAGTTGGGCCGGGGTTGCTCCACTTTGAGAGATGGAAAATCCCACTTGGCCACTTTGGTGCAGTACAATACTTTATTTGTGCACGCTTCTTTTCCCTCTTAGTGCACAGGAGGATAGAGTAGTTTTTCCTCTGAAGTCAAATTGGGACCCTATGCCACGCTTCTTTTCTTTCTTAGTGCCATAGCATTATCATCGGGATAGTAAAAACCGAGTGCTCACACTTCTTTTGTTTTCTTTTTTTCTTCTCCTTTTTCGTTTTCTGTTTCGATCACTTTAGGGATTTATCTCATGAAGCGGAATGAGACGCTTCATGAGGGAATTCTCTTTATAACTTAAAATGTAGGATAATAGGTTCTCTAATGAAGTGATATGGGTTGCCTCATGAGGGAATCGTCTGTTAGTATGTGTATCATATAAATAATAAGCGGACACTGTATAGTAGAGTAGATCAAATAGATTTATAGTACTTCTGGTTGTAGTTTTATAGTTTCTTTACAGTACTTATTTTGTAGTTACTTGTTCTTTTGTTGTTAGTTTTTATAGAAATAAAATTTGATATACATTGTTGTATATAGTTGTTTCTACTTGTTTTTGCTAGGACCACTGAGTAATCGTACTCAGGAGGAGTTGTTTGTTGTTTTTCTCTCCCCCAGGTTCTCACCATCAGGTGGAGCATTAGGAACGTGACTACAGTTCCTATTCTAGTAGAAGTACCAGCGTGGCGCAGAAGTTTGCGAGGGTAGGAGTGATAGTTGTAGTTTCCATTCTGTATTTTATTTTAGTACAGTTCTTTCGTAATAATGTAAGTAGACTTGTGACTATGGTTGTTATGTTTAGTGGACTTGGTTATTAGTTTATTGTTATATTCTGTGACTTCTGTTTACCTTTTATATAGATCACCGTCGAGTTTTGGACCCTCTCTCATTAGTCCGAAGTTCGGGATGTGACAGTAAGTAAATAATCAAAAAGTACCTAATGTTTAATTATATAAAAATTTTATTAAATTGAAAAAAATATTGGTACTGATAAGATTGAAGAAAAATGTAATATAAGAAAGTGAACTATGAAAGTATAATTTTCTTTTCAATTATTGACAAGAGTAAATGATGTTTGGTAATACTACCATCGGTTACAATAATTACATGGCATGCGATAAAAGTTTATTTATATAGATTGATAGATCAATGTGACATGATGTAAGAACCTACAAAGATGAATGAATTGAAGAATTAGAATAGTGGCTGTCATTGTTCTAACAATTTGGTAGAAAAAACTTGGAATGCGTTGTATATACCACCTTTTTAGTCCAAAATATTATTGGGCTATACCATCCCATAAAATTGATTGTTATGCTAGTTATGACAAAGAGGAGTATAGTATGCTCTTTGATTGTAGGAATATGAAGTTATAATTTCATAAGGAATGAGTATGAATATAATATTTTCATATTTTGAATTCATTATGAAGGTTGTACAAAGAAAACTTTTACATATGGGGACTTCTCATTTTGAACTCATCATCAATCCTATGACGAAAGTTTGTGAATATGATATCATATATTTATTTATAATGTAAAGGAAAAGAATGTTCCAATTATGATAATCTGAGGTAACTCATGTCTTTTTTTAATTGCAAGAGATATTTCAAATAAAAGTTTATCCATATTTCAAAAGAAGTGAAAGTTGAATTGGTGTTTCTAAGAGGCCAAGCAGATAAATTTATCTATCACTCAAAAAAGGAATAAATAGACCCATCATGGCCTTGTTCTCTATAACTATTTATCTATTAGTTCATGAAACTTTTTATGTTATCAAAGCTATCAAATTCTTCTAATAAAGTCCTCGATCCGCCATCAACATCTCCCACCACCAGCCGTCTTCTCGGTCCCAACCAGGCGGTGGATGCCTTGCTCGGCGACCATCGCAACCACCACCAAGATGTATTTATTTTGCATAAGTTGTTCATTTTAACTAAAATCAGTGTTAAATTCCTTCCAGTAAAGTGCTTATCACAACATATTACACGACATATAGCAAGTGGATCTTATCTCAAAGCCAGAGTAAGAGGCTATGCCAGAGCTAGATCTTAAGCCACAACCAGAGACTGGATCAAAAAAGAAAAAAAACCAGACAAAAAGATCTAAATCGATGCCAAAGTTTCGGTGTAAGTTAGAGCTCGTGTTAGATGCCAAATAAGAATGAACGTTTAGGTCTAACTATAAAAGCTGGGGACTAGTTGTTGAAACTTTAGTAATGTTTCCTCCTTTTATTTGCTAACCTAAATCAATTTATCGGATAGTACGTGTATGTGTTAATTCTAGGTATTGATTGTTCTTGAGCATAATTGAATACTTCCATAACCCACTGAAGAGTCAAAATATAGTGTGCAGGCTTCCGTTAAGACAGTGTTAGACCAATTCAATAACTCACATGGATATATTTTGCATTCATATTGTTCTTTTGGATTTTTGTATTATGATGGATTTTACGGATTGTCGATCAGATCTCATTCATGCATGTTTTCATTGTTTTAAAAATGCATAGTGTTAAAAACTATAATTTCACACTTATACATGCATTTCTACGTTTAAACGAAGTCTAAAAATTATTTCAAAGTCATAGGTTTTCAAAAAATATATTTTTCTAAAATCATTTATTTGTCAGTTTTTGAAACGATTAATATTTTGAACATTCGGAGCAAGAGATCTTCATTTTTTGATATTCTTGCGTTTGTGTGATGTATTTTAAGTATTTGGATAGTCCTATGATCATCTGTTAAGTTTTTGAATCACACAGGTGCATGTCGGACTTGAAAAATTAGATTTTTTGTGTCTTAGTGTGCACAAGGGATCCACACCATACACTCTTAATTTTTTCCTTTGAAATTTATCAATTTCAAGTTATTAAGGAAAAGCAACTTAATGCTTAGTGTAACTAATTGTCGATGAGTAATGCTAGCTATTTTTACACACCATGAACAAATAATCGCCCAACTGTATCAGTGCCATGCATTTTTCACTTGCATATGTAGACGTATTGATCCCCAAATTAATTCAACCTCATAAATCAGATACCCACACGTTTTATTTGTAAATATTACTACTATTCTTAACTTGATCAAGGGCAATACTAGGGGTCACAATTAAAGGCGACAAATATACCCATGCTAGCTAAAATGCCATCGGGATGATACTAATTTTGGTTGAGTATGAGCATATTCATAACTTGAACGAAGTCTGACTCAAAAGCCAAACCTTTTGATTTGCAAAAAAAAAAAAAAACCCAAACCTTTTATTGTTTTTGTTTTTTATATGTGAGGAACACAAAATTCTATGCATCTAGGTTATTAGCATCGATGATTTAGATTTAAGAAACATTTTTTTATGTATATATTATGAGAAGCATATTCTACCGAATGTGTGAAGAAGGAACTAGAAAAAGAGAGGAGGGAGAAAAGAAAGTACTCACTCTCCTTTTGGCTAATTTTGAAAGAGAAATGCTATTCAGTTCGAAGGTTTTTCCGATTCCACTCAGCCCGATTGATGTGGCCGCATACGAGTGGTGGTTGAATCTAACTAGAAACATTTAAATCTCTACCTCCAGCACTCATACACGGCACATCAACCCGGTTGAGCGGAATTGGAAAAACCTTCGACCTTAGCATTTCTCATTTTGAAAGGATTGATCAAGACAATTCTTCATTACCAAAACATTTTTCATATATGGTTCCTCTTAGGGGTGGCAATGGGATGTGTCGGATCGCAATTGGTCGGGTTAAGACATTGCAAAACACTCAACAACCTGACCCTGTTTTAGTAATCGAGCGAAGATCTTAAACCCAAACCAAACTCGTCTAATAAACATGTACCCTTGGCCGATCCATTTAATAAGCGGGTCGGCACAAGTTGGGTCTGGTCGACACATTAACATAATCCATGTAACTTGTTGCGTGGAAGAAACATTCTCCATAAAAAAATTAAATGAAAGAGTACGGATATCTGTAGCTAACGACCATGTGCAATAATAACATCGAACATGAATGATCCATCATAAAAATAATATCCACCATCAAAATAGAGTACTTAATGTCATAATCCTATCTTTCCTGATTTGGCAACCGACGGACCCATAGCCATCCTTTTGGTGGAACACATTAACCTATGGTTTAGCCTAGTTTAAACAGGTTGGGTTGTTGGCTGGTTAACACGACTTATTAAATAAACCAATCAAGTCAGCTTAAATGGGTTATAGATATAAACCTGGACCTGATCCTTTTAATAATCCTATCATTCAGATCAACCCATGATGACCCAACCCTGTATCAGCCAACCCAAACCCGATAACTTCGGGTCGGGTTGGCGGGTTGTCACCTGATTCACCCCTTGCTCCTCTCATTTCTTATCCATTTCCTTATAAAGAACATCTCAAAATCAAAGGCTACAAATTAAATTCTTAATATTTTTTTTTGAGCAATGCTATTTAGTCCGAAGGTTTTTCCGATTCCGCCCAGCCCAATTGACGTGGCAGTGTGCAACTGGTGGTGTAAAAGGCTTAAATGTCGCTAGTGGGTTTCAGTCACCAATTACACACTGCCATGTCAATCGGGCCGGCGAAATCGAAAAAACCATCGAGCTGATTGGTATTTTTTTAAAAATTTTTATAATATCGTTTTTGACTAAAAGTAGGGGTTTTCCATAATCCCAATTGTCATTATATAAAGTTTTAGACAGGGCTTAAACCAAGTCCCATCATCGACCAAATTGGTCTTTAATCTAATAAGTTTGGGCCGGACCAACACTTGTAGTGGCCAGACCCAAGTTGGGTCCATTTACAGCCATAGTCGTGATATGCCAGCTGCATGCCGGCCCTTCTTCTGTCAAATTCAAATCTCCTTCTGTGTTTTTTTGGTAGCAATTCCGATCACTTTCCCTGATGCCAAACCCCAACAGCTGATATCTAGCCGTTGCAACAAAGAAGCCCAATGTGAGTTTGAAGGGGAATCGAAGGCTACAGCGCTACAGACGTCGCAACCACTTTGGACTTTTCCCTTCGCACCTTTTCGTTTCAAACAATCAAACCCCTCCCCTTAAATTCGACCGTTGGCGCCCTACTCCCCAACCTAAAAACTCAACCCCATGGACTCAGCTTACTCCATGTTCCCGGATCTCCACCATCGTCCCCTCCTCCAACCCAACGGCGGCAACCCACCTCCCCTGAGGCGGGGCCCCATGTACTCGGCGTACGCCGAACTGAGAGAGCTGAATCTGAGGAGGAGAAGAGCCATGTCGAGTTCTCCGGTCTTCGATTCTTCTAGAACCTCAGCATCGGCGCTGGCTCACTCGGTCGCCGACCTCTCCTTGTCCTTCCGGAAGGAGAACAAGAAGCCGACGCCGCCACCGCCCGGCCAGACGTCGGAGGCGTGGGCGGCTTCCCCTCCTCCGATGACTCCGAAAGCCGAGGGGAGGAGGACGGGGGGAAAGCCGCAGACCCCACCGCCCTCCTACACCCAGAGGCTGGATATGGCGGCGACTACCCGACCTCCGATGACTCCCCGGGCTGATCTTAATAGGGGAGCAGAGGAGAAGCGAGGCGGCGGAGTTTTTTCATTGACAAAGAGCTACTCCGGCCTAAATGAGTTGAGGGAGTTCACTGCGGTTGTAGCATCCTCGATTGAAAAGGAAGGGAAAGCCTTAACCAAAGGGGGGATGTTGAGCAGGAGCGTTGGTGGTTATGGTCGTCAGAGAGGATCAACAGCATATATGTGCTGATATTCAGCTCTGGGCTCTGGGGTTTTTTTTTTATCTTTATGTTCATCAAAAGATTGAATTCTTTGCATTCATTATGCTATTAATAATATTTTTTTAATCAAGATTTGGGTATTTTCTTATGGGTTATCCTAGGTTTGTGATTATATAATAACTATGTATGCAGTCATTTAAGGTGAGAGAAAGATTGGATAGGTTACAATGAACAATACTTAGTTACCCCACCTGGGGCCGGAACATTCTGCCTCTGTTGAAACTTCGCGATAATAAAACATACGATAGGGGAGACCGTAGTCAATCTCATAGTCAAACATGATTTCTTTAACGTGATTCGTTCGTTGGCAAGTGGACTACACCACGGATTACAATTACCTTCCGGTGACTGTACACCATGCCCAGCGCTCCGATCGGTAGATCATCGCTACATCCTTGTGCTTCGGTCCAGCGCCCGTTGACGCCCATCCGCCGCAACACAGTAGCCAGTGCCCAAGAAGTCGCCCGTCGATCAATGCTTTCGCACTCTTCTCCAGCACCCTGCTGTACCACAGGTGTGCCTGCGGCTGAGTCTGCCGCCACCACGACCATCATCGCCTTTGTCCGCCATCCGTCGATAGCCTCCACACCCTGCTAGACCACATAAGTGCCTGCGGCCGTGCTTGTCACCACCACGCCCACATCGCCCATCGGCGATCCGCACCGGTGCTCAGCGGCACCTCCGTCAGTCACTCGCCGGCATCCCACATCAGTCCGCTCGTCGGCGGCTGATGTGGGATGTCATCTCTTGGCCTTCTGCGGCTTCGCCTTCGATGTCGATCTTAGGTGGAGTGGATCCCCACCTTTCCCCGCTTCCTGGGACAGTCATGGGTGGAATCCCCCTGGCCTTGGAGCCACCGGATCCCCCCACGACCTTCTCCTCCGTTAAAGCAAACCGCCCGGGGGGGGGGAGGCTCCCGAACTCGCGGCCTCCCCCCGAGCAACACCTTGCAACCGGTCTCCTCTCTTCTCTCCTTGATCAGGGATTTTTACGAAGCCTTCTGAGAAGAGCCATCCGCGCTAGCCATCCTTCACAAGAGATCTGCCGATGTCCTTTTGTAGGAATGGGATAGGGTGCTGCATGCATTCTTGGGAGTCTAAATCCCATGCGTTGCTTCACAAGGAAAGTCAATCCAAGTGGGATCCACCACCAAAACATGCAGCAGTTATCACGTGATAAAAAATGAAGATGTGTTTCCATCTTTATCACTTCAGCCAACTCACCTCTATCCATTCAAACCGAATAGATCAACCAATCTCTCTAAACATAAAGATATTGCTAAGCTCTTGCATGGGCTTGGGTAACGGACCGAGTCTCATGGGTTGCCAAAACCCAAAAGCGTCGACTGACGTGGCAGCAAAGTATTGGTGAAGAGATGTAATAATTCCTATTACGTGGGGTCCATGTGTCTATCTAATCTAATAATCTATATCTATATATATACTAAAATGGAAGCCTATCTTCTATGTTGTGACACATGGACGTCTTTTAAAGAGCTAGAATTCTTCTTCCATGTGTGAACGTGGCTATCTTTTTAAGTCCATTTAAAAGCCTACCATAAAGATGATAAATTTCATTTAATGGTCATTTGATATTAATCACACTCTCTCTCTCTGTCCCTCTCTCTCATCTCTCTCTAACAAGTGAATCACACTCACTTCAGATTTCACACTTCTTCGAACGTTTGCGATGTTGTCTTTGTCAAATAACGTGCATCAAGCACATTCGGATATTGTCCGGGTTTCTTACTAGTATAATACTAAAATAGAGCTCTCTCTCCTGTGTTGTGACACATGGTCTTTTTTTAAAGAGTGAGAATTCCGATGTGTGAATGGGTCTCTCTCTCATAAATCTTATTAAAATCATAATATAAAGATAATAAATATCCATTCAATAACATTTAATGATCGTTTGATGTTAATTAAAAAATCATTAGCACTATATCTCTCTCAAACAAGTGAATTTCACCCCGACGAATGTTACACTCACTCCAGATTGCACATTACTTCGCACGACTGTTATGTCGTCTGTGCCAAGTGGCGTACATCAAGTTCATCCAGGCATTGCTCGGGTTTATTACTAGTACATTCTATATTTCCAAAGACACCTACTCCTTACATCTCTCCACCAATACTTTGCTGCAGTCTCCAGAGGCAGGATGTTCCTACCTCAGGTGCGAGAAAATATTCAGTGGACCCATTGAATATTTTCTCCCACCTTAGGTAGATTGGTTATGTTTTTATTGCAAGTTTGAAGGACATAATCAAATATCGTGTTACATCAAGTTTTTGGGTAAGGAATAGTTTTTGTCAGGGGCCCTTGTTGATTTTTTGGGCCTAATTAACAACATGCCCATTTTACAAACAAATGCCGTCTTACACCATCATATGCATCTCCACCGTCGAATTGAATATATAAAGGGTATGTGTGTGATGCACCTATCGTGGCAGGGTGTAAAGTACCTATTGGATGTATCTCGATCGCTCCTTATTGTTTACAGATGCATCATGATCGTCAAATTGAATGTAAAAAGGATATGGGTGTAATGCACATGTCGTGATTGGGTGTAAAGTACATATCAGATGAATCTTGACGACTCCCTATTGTTTACAGATCCATCTCGATCGTTGGATTGAATGCAAAAAGGGTATGGGTGTAATGCACCTATCATGGCTGGGTGTAAAGAATAGAATGGATGACTTAGATGCACCTGAAACATCAATTGCGGAAGCAAAAATCTACCTGCATGAGCAAAAACCAGGGAGGGATTTAACGTTACAAGTAAACATTATAGAGAGACTTTACACTAAACGGTATCTGTAATTATCCTTAACACTAAATAGCAACTGTTTCATGAACTGGACGTCAATTTTTTCTTATTTGTTTTGTAAGAAAGTAGTTCCTCTTCCCCCCAATGATATATCAAAGTATATAATCATTTATTTGATAAAAATTGATAATTTTGATAAAAATTTGTTGGTAGAGATAAGATCAAAGAAAAAACAAAATATAAGAACTGGAATAATGAAGATCTAATTTTCTTTTCAATTGACAACGAGAGTAAATGATGCTTGGTAATCTTGCCATTGGTTAAAAAATTACATGACATGAGATAAAAGTTGCTTTATGGAGATATATAAATGGGTTAGTAAGATACAATATGTGAACCTACAAGGATGAATGAATTTTAGTAGTGGGAATATGGGTCGTCAATGTTAAACCTATATGGTAGAAAATCTATTCGGGTATAGTTCAAAATATTCTAAGATATATCAACCCATGAAATTGGATGTTAAGCACGTTATGGCGAATTAATGAAAGTATTGTATGACTTTTGATAGCAAGTATATAAAGTTGCAGTTTCATAAGAAATGACTAAGAATAAATTATTTTCACATTTTGAACTTATTATCATGCTTGTATAGAAGAAGCTTTTTCATAGGTATACGAAAAAACACTACTCATTTTGTGATGCGTATTTTACTCCAAACATTCTTACTGTTCTAATCAATCCTCTAACGAAAGGTCGTGAACATTTTGTCACATTTATTTACGATTCAAAGAAAAATAATGCTGCAAAAATGGTAATATATGATAACTAATGATTTATTTTATTGTATGAATTACCTCAAATAAAAAATATCGATATTTCAATAGAAGTAAAATTGAGTTAGTGTTTGCAAGAAGCAGATAGGAGAATTTTATCTTTCACGAGAAAAATACAACAAATATACTCATCACATCCTTATTCTCAATAGGTTTTTCTCGATTGATTCATGAAACTCTTCATACTATCAAAGCAATCAATATCTCCTAGCAAAGTTCTTGATCCACTATCAGCAATTACAACCACTAGTCGCCTTGTCGGCTCCATCTCGTATCTATCTATGTTCATGACGATAGGAAGATCTCTCAGAGCTATCTACATCCACCTTGATTAGAAAACTTTCCTCAGACCAATTCCCCTCGCATCGGCCGTCAGATGTCTGACTTAGTGACCATCACATCCGCCACCAAGATGCATTTAGCTTTGTATAAGTTGTTGGGTTTAACTAAAATTAGTGTCAAATTACTCACATCAAAGTACTTATCACAGTACATCACCCAACATATAGCAAGTGGATCGCTTCTAAAAGAAGGAGTTAGAGGCCATGCCAGAGCTAGAGCTTAAGTCACAACAAGACCTTGAGCTAAAAATGAAAAGAAAGAGCCAGAGCCGATGTCAAAGCTTGAGTCTAAGTCAAGCCGAGCAAGGAGAGTTTTGGTTCAATTACAAAAGCTGGGAGCAGTTGTCGCTCTTCAAACTTAACATGACCTCCCCCATGCTTAATTTGAGGGAGAGTGTTAGGAAATATAATTATGATGATTACATTTGACTCATTTATTAAGAAACATATTATACAATTTAAGAAAACTAAGGCATATGCTTAGAAATTGAGAGATCTGTGAGATATGATGGATTTACTATGGGATATTGAAAGATATCTTTCACGCTCTATATGTTGCATTGTGAACATCGGTACACATCAATCAAGAAAAATTCTTTTCTCGTATTCTTTCCACTTTGTGTATCGTTGTGGCTCTATGATTGTTAATTAAACTTTTCACCATAATTCAATCCAATGACGATGGACTTTCTAGATCATGTTGTTCATTTTGATAATGTGGGTAGTGTTTTATTATTAGAATATTTCTAATGTGATTTTAGGCAATAAGAGAGAAAACCTGCATTTGAGTTATTAAGGAAAATCCACTTGATACATAGTGTGACTAAGAAAAGATGAGTAATGCTACATCTACCTGTCGTGTGGGCAAATATATGCCTTGGGATAGGTTGGGTTAGACTTTCAACCCTGAAACTATTGTGGTTTGTGTAAGAACAAATCCCTAAACTAGACGATGTTCAATCCTATGCCCAAACCTTTTTTATATTATGAGAATGCACATAATACCGACGTGTGAAGAGGGGTCGAGGGTAGAAGAGGAGGGAGAGAGAGAGAGAAAGGAAGGAGTTATTTATCATTTTCTTCTTTTGACTAATTTTAAAAGGATTGATCAGGGCAATCCACCATTAGCAAAATATTTTGCATGTATGGCTCCTCTCCTTTCTTTTCGGTTTCCTTTTCAAAATGAACTCGAATTTAGTTACCATTGAAAAAACTACAAGATTCTTAATATATATTTTTTTAGTTAGGACAATGAAAAAAATATTCTGGTGGAATTCTACTCTACCCATAACCAACATGTGAGACTAATATATATTAATTTTCATCGAGATCACTTCATGGAAGGGATTGATACAAATATTGGCAGCCCTATATAAATAATTTTGTTTTGCTAGACTGATACAAATATAACATCCCTATACTCAAGAAATTGATATAAACGGTATGTTGCCAAATCTATAAATTGATCTAAATGCTTGAGATTCGGTTGGATTGAGGATTATATGAAGATGGATCTTGATATGGTTCATTAGTACTAACGTTTTGGACTAAAGGTGAGGGTAGCTTTGTGCATTATTGATTTGTGCCAAAAGTACTCCCAATTCTCTCTATATATAGTAAAGATCATTAACACCGATAAATATAGGGGTAGCTATGGCTGGGGTCTCCCCCAATAGACAAGGCGATAGTCTTAGCTAATTTCATTGGCTTCCCTCTCAGCCAAACGAGATCAAGGTTAACTTTGACGGTGCTGTGGATCGTGCAACGTGGGAGGCCGACATTGGCTTCATCATTCGTGATTACATGGGGGCGAGTTTTGATGTTTGGTGACCGACGATTGCATTCTCAATCTGTGCTTCAGGAAGAAGCTCATGCTTTGTGGCTCGGTATGTTTTCCGCGGTGCTAACGGTGCAGCTGACTGGATAGCGAGGCTGGCCAAACGATTAGATGGCTTTGATTGGATACCCTAGATCTTCCTCCTCCTAACCTTCGTGCTATCGTCAATTCGGATTTGTAGTGTCCATTGTTGAAATGTACAAGTATTACAAATCGTTTGAATTAGAGAAAAAGAAAATTTAAGCCTAGATCGTGCTAAATGTTTGGGCTTGATTTAGACAGATTTTGATCAAGCCTTCAATAGAAAAGTCTCATATCGGACTTGAACCAAGCCCGAAATGTCCAAGTTGGATCCGGGCCAAATTGGGCACAGTGTAATAAGTATGGGATGGGCCTCGACTTTTTGGGTCCATTTACAACCCTAGTCGCAATCTGCCGGCTGCATGCTGGCCCCTTTTTTTGTCAATGGGCCAAATTCCAATCTCTTTCTTTTTTCTTTTTGGTAAGAAATTATTCTCTCTTTCCCTCATGCCAAAACCCAACAGCTGCTATCTATCTAATCCTTGAAAAAAAGAGGCCCAATATACAATTTACTTACCTTAAAAAAAAAAAAAGAATTATTTTGACTTTGCCCCCAAATTTTGCTTTGAATTAGACTTTACCCCCCAAAACTAACTGTTCCGTCAGCTGAACCTTTAAGAGAAAGAGTGAGCTGGAAAAGAAATAAAGTTTTGGGGGATGAGCTGACAGAACAGTTAGTTTTGGGGGGTGAAGTCTAATTGAAGGTAAAGTTTGGGGGGCAAAGTTAAAATAACTCCCAAAAACAAGAAGCCCAATATAAAATTGTAGGGGAATTGGAGGCTACAACGCTACGGACGTCGCAACAGAAGTACTTGGACCCGGCCCGGAACCACTTCGGATTTTTCCCTTCGCACCTTTTCGTTTCAAACGATCGAACCCCTCCCTTTAAATTCGACCGTTGGTAGGGAGTAGGCCGCCACACCATCCGCCTCTCTCCGACCTAACAACCCCACGCCATGGACTCAGCTTACTCCATGTCCCAGGAGCTCCACCACCGTCCCCTCCTCCAACTCAACGGCTGCAATCCTCCTCCCATGAGGCGGGGCCCCATGTACTCGGCCTACGCCGAGCTGAGAGAGCTGAATCTGAGGAGGAGAAGGGCCGTGTCGATTTCTCCGGTCTTCCATTCTTCTACAACCTCAGCATCAGCGCTGTCTCGGTCGGTCGCCGATCTCTCCCTGTCCTTACGGAAGGAGAACAAGAAGCCGCCGCCGCCGCCACTCAGCCAGACGTCGGAGGCGTGGGCGGCTTCCCCTCCTCCCATGACTCCAAGCGCCGAGGCGAGGAGAGCGAGGGGAAAGTCGGTGACTCCACCGCCCGCCTACTCCCAGAGGCCGGAGATGGCGGCGACTCCCCGGCATCCAATGACCCCCAGGGCTGGTCATAATAGGGGAGCAGAGGAGAGGCGAGGCGGCGGAGTTTTGTCACTGACGAAGAGTTTCTCTTGCCTCGATGAGTTGAAGGAGTTCAATGCGGCTAGATCTGCATCCTTGATCGATAAGGAAGGGAAAGGCTTGAGTAAAGGGGGAGTGTTAAGCAGGATTGATGGCAGTTATCGTCGTCAAAGGGCGTATATGTGCTGATATTCGGCTCTGGGTTATGGGTATTTGTTGCGGTTCTGTTCATTAAAAGATTGAATTCTTTGCATTCATTATGCTATTAATATTATTATTTTGATCAAGATTTGGGTATTTTCTGATGGGATTCTTGGTTTGAGAGTAGGGCCGGCAATTCTGGACCGACACGAAGTTAGTGGGTCTGGGTTTGGGTTAAACGGGTTGGGGCTTAAACGGGTCGATATGGTAGATCCGTTTAATAAATGGGTTGGGTCCGGGTTTAGGGTCTATACACGGTAGACCCGAGA
Organism: Chamaelirium japonicum; assembly: GCA_947650365.1. Taxonomy (NCBI): domain Eukaryota; kingdom Viridiplantae; phylum Streptophyta; class Magnoliopsida; order Liliales; family Melanthiaceae; genus Chamaelirium; species Chamaelirium japonicum. The sequence goes on along the minus strand of OX393553.1, from coordinate 38,563,006 downwards.
AGACCCGTTTAAAATTCAACAGATCGTGTCTACTCACAATCCGATACTGTAGTATGTAGTACCAGCGGGTCTTAGCGGGTCAGGTCAGATCGGGTCAACTGAATAGACGCGTGTGGTAAACGGGTCTGTATGCGCGGAAAAGATACGGGTCGTCTTTATTGCACAAAACAAGATTACAAGAGTGGTCGGGACCCGGGTGGCTCGGGTGTGGCGAGTCCGGGTTGCGGCGAGTATTGATCAGGGGATTGTGGGAGAGATCTTCTGGAGGATCCCTTTGATCCGCGTCTCCACGTGGTGTTCGTGCGAGAGCTCTGAAGAGGTTGCCCAGGACAGGGGTCTTTACAAGGTGAGGGCTTTTGAGAGGCTAAGGAATATCCGCTGTTTCTTTGGTCCCTTCCGTGCTTCGCGCTTCCTCGGCTAGGGGGTCTTCAGCTTCGTTCCTCGGTCTTTGTGTCTTCCTCGCTCCTTGCTTGACCTCGGCATCCTTGATCGTCGGTTCGCGGCGTCGATCGTGCTTTTGGCGTCGGCTTTGGCTTGGCTCCGGCGTGGCTTTGGCTTTTGCTTTGCTTTGGCGCTTGCGCTTGGACGTAGACGGGAGAGATTTGCGATGCTTTTCGTTCTTCCGGACTTTGCATCGTATCGGCTAGAACGTGCAATGCTTTTGTTCGTGACCGGCATAGTCGCTTGGCTTTGGCACTTGCGTTGCTTTGGCGCGGGCTTTACCGGGGCTTTTGCTTTGGCTTCAGCGTCAACTTGGTCTTCTTCTCGAACGACGTGGGCTACTTCTTCGGTGCTTCGATGGTTTGAGGTGTCGGCTGGACTTCTCTTCTTCTCCGGGCTTCTTTGGCGTGATCGGAGTCGAAAAATGCTTTTGAAGATAGTGGGGGTAGCACTGATCTCCGTGCGACGGTTGTAGCACCGACTTTGCTTCGAAGACGACGGGTGTAGCGACGCTTCAGGTAGTCTTCTCTAGACTTTCTTCTTCGTGGATGGAGCAGACGTTTGTCGAAGGCGACGGGTTGATGACGCTTCGTTCCTCTTCTCCGGGCTTTGGCGCTTGATCGGAGTTGAGGGTTTGTTGGAGCCGACGGGGTAGTGCCGCTCCGAGCTTCTTCTCCGGCATTTGCTTCTGGCGTCTTCGGAGTCGAAGGGTCTTCTTATCCGAGCTTTCTTCTTCGTGCACGGAGTCGAAGTCTTGATCTTCTTGTGCAAGGGTCTTCACGTTGATGAGGGCTTTCAATGGACTAAGCCGATCCCGAAGGGATAGGCTTGCTCGTGCCTCGTGAAGCCTTGGGTCGATGAAGAAGCGTCTCCTTTTCTGCAGAGCTTCCTCGCTTCGTCTTCAATCTTCGACCTAGCGACGGTTGTGGCGTCGGCTTCTTCTCCGGGCGTATTCAGCATAATTGGAGTTGAAGGCTTTGTTGAAAATGACGGGTGTAGCGCCGCTTTGTTCTTCTTCTCCAGGCTTTTGAGCTTGATCTGAGTCGAAGGCTTGTTGGAGACGACGGGATAGTGCCGCTCCGATCTCCTTCTCCGGCCTTTGCTTCTGGCGTCTTCGGAGTCGAAGGGTCTTCTTCTCCGAGCTTTCTTCTTCGTGCACGGAGTCAAAGTCTTGATCTTCTTGTACAAGGGTCTTCACGTTGATGAGGGCTGTCAATGGACTAAGTCGATCCCGAAGGGACAGGCTTGCCCGTGCCTCGTGAAGCCTTGGGTCGATGAAGAGCGTGTCTCCTCTTCTGCAGAGCTTCGCTTCTTGCCATCCGACCTTTTGAGCCTTCCCCCACCCCCACTATTTATAGGCGAAGGGGGGAGGGGAGAGATATGTGAAGTTTTAATTTTAAATCCCTTTAATATCTCCCCAATAATTACCCAGGATTTATTCATCCATTGATAAGGGGAATAAACCTTTATTTGCTTTCCTTTTCCGGCGGGGTAATTATGGCTCAACCATTTTTGGATTCATCTGGAATATTGCACATAAAATCGATGGCGACCCGACTCTTCTTCTTGTTCGTCGGATCGAGGGATCGGCGCAAATCCATGTGTGGGTAGACGTCATGCGCAACCTCCCCCCGCGCATGGCGGTAGTTCTTTCTTTTTCTTTCCTTTTCTTTTCTTTCCTTTCTTTTTTTTTTCTTTTTCTTTTCTTTCCTTTTCTTTTCTTTCCTTTCTTGTTATTTTCCTTGCAAGGCCGGCCTCCCCATGGGGGGTCCGGACCCTAGTATGGGCCGGCCTCCCTATGGGGGGTTCGGACTCTAGTATGGGGCCGGGTGGTCCCCACTTGAGGATGGGCCCACCCGGCCTCTCGTTGGGCGCGAGTCGGGTCTGGGTCCGGGTTGCATCGGGTTTGATTCCGGGTCGGTGCATGCGAGTCGGGTCCGAGTCGGAGAGTGTGTCGGGTTCACCTCCAACTTGGTGCATGCGAGTCGGGACCGCATCGGAGTGCGTGTCGGGTTTGCCTTCGAATTGGCGCATGCGAGTCGGGTCCGGGTTAGACACAATTTGTGTGTCTACAAATGCCCCCTCAAGGATGAGTGCGCTGGCGGAAACGTGTAGAGTTTGTGCACGTAGGGAGCGTAGAGCACTTGTCCTTGATTCCTTTCTTGGATGGGCCTGGTGGTTTATTTAGGAGCCCCTACACCTTTCATCCTGTGCCTTTTTTTTTAGCGGAAGACTGGAGCTTGGAGACTGCCATCGGAAGAGTGCTTCCTGGGGTTGCACGCGACTTGCTCTGTCTTCCTAGTTGTCGTCTCTTTCATCGGCGGCGGTGGCTCTTGCTTGCGGAGAAGACCCTCGCTAGGGTTTCGATCATCTTCCTCGTTGCGGACTTCTTTTGCTCCGAAGATTGCACGAACGTCGAAGGTGGCCGCTGTATGGAGTTCGAGATTGGCGCGAGGGCGACTGGAGTGCGATGACGACCACGATGCATCTCGGCGGAGGACTGTTGCCCCTCCTTTGGTGTGGGAGTGCAATGGCGAGGCCGATTGTCGCGGCCGAGGTTGGTGACGCAGGTGTAACGAGAGAAGGAGGCGGAGTCGTCGTGGGTCGGGTATGGCGGCTCTAACTCTTCCTTCTTTTTCCTCCTTTCTTCTTCTTTCTTTCTTTTCTTTTTCTTTAACTGGTTTCGTCTTCTTCTTCCTTTCCCTTTTTTTTTTCTTTCTTTCTTTTTCTTTTCTTTCCTTTCCTTTTCTTTCTTTTTCTTTTCTTTCCTTTTCTTTTCTTTTCTTTCTTTCCTTTTCTTTTCTTTTCTTTTCTTTCTTTCTTCTTTCTCTGGTTCGCGGAGGCAGCAGCGGCAGCGGCGACCGGAGCTGCGGCGCATGGCGCGGTGGCCCGGGCGAGCGCGGGCCGTGTTGTGTGTGGGGGAAAATCTTCGTGCTGACCCGAAGACTTCGCCGCACCAGTCAATTGAAGGTTCGAGTCGAAGATCGTTGTTCAATCTATTGATTGAAGTTGCAGTTCCCAATAGACAAGAGAGATGCAATCAGAGAGTTGACACGAGAGATGTGATCTCGGAGTTCAGCCGAAGCCTACGTCTCCGTGCTATAGGGAGCAACCCGAATTCACTAACACTTGTATCGAAGTGATCTCGACAGGCCGAGTATCACTGAAACTTCTCTGATCTCTCTAAAGACAAGAAGAAGATCGAAGAGGGGAAGAGGAGGGATGGAAACTGAAATCCAGAGCTCTTGTTTCTGAAAATCAGATCTCAGAACTGAAAAATCGGATCTATTTACATTCGAAGGGCTGCTATTTATAGAATTCTCTGGTGGTAAATGGCGGTTTTCTGCTGTAGTATCTGGGGATCCTTCAGGTAAAGCTGGTGGGCTCCGCTGCCGTCTCCTGGAGGATTCCACAGGCTCCTGGGCCCACCAGGCAGGGCCGGTGGGTCTCATGATAGTCTTTGTGGGCCCACCAGGCAGGGCTGGTGGGTCCCGCTGTAGTCTTCGGGGACCCAACAGGCAGGGTCGGTGGGTCCTACTGTAGTCTTCTGGGCCCCACCAGGCAGGGTTGGTGGGCCCTGCTGTTTGCAGACTTCTTGCCAAAATTTGCACCCACGGTTACCCCTTCCAAGTTAGCTAAGAGGCCACCTTGGCTGGCTTGGATTCTGGGTGCAAGGCTAATGACCCCCTGTCATAAATGCAAAGGAGCTTTTCCGAGTGTTAGTGTCGAAAATAAGGCTGATCAGTCAGTTTCAGACTGATCGGTCAAAATTGACCGATCGATCAATTTTGATCGATCGGTTGAATTTGATCGATCGGTCAAATTCAATCGGTCAAGGTTGAAGTGATCGGTCAGAAAACTATGTTTTCTGACCGATTCAGTAGAAAATCGACCGATCGGTTGAATTTGACCGATCGGTCAAGTCTGACCGATCGGTTAAATTCAACCGGTCGAGGTTGAAGTGATCGGTCAAAAAACATAGTTTTGTGACCGATCCAGTAGAAAATCGACCTATCGGTTGAATTTGACCGATCGGTCAAGTCTGACCGATCGGTTAAATTCAACCGGTCAAGGTTGAAGTGATCGGTCAGAAAACATAGTTTTCTGACCGATTCAGTAGAAAATCGACCGATCGGTTAAATTTGACCGATCAGTTAAATTCAACCGGTCGAGGTTGAAGTGATCGGTCAGAAAACATAGTTTTCTGACCGATCTAGTAGAAAATCGACCGATCGGTTGAATTTGACCGATCGGTCAAGTCTGACCGATCGATTAAATTCAACCGGTCGAGGTTGGCGGGATCGGGCAAAAAGCCAAGTTTTTTGCCTGATCCAGTAGAAAATCGACCGATCGGATGAATTTGACCGATCGGTCTAGTCTGACCGATCGGTTAAATTCAACCGGTCGAGGTTGGCGGGATCGGGCAAAAAGCTAAGTTTTTTGCCTGATCCAGTAGAAAATTGATCGATAGGATGAATTTGACCGATCGATCAAGTCTGACCGATCGGTTAAATTCAACCGGTCGAGGTTGACGGGATCGGGCAAAAAGCCAAGTTTTTTGCCTGATCCAGTAGAAAATTGACCGATCGGATGAATTTGACCGATCGGTCTAGTCTGACCGATCGGTTAAATTCAACCGGTCGAGGTTGGCGGGATCGGGCAAAAAGCCAAGTTTTTTGCCTGATCCAGTAGAAAATCGACCGATCGGATGAATTTGACTGATCAGTTAAATTCAACCGGTCGAGGTTGGCGAGATCGGGCAAAAAGCCAAGTTTTTTGCCTGATCCAGTAGAAAATCGACTGATCAGATGAATTTGACCGATCGGTTAAATTCAACCGGTCGAGGTTAAGTTTCGAACCTACTGAGTCGAGGTGACAGAAGACCTGTTTTTCTGCGAGGTCTTCGGGCAAAGTCTTGAGTGGTGATGGAGTTTGATTTTTTCTGCTCGAATCTTCGGTCCATCTGGATCGGGGAGTCTTTTGAACCGGCAGTCCAGTTGGGCCGGTGGGTTCGCTCGGACCGGTGGTCCGACGCATCGTTTGGTCCGACGGTTCGCCTGGTTTTGCGCTTGCTATGGATAGACGCCACGTGTCCCTACAAAAATACAGGATTTGATATAGTGATGACACGTATCCTCTCGATTTGCATGCCAATTCCCTCAGGGTATATAAGTTTCTTTGGCTGTCATTTTCGCCCCACGCTTCCAGAATTTTTCGAAGTCCAGAATCTTTGCTCTCGATTTCTTGTTCTCTGTTTTCTCTCGATCGGTCGAATGACATCTTCCGGCAGCTCGAAGAAGATGAATGTGGTCCCCTCGAAGAGGAAGGGGAAGGAGATTGCCGAAGTTCCATCCGTTCCGAAGGGTCGTGGCAAGGGCAAGGCTGTGCTTATCGAGCTTGGTGAATTGGGCAAAAGGCACGTGGGAGTCGGATTTGCCTCTGCTCCATCAAGGCCAGAGCACATTCCCAAGGCGAAGTTCGTTCTGGCGCCGCTGATGTCGCTGACGGAGGAACCTGCATATATGTACAATACCGGTGGCCAACTCACCGATGTGAAGAGGGCTAAGTAGCAGAAGCTGCTGGCTTGTTTCACCGAAGGGAAGGTTCGACCGTCGCTCCCGAGGATTCAGTCTGCCTTCGGTATCGACAAGAGGACGGTCTTCACAAACTTCACCAGCAAGGAGCAAGTCATGGGGACTATTGTCACCATTGGCCAGCTCAACTGTGGACTGCGCCTTCCACTGCCACCCTTTGCCGCGAGGTTGCTGAACACCTCAGGCCTTTGTCCCGGGCAGATCTCAGGGAATGCTTGGAGGATTATCTACGCTTTCTGCCGCGTAGATTCGGACTTCCAGGAGGATTTGAAGGCTTGCTACTCCAGCATACCGGAGGGTGAAGTTGCCCGGATCGAGCTGGGGTATTTTTTTCTATCATTACAAATGGGCATCAAGGAAAGACAGCCCATTCTTCAATTTGACTAGCGTGTCTGCCCTACGCCCGATCATCGACACCGTACCATCTGACAAGCTCTACACCGACTGACCGATTTCGGTTTCCGGTGCATGGACACCTCTATCAGTGCCCGAGACTCCCCGGAGCGACGTGCACAAAGAGATAAAGATGTACTGCAAGGGAGGTGTTTTCGCCTGGCCTTCGGAGCGGGTCGGTGCCATTGACAACTTGTTTTTGGAGTTGACGTGCGGCACTCGATCATGGAAGCAATTTTCAAATTGCCCAGTCAGGTATGGCAACGCCAATCTCCTCCACCGACTATGGGCCCGATATGAGGACAACGAAGTTTTATACTCTGATTACGAGGAAGATCCTCAATCAGGAAAGATTGTTAGAAGGATCCGGGCTGAGAAGAAAGCGTATGATGCGAGGCGTCGATTGCCCACCACTGAAGAGAAACTGGTGATAAGCCGCCAGGGCCAGGCAAAGAAGAAAAGGAAAATCGTCATCGAAGAAGAGAAGAAGGAATAAGAGGAAGAAGAAGAGAGAGAGAGAGATGAGGAAGAAGAAAATGGAGAAGGGGGAGAAGATGAAGGTGGAGAAGAGGGAGGAGAAGATGAAGAGGGTGGAGGCGATGATGAAGATGACGATGGCGAAGATGATGACGATGATGGAAATGGTGGAGGTGATGAGATCCCTCCTACTCCTACTGGAGGAGATGGACATGGGGGTGGTGAGGAAGAAATTCCTCCCACCCCCATTGGTAGTGAAGAAGAAAAAGGGGGTGGTGAGGAAGAAATTCCTCCCACCCCCACTAGTGATGGAGATGAAGACTCACAACCGATCCCCATCGATAAGGCCAAGGCCCGTCGTATAGAAGAAGTAATGGATGCAGTGGGCGATGGCTCGAGAGTGCAGCCTTCGTATCACTTCGAAGAGTTGAAGCGCCCTATGCGCATCAGAATCAAGTTTTCGGGGAGTGATGGGGTTGCAAGCAACCCCACACCCCTCGCCCAAATACCTCCGAGCGTCCCTCAACTTGAGGGGGGTTCGACGAGTGGTGGGATTGAGGTTGTACAACCCACTCCTGCTACCCACCGTTCGGTTGTGCAAGTGGCTGAGGAGACGGCTGCACTGTTGGCCAAAATGGATCAATCTGGCGGGCAGCAAGAAGGGGAGGTCACTCCTCTGCGAGACGTCCCTTCCCCAGTTTACATGGAGGTAGGGAGTCGAGTGGATGCTGGAACTCCTCAACTCCCGCCAGAGATAACCCCCCTCAAGGAGAGGTCAACCCCCAGGGGTAAGAGCTCCGAACGGGGAAAGGGTAAAGCCCCTCGAGTTGATGCTACAGGTATATCTTTACTAACTTCTTCTTGATTGCATTGCCTTTGAAGTTTGGAAATATGCTAATTTTCTGAAATTCTGTACTGATTGCAGGTACTCCTGCTGGCACGGCTCAGAAGTTGAAGAACTTGGGTGAGGTTGACATCAACCACCCAACGAGTGTGATTCGGAAGCTCTGCAATTTTCCGGATGCTACTCTAGAAGAAGCCTTTGACAGGCTTGAAGTAGTAGTATGTGCATCTGCTGGACTTGACCTCTGAGTTGTATTGTCAGAAATAATTCTGACTCTTTTGTTTACTTGCAGAACTCAGCAGTTTTGAAGTTCGCTAGCAAGCTCTTCAGGAAGGCAGGAGAGCGGGAAGCTTCATCTGAGGTATCCCGTTTGACAGCTGAACTGGAGGCTGCGAACGAAGAGAAGGATAAGCTGAGAGAAATTCTTTCTTCCAAGAAGGAGGCCTTGAAGGCAAAGATCGAGGCCCTTCGCAAGGAGAAGCTAGAGAGCAAGGGGTGGCAGAATGGTTATGAGGCTCGGGGTCACGAGCTTGAAGAGTTGAAGTATCGATTCTTCAAGATTGAGACTCTGGCTCATGACCGATCGGTGGAGCTAAAGGAGCTGAAGAGCCAAGTTGCTGATAGAGAAGCTGCTCTTGCTGCCAGAGAAGCTGCCCTTGATGCCAAGGAGGCCGCTTCTACTGCCAAGGAGGAGGCTCTCACAAAGGAGTTGGAGCATATGCGCGCTGAATGCGCGAGTTTCAGGGAGATGACAGAGAAGGCGGTGGAAGCACTCAGGTTTCGAGCTAGCAGTATCCAATCTTCAAAGGCGTCTGCGGCGAGCAAGGCTCGTGGTGGATCCGAAGGAGAGAGATCATGTACCCCAAGTGTAGCCAAACCCTGATGTATTTCTACCTCCTTTTTTGTTGTTGTACTTGTAAACTCTTGACATGTAAAGCTCACTCTTGTACTTGAAATTTTTTGGTAATAAAGATATCTTTTTGATGTTTAGAAACTGCATGTCTTTGGTATTGAATTCTTTGAATGTTGTGTTCTGGATGGTGTTGGAATGTTTGAATATACATACACTTTGAATGTAAGGGGCCAAGTCACAATTTGATCACCCGAACTGGTTAAGTAACTTAAAAATTGAACTTGAATTCGTTTAACATTTATATGTGAGGGGTCGAGTCGCAACTCAAACACCCAAACCTGTTAGACGATATCGAAATTGATTGAAATTGAAGGTCGAAATTGAAGGTCATTTAACATTTGTAAGTAAGGGGTAGTATCGCAACACAAACTCCCAAACCTGTTAAATTGACCAGTAACTTGAAGGTTGCTTTGCATGACAACCCGAAACCGTTTAACATTTGCCTGTAAGGGGTTGAGTCGCAACTCAAGTACCCAAACTTGTTAAACGACCTGGTAATTTGAATGTAGATAATTTAAAACTGCTTCAGAACTTGAATTTAAAAAGCTGAGCATTTGAACATTGAAAGAGAACTTTATTCATTATGGAATTTACATCATGGATAGAACAACTTGAGATGTCTAGCATTCCAAGCTCGTGGTAGTCTATCTCCTTCTGGCGAAATCAGTCGATAAGACCCTTTGCCTCCTACTGATTCCACAATATAGGGTCCTTCCCAGTTGGGAGCTAGTTTCCCGCTGCTGTGCTCTTTTGTATTGTAAAAAATTGCTCTGAGGACTAGACTGCCAATTGGGAACTGTCTCTTGTAAACCTTCTGATCGTAGGCTCGTTTGATCTTCTGTTGATATTTGGCCACACGAAGGGTTGCTCGATCTCGTAGTTCTGTGGAGAAATCCAGATCATCGACTCGGAGTTCTTCGTTTATTCCTTCTTCGACTGCCCTGGTCTTCAAAGTACTTGATATGTTCTCTATTGGGAGTACTGCTTTCGATCCATATGTCAGACGAAAGGGTGAGAACCCTGTTGATCTTCTCGGAGTTGTGTGATATCCCCAAAGAACTTCAGGTAGGACTTGTTCCCATAATCCTTTCTTGTTGTTGAGTTTCTTTTTGAGTATACCAAGAATAGCTCTATTAGAGGCTTCAGCTTGACCATTGCATTGAGGGTATCTTGGAGTTGAATAAAAAAGTTTGATTCCGTTGTTGAGACAGAATTCACGAAACTTGTCGGAGTCGAATTGAGTCCCATTGTCAGCAACAAGAACTTGAGGTGTGCCAAACCTTGAGAAGATGTTATGGCGGATGAATTTGATCACTTCATCGTCGGTCTCTCGGAAGAGTGGCACAGCTTCGACCCATTTGGTAAAGTAATCTATGGCCAGTAGCAGATACTTCTTCTTGCTCGGAGTTGGAGGAAAGGGACCCAGGAAGTCCAACCCCTATTGATGGAAAGGCCATGGACTTGATAGTTGATGAAGCTCATCTGCAGGGAGATGGATAGCCCGAGCGTGTCGTTGGCATGGCTCGCACCTTTGAACCACTTGGTGAGCATCCCTTGCCATTGTTGGCCAGTAGTAACCGTGCAATTTTGTTTTGGCCTCAAGAGATCTTCCTCCTGAATGATTTCCGCAGGCTCCAGAGTGGATATCAATCAGGATTGCCTTTGCTTGTTCAGGGCCAATGCACTTGAGCAACATCCCGTTGTGAGATTTGAAGTATAGATCTCCTCCATGAGTGATATAACACGGAAGCTTTCTTTGAAGTCTTCGGGCTTGATTTGGATCTTTGGGTATTTTGCCATGTTTGAAGAAGTTGAAGATGGGCTGTCTCCAATCTTCAAGCTCACTTGTGGTAGCCTATTGATTTACACCCCCAGATCTCTCTGTAGTAGCAATGATCTGTTGTTTGGGGGTGGTCTTAGGCACTTCTTGATAATCGATTTGTATTTGTCTTCCTCCAAGCGAATCTCCAAGAACTGAGGCAGCGTTGGCTAAAGCATCGGCTTCTCGATTCTCTGCTCTTGGAATTTGAATGAATTCGGTGCTAGTAAAACGTTGTTGAAGACGTCGTACTAGGGCTAAGTAATTCTGCATTCTTTCTTCACGAGCTGTGTATTCCCCGTTGATTTGCCTTACGATCAGTTGGGAGTCACTGTAGACAATGATTCGATCTACCCCCAAGGATTCAGCCATTTCGAGTCCGGAAATGAGTGCTTCGTATTCGGCTTCGTTGTTGGTGGCATTGAATCCGAGGAGAGTGGCCTTCTGGAGATGATCAAATTCGGGAGATATCAAGACTATCCCAGTTCCCGAACCGATAGCACTTGAAGCTCCATCTGTATATAGTTTCCATGGAGGAGTTGTGGCAATAGCCTCAAGGCTTGGATCGGCTTTTGTAGCCGTATTGAACGGAGGATCAGCTTCATCTTCAAGGCACATATCGACATCTTCTTCCCAAGTTATGGGGTCTTCGACCGAAAAGTCAGCTAAGAAATCAGCAATTGCCTGCCCCTTGATTGAGGTGCGAGGTTCGAATTGTATCCCCAGGGCACTCATTTTGATCACCCATTTAGTCATTCGACCCGCTCGACCAGCTTTGTCAACAATATCTTTGAGTGGGTGTTCTGAAATAACTGTGATTTGATGAGAGACAAAGTAAGGTTGGAGACGACGTGATGCAGTGAGTAAGGCTAGTATGACCTTCTCCGTCATTGAATAACGAGTTTCAGCAGGGAGAAGTGTATGGCTAATGTAGTAGATCGGCTGCTCGATGCTTTCTCTTCTTCTGACTAGGACCGCACTGATTGCTTGATCGGTGACGGCGAGATAGAGCCCTAGATCTTCTTTTAGAAGTGGAGCCGTTAGGATAGGAGCTTGCACCAGATATTTCTTGATGTCTTGAAAAGCTTCTTTGCAAATTGGACTCCACCCAGATGTATCCGCCTTCCCTAGCTTGTCGAAGAGTGGTTTGCATTTGTCGGAAGACTTCGAGATGAACCGATTGAGGGCTGCCAACCTTCCTGTGAGGCGTTGAACTTTCTTCCGATTTGTGGGAGAAGGCATATCCAAAATAGCTCGAATCTGGTCTGGGTTGGCTTTGATGCCTCTCCTGGTCACAAGATGATCCCGAAATTTGCCTGATTGAACTCCGAAAGCACACTTGGCTGGATTGAGCTTCATACGATACTTTCGAAGGACTTGAAAGGTTTCCGTCAGATCGGATAGATGTTTTCCTCGAGTGGAGCTCTTTGTGAGGAGATCGTCGACGTAGACTTCGACGTTGCGACCGATCTGATCTTCGAACATCTTTGTGACTAACCTTTGATAGGTAGAACCAGCATTTTTGAGGTCGAATGGCATTACGTTGTTACAGTAGAGACCTCGGCTAGTCACAAAGCACGTTTTTTCTTGATCATCAGAGTGAAGTGGAATTTGATTGTATCCGGAGTATCCATCCATGAAAGATAACAGCTCGTGGCCAGCAGTGGCATCGACGAGTTTATCTATTCTTGGCATGGGGAATGGATCTTTGGGACAAGCTTTATTGAGGTTGGTGAAGTCGATGCACACTCTGACCTTCCCGTTCTTCTTTGGGACAGCAACTATATTGGAGATCCAAGTAGGATACTCTACTTCACGGATGAAGCCTGCTGCGAGTAGCTTATTGATCTCTTCTTGAACGGTAATTTGTAGTTCTGGTCGGATTGTGCGTGGCTTTTGCTTGACAGGTTTCACTTCTTCTTTGATTGCTAGGCGATGCAAAGCGTCATCTGGATTGATTCCAGGCATATCTTCGAAGCACCACGCGAAGACATCGATGTTGGACTGAAGGAAGGATACCATGTATCGCGCTTCTGCGTCGCTAAGACCGGTACCGATGAATGTTTGTTGAGGGAGATCTCGACTGCCGATATTGATTAGAATGATTTCTTCGATTGATGGTGAGGCCTCCCACTCGATTGGTGGGGGTTCGGTCAGTGGAATCTCCTTTGATTGCTATTTGGAAGAAGGGCCGGCTTCATCTAGTGGTCGCTTTGGAGGAGCAATATTGATCTTGCGATCTATTTTCGCAGCAGCAGCTTCGCAAGAACGACCGGCTTGTTGATCACCATGAATGCAGACAATGCCTTCTCCCATTGCAAACTTGAGGAGTTGATGGTAAGAAGAGGAAATGGCATTAATTTGGTGGAGGAATGGCCGCCCGAGAATGGCGTTATAGCTGGACGTTCCTTCAACGATCGCGAATCTTACCGAGACTCGAGTTTCTCGGCTGAGATCGAGAGTGAATCTTGACTCGCCCATAGTGATGCTTTGTTCGTCGTTGAAGCCTGTGATCACCGTTGGGACAACGTCGAGGCTAGAGTATTTATGTCCCAGACGTTTGAAGCAGTCTGAGAACATAATGTCGATGGAGCTTCCGGTGTCGATGAGGATTCGATTGACAGTGCTTCCGTCGATGAGGAGCTTTAAGACCAAGGGGTCACGATGTGGAGTATGAACTCCTTGAAGGTCGGTGTCGTTGAAGACGATGGAGGGCCAAGCCAAACCTTCGACAAGTTTCTCGACCCAGGTGTCCTCTTTGTTTGCAGAAGAGCGAACGTGAAAGATACGTCGAATTTGCCGATCAACTTCCTTCCCGGTCACTGATTGATTGTGCAATGATCCATGAATACCGAAGACGTTGGCACTCACAGTAAGAGGAGATCGGTTGGAAGAGATTTGATGGACCCAGCAAGCTTCTTTTCCCTTCGCATAGGGTCGATGTTGATCTTGCCCTTCTTTGGTGAACTCTTGGAGATGGCCCTCTCGCAGCAAGTCTTCGAGATGAAATTTTAGCCGATAGCACCGATCGGTGGAATGGCCGTGACTTCGGTGGAAGTCGCAATAGACCGTTTTGTCAGCCGTAAATTTGGTGTTTGGCTGAAGAGGATTGGGCCTTCGAAGGAATTTTTCGTATTGAATACGGTCGAGGATCTGTTCGACCAGTAAATTCCACTCGGTGAAAGTGGTCTTCGTCGGGGATCGTCGTCCGTCGTTCCTCGACCATTTATTGGCTGGGGGGGCTACTGCCTCAGCGTTGTGAGTTTTGGCAGCATACTTCGGAGCTTCTTTCTCAGCAGGCCTTCGCTTCGACTCTAGCCCTTTTCGGGCGACTTGATCGTCCTCAACCTCAATCTCTCTCTGGATTCGATCAAACATTGAACCCAGGGAAGGAGGGGGATTACGGATGAAGTCGTTGTAGATGTGTAGGTTGAAGCGGAGAGCGTTCTGGAAAGCCAACATGATGGCTTCATCATCCAGATATCTTCCGGAGAGGGCGGCGTGCTCGTTGCGGAATCTCCTTGTAAAGCTTCGGAGACTCTCATCGGCACCCATCCTCAACCGGTAGAGGGAGTTGAGCTTCTTTTCCGGCTTCAAGTTCAGCTGATAATGCTGCACGAAGAGATTGGCTAAAACACTGAACTGGGTGATGGACCCAGCTCGGATATTATGGTACCAATCGAGGGATGGTTCGTCGAGACTCCCCGCGAAGGTGCGACAGAGTACGTTGTTCTCTTCTTCGTGCGGCGTCAGAGCTTGCTTAAAGGCGAGTACATGGAGGGTTGGATCTCCTCTGATGCAATTGAATTTGGGGAGAGTGGGAGTTCTCCATCCCCTTGGAAATGTTGACTCGAATAAGCTCCGATGGAGAGGTCCGGCAGAGGAGTACCCATCTCTACGACCATGCCCCCGACTTGGATGTAGATCGAGAGGCAAGATCGAGAGGTCTTGTTCAGGCCTCTGAGTGTCAGCAGGTTGGAGTCGGTGGCGAAGGTTCGATCCGAGACCACGCTGAAGTGGAATGGAAGGAGAAACTCTGCTCTTCGAGGGAGCCCCCTTCATCTGGCGTCTCCTTGTTATATCGAGCTTTGAAAGTGGCCTCTTGGCGCAGTTGCGACCAGAAGAGGATTGGGAGGATTCATCGTCGATGCGATCCCAAACACTCTGCTTCCACGGGGTAGCAGAAAGAGTGGGGTCACGACGAATCCTCTCAGGGGCAGCAGTGCCCATTGATTTCTGCTGCTCGGAGTAAATCGATTGGTGCGGTAGATCGATTCTCTCACTGGTTGAGGGAACGGGAAGGGCGATCCCAGCTTCAGAGGCTGCCTTCTTGAGAGCACCTCTCTCAGCAGTGAGGGCTGCATTTTGCTTTGCTAATTGAAGCAGCTGAAAGTCGACCGCCGAGATTTGATAAGTCGATGGAGGTTCTCAGCAGGAGGAGGAGCAGTCTGCCCAATTGATTGATGAAGAGGGGCGATCGGTCGATCGACTGATCTCCCGCTTCCTGAGTGAACCCCCATATCGGGGACAGCAAGGGGCTGTCCGAAATTGAGCCTTTGACTCATTGAATGAGTCTCAGGACGAGGTTGTCGAGTGTTACTTCCTTCTGGTTGCCCCTGATGCTTCGTCCTTGCCATTTAG
The DNA here is from genome assembly GCA_947650365.1 of Chamaelirium japonicum. NCBI lineage: Eukaryota > Viridiplantae > Streptophyta > Magnoliopsida > Liliales > Melanthiaceae > Chamaelirium > Chamaelirium japonicum. The sequence goes on along the minus strand of OX393553.1, from coordinate 38,547,884 downwards.
TAGAGAGCGAAGGGTACAACGAGAGTGCCGGTGTCCTGCTGGCTGTCTGTTCAACCGAAGGGGCGAGGAAGTTTGACTATCGATCGGTTGGCTGCTTAACTGATCTGATAGTTATTGTAAAGAGGACTTGGCTTTTCGTTCGATCCCACAAACGGTGCCAAACTGTGGGGGAAAATCTTCGTGCCGATCCGAAGACTTCGCCGCACCAGTCAATTGAAGGTTCGAGTCGAAGATCGTTGTTCGATCTATTGATTGAAGTTGCAGTTCCCAATAGACAAGAGAGATGCAATCAGAGAGTTGACGCGAGAGATGTGATCTCGGAGTTCAGCCGAAGCCTACGTCTCCGTGCTATAGGGAGCAACCCGAATTCACTAACACATGTATCGAAGTGATATCGACAGGACGAGTATCACTGAAACTTCTCTGATCTCTCTAAAGACAAGAAGAAGATCGAAGAGGGGAAGAGGAGGGATGGAAACTGAAATCCAGAGCTCTGGTTTCTGAAAATCAGATCTCAGAACTGAAAAATCGGATCTATTTACATTCGAAGGGCTGCTATTTATAGAATTCTCTGGTGGTAAATGACGGTTTTCTGCTGTAGTATCTGGGCATCCTTCAGGTAAAGCTGGTGGGCTCCGCTGCCGTCTCCTGGAGGATTCCACAGGCTCCTGGGCCCACCAGGCAGGGCCGGTGGGTCCCGTGATAGTCTTTGGGGCCCACCAGGCAGGGCTGGTGGGTCTCGCTGTAGTCTTCGGGGACCCAACAGGAAGGGTCGGTGGGTCTCGCTGTAGTCTTCTGGGCCCCACCAGGCAGGGTTGGTGGGCCCTGCTGTTTGCAGACTTCTTGCCAAAATTTGCACCCACATTGCGAGCGGCGCGGTGGGCAGGCGGCGTACGGCGCGGGAGCGAGGGCTGCAGGCGAGGGTGGCACGCGCGGAGTGCAGGCCGGCGGGGTGATGGTCGGGCGTGGGCGCAACGGCGGGCGCGGGCGTGGGCGCAGCGACGGGCGCGGCCGATGCTCGGTCGGGGCTGCGCGGGGCAGGCGGCCCGGGTGCGAGCGGCGGCGTGGGCGCAGCGGCACGTCCGGCGCGCGGGAGGCGGCTTCGGGCGGTGGCCCCGACCGGGTCGGAGAGGAAGGCGGTGGCCGTGGTTGCGGCCCCGACTCGGGCGGGTGCGAGGCTAAGATGGGCCCCCCCTCCCAGTCGAGTAGAAGAAGGAGGGGGGGCTGCGGGTCCCCCCCTCTCTTTGCTGTCCGGCCTTGATTGGGGGAGAGGGGGCTGCTGCTGCCCTCCTCCTTTTTTTTTTTCCTTTTTTTTTCCCTTTTTTTTTTCTTTTCTGTTTCTAGTCCACGAAGGCAGCAGGCGGCGCGGTTGTCGGAGCAGGCAGCGGCGGGTTATGGCGCGCGCGGCATGGGGCGCACGCGGGTGACTGTCGCAGGCCGCGGCGATCGCAGGCGAGGCACGGGTGGTGCCTGGTACGGCACGAAACGAGGCAGCGGTGGCCTGCTGCTTCGGGTGCGGGGCGGAGTGCCGAGCACGGAGGCCGGGGCGCAGGCGAGCGGGGGTGGCTGGGGCGCAGGGCGTAGCTGCAGCACGGCGTGCGGGGTCGAGTGCAGGTGGCATGGGTCGAGCTGTGGGCGACACGTGCACGTGGCGCAGGCGACGGGCGTGCGGAGCAACGTCGGTGTGGCATAGGCGGGCGGTGGCCAGGCTTCAAGCGGCACGAGTGGTGTGCGGGCACCGTGCGACGCAGGGGTACCTCGAGCAGGTTGGCGAAGGCCGAGCTGGCAGGCGGCTGTGGCTCCGGCTTGATGACGAGTGCTAGCCCCAAGCGGTGGCCGGCTGCATAGCTCAGGCGACACAAGTTCCAATACGGGCGGAGCGGTGGGCGCGAGGCTGGAGTAGTTGGCCGGCACGGGTGGCGTTGGCACAGGTGGTGTGCGGACCCCGGGGGTGCGGTGCAGGCTCCAGCTTGGTCGGGGCTCCCTGATCGGATAGGAGAAAGAGGGGGGCTGCGACCCCTGCCATCCATGCGGGTCTGGATGGAACAAAGAAGGGGCTGTGGGCCCCTTTTTTTTTTTTGCTTGGCTTCTCCACCAGACTTGACTTGCTCCCACTTGTGTCTTTTCAGGATTCGATCTTCGAGAGTTTGGCTCCGCCGGGGTGATTGCTGAGGACTTCTCCTGCGGGAGTGGCGCCTTCGCTTCCCCTCGTGCCTTTTCAGGATTCGAGCTTCGAAGGTTTTGGCTTCGCCGAGGTGAGTTGCTGAGGACTTCTCCTACGGGAGTGGCGCCTTCGCTTCCCCTTGTGCCTTTTCAGGACGTGAGCTTTCGAGAGTTTGGCTTCGCCGGGGCGAGTTGCTGAGGACTTCTCCTACGGGAGTGGCGCCTTCGCTTCCCCTCGTGCCTTTTCAGGATTCGAGCTTCGAAGGTTTTGGCTTCGCCAAGGTGAGTTGCTGAGGACCTCTCCTACGGGAGTGGCACCTTCGCTTCCCCTCGTGCCTTTTCAGGATTCGAGCTTCGAAGGTTTTGGCTTCGCCGAGGTGAGTTGCTGTGGACTTCTCTTGCGGGAGTGGCGCCTTTGCTTCCACTTGTGCCTTTTCAGGATGCGAGCTTTCGAGAGTTTGGCTTCGCCGGGGTGAGTTGCTGAGGTCCTCTCCTACGGGAGTGGCGCCTTCGCTTCCCCTTGTGCCTTTTCAAGATCCGAGCTTCGAAGGTTTTAGCTTTGCTGAGGTGAGTTGCTGAGGACTTCTCCTGCGGGAGTGGCGCCTTCGCTTCCCTTTGTGCATTTTCAGGATGCGAGCTTTCGCTTGACCCGGTGGGGTGTCGACTCCTGGCCTCGGGGGGACGTTTAGTACCTCTGTGGCTTTGAGACGAAGGATTCTTCGGCGGCTTGGAAGTGGAGGACTCTTCGACGGCTTGGAGACGAAGACTTGCTTGGCATCTTGGAGGTGAAAGATTCTTCAGCGGCCCGGAGAAGAAGGATTCTTCAGCGGAGTGCTGTCGTCTTTTTGGTGCAAGAGCGTGATGACAATGACACGACGAGAGGACAAGACGAAGCCGAGTGTGGTGACGATCGTTTGGTGTGAGGACGAAGCGGAGACTTCGGAGGCCAGGGAAGGTAGCTCCTTCGTCTCTTCCCTTTTTTTTTTTGGAGTCGCGAAGGATACGGTTGTTGCCGATGTATCCGCCTATATTTGGGTTACTGCATTTGACTCCGGTGGTAGTTCCAATCCTTGGGGTCTTTGTCTTTGAGGGACTGATGACCTTTGGATGGGCCTGAGCTTTTGCACGAGCCTGATAGATTTCAAGGCGGGTGACTCTTTGTTTGCAGAGTAGACGCACACCTTCTTGGAGGTGTTAGAATTGGTGAGGTCTATAGCTCGTAAAAACCTATAGTTTAGCTATGTATGGTTGATAGTATAGGATTGCATATTGGTACGTACCTTAGTACGTGTTCTGATTGCAGAACAGAGAGCCATGGCTACATGGTAATCCTCTTGAGTGGGAGACTCAAGGGACTGGTCCCATGTAACCTAAATACGTTCGCAGCTCTGATTAGGGTTGGTCGCCCTATCAGGTTAAGCTGTTGGGATGACAGAGCGTGGGTGTCTCCACCACGGTCATTACCAGGCACAGTGTCTGTGGCTGAACGGAACCAACACGGTGCACAGATCGGTGAGCAGACACCGGTGCACTAAACCGTGTTTCTGCTTAGGGTAAAACGGTCCTAAACCCTGAGGAACCATGTCTGGTGGACTAACCAGTTGTGTGGTGCTTTGGCGCACCAATGTGTGAGGATCCGGATGCAGTGATCCAAAACCACGGTGTACTGGGTTACCCGGCTGGCGTTGCATCAGCATGTCACTCCTGCAGGCTATCCACACCCCTAACGGGAGGTGCGTTCCTTGGTTTGACCTACGTCGTATTAAACCCTGGCCAGGTGGTCATCAGTTGGACTGGTGACGGATCCGGTTGCTCGAAAGAGTAATCGGAGATACGATGTATGTGGTCAACCTGGAAGGAACCGAGTCATATGAGCACTCGAGTCTGACGATATTCTCCACCGCTCGAGTTGCGTCATGGCACCAGTGGAGGGACAGCGAGTTTACCATACTAAGCGGAGAGCAGGGGTATGTGGGAGAATATAGTAAGTCCGGGGGGATTGGAGTGCAGCCTGCGTCGCACTCTGGGTGGCTACGCAGGTTAACTCGGACTCAGAGGATCGATGATACACTCGGGTAGTGTGTCGATCGAGTCTGAGTTGGAAGCCATGAACCCTGGTCCCTGAAGGTTCCACCTTATCGACATTATGTACGATTCTTATACCATCTCCTCGAAACACAGAACGTAGTTAGAGGAAGCGAGAAGTCCAAGCATACGCTCCGTGAGTGCTTCGCACTAGTGCACGATAGATGCGTAGCTACGTGTGTGTACTAAGGGGAAACCCTAGGTTAGTGCAGAGACGCATGTAGCAATTCCTTGCCATAAGTGGACTTTGCCACATGGGTGCGATGCACCGGGACATGTTGCGAGTTGACTAGTTGACTTCACTAGGGGAACCCTACGGGAACCTCAGAGAACAGTGAAATCACTGGTGCACTTCACTTATGTGTGCCTTGCAAAGTCTCGTACACGAGGAACGGCCAACTAGTGGCATAAGGGCGTTTTGGTCATACCATGCGCCACTATGCACTAAGGGGGCCGACCCTAAGTGTTGAGAGACTGGTCAAGGCCGGCCCCATTAGTTTCGGAAGGTTGTTGCCTCCGATGAAGGGGCCGGTTATGAGGCGCAGAAAACGGGCTGGTTTTGACCGTTTTCGAAAACAAGGAAATGATAGAGATAAAGAAGAGATATATAGGGATAAGGTTTGAATCAATCATCCTTATCCATACCGTCCTTATCCATATGGATAGGCCGGCTATATATATGAGAAGGAGAGAGAGGGGGCACGAAATTGATAGAGCCATGCAAGCCCTAGGGCCGGCCATGGCATGGGAAAACCCTAGCCGCCCCCTCTCCTCTCATCGCATCTCCTCTCTCGTCTCTCTCTCCCTCGCTTGCGCCATTGGATGGCGACTCGTCTTCCTCGCATGGTGTTTCGTAGAAGGAGAAGGCTCGTCGTATGGAGGCACTCAGAGATCCATCGACGAGGTGCCGTGCATCGTGTGAGATCGGGTGAACTAGAAGGCGTCTCCCGCAACCTTTTGCTGTCCAGAATCTGCACAGAAAATCAGCGTTGTTTCTGTGATTCCGAGAGCTATAGAAGTCTAAACAACGTGAAACTTGTTTTAAAAGTTCCGTCTCGAAGTTGCTACTTGCAGTCCAAATTTCAGCCCAATCGGAGTTCAGAGCAAAAAGTTATGGCTGTCGCACCGAAGCTATGTCAAGCAGATCCGTAGCCCGTCTCCATCGACAAAGAAGAAATTTGTCACGGTGAAAGATTCCGCACGCAGGTATGATCTCTAACAAGTAGATCTAACATAATTAGAACATGCATTCATGCTAGATTGTTCGTTTGCGTTAGATCGTCGTTAGGGGTTCGCGTAGTTGCCATGCTAAGTTTCATACACGCATATGTAAATTGTTTCGATGAAAATTTTGATATGTAACGCACACCGCTCACTGTCCTCGGACCTTCACTTTGCTTCCGCTGCGGGCCTCTACCATGGATTTGTTTCCAACAATTGGTATCAGAGCCCGCTAGTGGTGTGCGTTTCATGTTTTTCATGAAACCGTCATGTGCGCGCATGAATAGTATGTGCCGCCATCGGGGTTCTACGAGTAGATCATGCATAGTAGATTTTGTATATTCTATGAATCATTCTTGCAGGGCGCCGCTTCTAAGATTATTCTGGATATGTGATTGCTTGCTACCGGGGGTCGGACCCCGTGTTTGCGATTTTATCTGGATGTTTTTTCTTCTGTGTGTGGATAGATTTTAGAGCCATAGTCGGGCAAGAGGTGAAGATTTACCACCCTTGATTCCCAGGCTTTTGCTAGGTTTGTTTTCCTTTTCTTTCTAGGAAATTGTGTATGAGCGAGCACTTGCTCGAAGCGTACTAGATCTTTTTCGGTTACAGATTGAAGAGGAGGACTTGCCATGGAGATCCACTACCGGGAAGATGAGCGGAACCTTGGAGGACGATGGCGATCCGGCGAAGCGTACACGATGACGGCAAAGGGCAAAAGCGTCAGGAGATCGTATACAGAGGCTTGCACCGGATCGAGGAGCCTTGCGAGGGAGACAGAGAGCTTGCGCTGTGCCAGTCAGGTTCAGGGGTCGGACCCTGAACTTGATTCAGTTGTGTGCTTGTTTCTTTCAGTAGTTCTTTATATTTCTGTAGAGAATCCCGATGTGATAATTTGATTATCTGTGTTAGAGGGATGCCCTTTCCCCTCGGGTCCTAGCGACCTTATTAGGATAGGATTCCACTAGTGACGCCTATTATTTAATTGACCCTTGATGATAGCATGAATTCCTCACATTTGGTTATGCCCCCATTAGGTCAACACCCGATTAGTCGGGTGTGCCTATTTGGCAAGCATCGAAACCTAGAATGAGTTGGAATTCTACCATGACATCATTCGTCAAATTTATAAGCGAGGCGCCATGGTAGTGGAAGACCTTTCCTGTCAGTCTGACCTTAGGCTAAGCTCCAGGGCATTAGCGTGATAGCCAAGTTTGCGAAGCATCGATGTTTTTGGAATATGTAATGTGACCCTTGAGTGGAGAAATCCACTTGAGGCAGAGACTATGATATTCCGAGATCGATTAATGCTTCACGAAAGGCTTGAACGCTAATGGGAGCACGGTATGACCAGGGTCTAGTGTATAGGTTGTGGTGACCTTAGTGTACACTCATACTTGCATTAAATAACCCTCAACTATAATAAGGGATATGTAAGAGGACTCGTCGAGATCCTCTGGCCTCCACAACCAACTGCTTTGTGTCTGGGTGGAAGGGCGTAGCTCGACACCCCCTAGGGTGAGGGTTATGTTTTTCCATGCCAGATAACTTAGCAGTCTCCTTCAGGATATGGCAGTTACGGGGCCAGGAGAGAAGGGCTTTTTATCCCACCCTAGTGGGGGCCGTATGAACTCCCGTGCCGTAATTGCTTAGGCTCGTGGTTAAGCATCCGAAGTACACGTGAGGTATTCGTTGCGAAGACAATGGTGATCACGTGGTACTGGCCAAAAGATAACCATGGTTCATCAAAGCCCTTAGTTGGCAGATTTGGACTGGGTCAAGGAAAGGCCCGTGTAAGCGGATTGACGCTGCATGATGCCCCCTAGGGCAGGTGTAGTCGATTCCGAGATCTTACATACATGGTTAATTAATCCATAGAGGTGTTTTCGCTGTGAGGGTAGCGCTAACATTTGGATATAATTAGCTTATTTTCAAAATCCATAGAATAAGTTTTCTTGCATTCATTTTCATTCAACCATATAGTTCCCCTATCCGCTATCCCATAAGAGAACCAGTTATCGGGTCTCTAACTACGTAGAGTAGAAGCGCAATCTTTAGCTTATGCTTAGGGTAGTAAATTTACATTGGCTTGCAATCTAAATATCCCTGTACTAGATCTAACGGGTCCAGATATCACTAGGGCACTAACTAGGGCATATGACGACTAGCAAGAGTCTAAGGAGATGTGCAAGTGCTATGTTATAGCAGACTTGCGGACAACTCTTTAGAAGCAAGTCAGAGATATGCCGGGTCTTCTCTAATAAAGTTTTACTTACATAAGATATCTGCTAGGCGAAGTCAGTAGACTCATCGCTTATCCACCAAGATACTTGTCGGTACCAAGATGTCAAAGGGAATGCTTGTTCGGGAACACATCCTTGAGTTCCAGATCGAACTAGATTCCAAAGACATAGTACCAGATGACGAGGTGGTGGAAGACGTCTATCTTGCATCCTTGTCTGGAACCTTCGAAGGCGTTATCAGAGACTTTAGCTTTAACAAGTTAGAGATGATAAACGCAGAACTTCTAAGGAGATTTCTAAGAGACAAAGGATGGGATCAAGATTGAAGGCAAAGCCTTTAGTGCTTAACTTAGGTCTTCTTTAGAAGAACCTAAGGGAGTAACTTATAAGAGATCGAAAACTATTCTAGTGCAGAAACTAGTGTGGACTCCTAAGTATGGTAACGCTAAGGACGGAAGAGTTTCTGTTTTAGCAAGTATAGGGGGTATTTGAAGATTGAGTATGGCCTCAGGATGTTAGGATTTGAGTCGCTATCTAGTAGCAGTTCTTATGCTTCTTAGAATGTAGACTTCGGGTCTACAGAGATTCAAGGAAAGCAGAAGGCTATTTTATAGTGAAGTAATCCTAACATAGGTATTGATGCCATAAGCCGCTGCGGAAGCTGTTAGATATGAATGTCTTAGTTTTTCCGAAATACAGATTTTGTTTTTTTAGAGATGTAATTCTGTTTCCTCCTTAGTAAATAAAGTTTTTTAGTTTTAGACAGCACCGTATGTGTGTATCTTAAATTGAAAAGATAGCTTCAGTACTAGAGGAATAGATCAGAATAATCTCTTTAAATTTAATCTTAATTCGGAAATAGATTTCATGACAGCTGCAGCGTCAAATTTAAATTCATCTAAATCCTTCGGAGAATCTATCCCATTTGTGATCCCTCTGATTTAGATATTTTGCCTCGGATAAATTCAGAGGTGACAGAAGGCCGAGTTTCTGTTCACAGAATCATCGGAGATCCTTCTAACCTATGAGTGTAATCTGGAAGGCAGAATAACTAAAAGGGCCATGAAGGTATGGGAGTTAGTTAATTTTGACGTCTATGGTTCCAAGAGCGTCCAGACGATAGGAGTCTCTTCGATTTAATCGAGGGAATGAGAACCTATCGGATGAGTTCCATAGGATCCTAAAGGAGCATGGGATTATATCCCACTTAAATGCTCCAAGGATGACACGTCAGAATGAAGTCTCCGAGAGAAGGAATCGGACTCTGTTTGACATGGTCCGTAGTATGATGAATATTGCCAAGTGTACTACCCACCTTTGGTGTGGTTGTACCTTAAAACAGTAGCTTATATCTGAAACTATCTCTCATCTAGATCAGTGCCTCAGACCTATAGAGAGCTATGGTCTAAGCGAAAGCTGACACTATAGTGTCTCGAGATATAGGGTTGTCCTGCACTTGTGCAAAAGGACAAGAGGGATGAGATGGAGATATAGTTCCAGGTATATCTGTTTGTAGGTTACCCTTAGGAGGCATAAGGTGGACTATTCTATGATTTTGAGGTTTGGAAGGTAATCGTTTCTACGAATACCATTTACCTAGACCAGGATTATATTATAGACCATAAGTTTATCAGTAAGGTAGTTCTGGGTGAACTACTGGGTACTGGTAGAGAGTGCGCATCTGAAAACGTAGTGGGAGTAGATGTTACAAGAAACTGGTATACCAGGTACTGTAGAAACAATTTACTTTTGTACCACCACCACCTCGTCGTTGTGGGACCATCAGAGCTCCTGAAAGATACTATGGAGAAACTTCGATAGTTAATCCAGAGTTTCAGGAGGATGATCCCTAGAGCTACGAAGAAGTAGTGGGAGCTTCCTTTGTACCACCACCACCTCGTCGTTGTGGGACTATCAGAGCTCCTGAAAGATACTATGGAGAAACTTTGATAGCTAATCCAGAGTTTCAGGAGGATGATCCCTAGAGCTACGAAGAAGTAGTGGGAGCTTCCGACAGCTCTGACTGACAAAAGACCATGGAGGCAAGATTGCATCAATGTTCCTTGGAACAGTCTTGACACTTATAGCACTATCATCCTTCGGGGTGTAGGAGGTGTATAAGAAGAGCACCCGGTTAAGACTTAAGTAGCTAGATTAGTTACCAAAGGAGAAGGGATTGACTATGTCAAAACCATCTCACTGGTAGCTATGCCTAAGTCTATAACGGATCCTCTTAATCCATCACAGCCCATTATAGTTGGGAGATCTGGTTGATGGATGTCAAGACAGTTATTCCCTAACGGGAATTTGGAAAGGACATATGGATGATGTAGCCCCAGGCTTTGTGTCTGTAGGTTAGGAAGATTTGGAATGCAAGTTGCAACGGTCCATTTATGGACTGATGCAAGCATCCAGGTTGGAATATCTATTTTGATCAAGGGAATCCGCTCACACGGATTTGATCAGAATGAGGATAAACCAAGTTGGTACAAGAAAGGTGAAATAGCTACAAGGGTGTATTTAGTACTTTACGTTAACGATATTCTACTGATTGAAAATGATGTAAGAATATTGTTTACGGTAAAGGTTTGTAGTCATCACAATTCGATGTGAAAGACCCTAGTGAGGCGAGTTATGCTCTGGGAATCAAGGTAACTCGAGACAACCAGAGCAAGATTCTCTTGCTGTCACAGGCTACGCATGAAGATAAGATTCTAGTCAGATTCGTTTTACGAGGCTAGATATCTATTGCGCAACAGGAAGATGGGTCGGTTTCAGTCGAACCCGGGTCCAGATCACTGGACTAAAGTGAAGGGTATACTCAGAAATCCTCATTAAGTAAGGATTGTGAGTTAGCTTGCACTTCACAGGTCCTGATATCGATTGGACACACAGGATCTGACTTTGGTGTCAGATGTGTGTTCCAGAGAATCGATTTCAGAGATTATTTTTATCTTGGGATTAGAAACGGTAGTTGGTAGGGTGTGAAGCAATTGCATCACAGACTCTACCATAGAGGCTTAGCACGTTGTTGCGTGCTAGGTAATATATCAGGTGGTAAGGCTTAGGAAGTTATTAGAGAACTTGGGACGCGTACCAGAAGCTCAGTTATCTGTTGTTGCAACAGAAGAGCGGTAAGCAAGGTCCAAGGAGACTAGGCACTGCCGTGAGGGGAAACCCATCAAGTACAAACTCCACTTGATCTGACAGTTATAGGAGGAAATGCAAGTAGCGGTACTGAGGTGGAATCTACAGACAATGTTGCCAATTCCTTTAGGGAATTCCTGCAAAGGCTTTTGGGCAGCATGTAGAAGCTACAGAGCTCAACACCGTTATTCCTCGTTAGACCTAGTGGGAGATTGTTAGAATTGGTGAGGTCTATAGCTCGTAAAAACCTATAGTTTAGCTATGTATGGTTGATAGTATAGGATTGCATATTGGTACGTACCTTAGTACGTGTTCTGATTGCAGAACAGAGAGCCATGGCTACATGGTAATCCTCTTGAGTGGGAGACTCAAGGGACTGGTCCCATGTAACCTAAATACGTTCGCAGCTCTGATTAGGGTTGGTCACCCTATCAGGTTAAGCTGTTGGGATGACAGAGTGTGGGTGTCTCCACCACGGTCATTACCAGGCACAGTGTCTGTGGCTGAACGGAACCAACACGGTGTACAGATCGGTGAGCAGACACCGGTGCACTAAACCGTGTTTCTGCTTAGGGTAAAACGGTCCTAAACCCTGAGGAACCATGTCTGGTGGACTAACCAGTTGTGTGGTGCTTTGGCGCACCAATGTGTGAGGATCCGGATGCAGTGATCCAAAACCACGGTGTACTGGGTTACCCGGCTGGCGTTGCATTAGCATGTCACTCTTGCAGGCTATCCACACCCCTAACGGGAGGTGCGTTCCTTGGTTTGACCTACGTCGTATTAAACCCTGGCCAGGTGGTCATCAGTTGGACTGGTGACGGATCCGGTTGCTCGAAAGAGTAATCGGAGATACGATGTATGTGGTCAACCTGGAAGGAACCGAGTCATATGAGCACTCGAGTCTGACGATATTCTCCACCGCTCGAGTTGCGTCATGGCACCAGTGGAGGGACAGCGAGTTTACCATACTAAGCGGAGAGCAGGGGTATGTGGGAGAACATAGTAAGTCCGGGGGGATTGGAGTGCAGCCTGCGTCGCACTCTGGGTGGCTACGCAGGTTAACTCGGACTCAGAGGATCGATGGTACACTCGGGTAGTGTGTCGATCGAGTCTGAGTTGGAAGCCATGAACCCTGGTCCCTGAAGGTTCCACCTTATCGACATTATGTACGATTCTTATACCATCTCCTCGAAACACAGAACATAGTTAGAGGAAGCGAGAAGTCCAAGCATACGCTCTGTGAGTGCTTCGCACTAGTGCACGGTAGATGCGTAGCTACGTGTGTGCACTAAGGGGAAACCCTAGGTTAGTACAGAGACGCATGTAGCAATTCCTTGCCATAAGTGGACTTTGCCATATGGGTGCGATGCACCGGGACATGTTGCGAGTTGACTAGTTGACTTCACTAGGGGCACCCTACGGGAACCTCAGAGAACAGTGAAATCACTGGTGCACTTCACTTATGTGTGCCTTGCAAAGTCTCGTACACGAGGAACGACCAACTAGTGGCATAAGGGCGTTTTGGTCATACCATGCGCCACTATGCACTAAGGGGGCCGACCCTAAGTGTTGAGAGACTGGTCAAGGCCGGCCCCATTAGTTTCGGGAGGTTGTTGCCTCCGATGAAGGGGCCGGTTATGAGGCGCAGAAAACGGGCTGGTTTTGACCGTTTTCGAAAACAAGGAAAGGATAGAGATAAAGAAGAGATATATAGGGATAAGGTTTGAATCAATCATCCTTATCCATACCGTCCTTATCCATATGGATAGGCCGGCTATATATATGAGAAGGAGAGAGAGGGGGCACGAAATTGATAGAGCCATGCAAGCCCTAGGGCCGGCCATGGCATGGGAAAACCCTAGCCGCCCCCTCTCCTCTCATCGCATCTCCTCTCTCGTCTCTCTCTCCCTCGCTTGCGCCATTGGATGGCGACTCGTCTTCCTCGCATGGTGTTTCGTAGAAGGAGAAGGCTCGTCGTATGGAGGCACTCAGAGATCCATCGACGAGGTGCCGTGCATCGTGTGAGATCGGGTGAACTAGAAGGCGTCTCCCGCAACCTTTTGCTGTCCAGAATCTGCACAGAAAATCAGCGTTGTTTCTGTGATTTCGAGAGCTACAGAAGTCCAAACAACGTGAAACTTGTTGCAAAAGTTCCGTCTCAAAGTTGGCTACCTGAAGTCCAAATTTCAGCCAAATCGGAGTTCGGAGCAAAAAGTTATGTCTGTCGCACCGAAGCTATGTCGAGCAGGTCCGTAGCCCGTCTCCATCGACAAAGAAGAAATTTGTCGCGGTGAAAGATTCCGCACGCAGGTATGATCTCTAACAAGTAGATCTAACATAATTAGAACATGCATTCATGCTAGATTGTTCATTTGCGTTAGATCGTCGTTAGGGGTTCGCGTAGTTGCCATGCTAAGTTTCATACACGCATATGTAAATTGTTTCGATGAAAATTTTGATATGTAACGCACACCGCTCACGGTCCTCGGACCTTCACTTTGCTTCCGCTGCGGGCCTCTACCATGGATTTGTTTCCAACAGGAGGGTGGTGAGCTTCGTTGCTTACGATGGTCTTCGCTGAAGGACGCTTCCTTAGGCTTAGCTGCGACCGAGGCAGAGAGACGTCGGATGGAGGGTTTCACACTCTTGCTACTGCAGACTTGGTTCGGATGCAGAAGAAGGTGGAGGTCGCTCGTGTGTCGCTTCAGAAGTCGGAGTCCCATTTGGGGAAAGCTCAAGTGACCAAGAAGACTTCTGGAGCAGAGCTTGCAAGGCGGCGTGAAGAGCTGACGAAGTGCCGGAAGCTGGTGGAGTGATCGAGAAGGCTTCCGGAGCGATCCTTGCGAAGCAGCGTGCATAGCTAGCGACGCGTCGGAAGTTGACGGCTTCTATACCCCGGGAGTTGCAGCGCGTGTAGGCCGTAGGAGGCGAGCTGCTTCAGCGCCTCAAGGACTTTGACTTTCTTGTCAGCTTTTGATTTGCTAGCTGAACTTGTGGATCTGCACTCGTTTTTCTCTGGACCGGCCTTCTTGGAACAATGTTGGGATTTTTTTTGTCTGGACTGAACCTTTGTAGGTTGCCTACGTACCCTACTGAGAGGGATCAAGTCGCACGTAGTTTGTTTATTCCCCTTTTTTTTTTTTGGGCAAGTGGGGTAACCTTGCGCTAAGCAAAGTACCTTTTGAGGGACTTGCAGCTGGTAGGCAAAGTCGTCGCTGGTTCGCAGTTGTCGCCTGCCTTCTTTGCTTCAATACGGTTAGAAGTGAAGATCTTCTTGACTGGAGTTTTGATGATGGCCGGAGTTTGACTGAAGTCAATGCCACAACGATTTGGAAGGATTCGTTTGCCGCTTTTGAAGAGGCGAGCTTGAGTCTTTGTCAGGCGATGTGGTATTGCAACTGAGGGTAGTGAACCCATGTGCACCGTGCTTTCTTCGTTGCGGCTGGATTTAAACATCAACTCAGTGGAGTTTTGCCCCCGAGTGTCTTCCGGCTTGATTGGGAGTTGCTCGGAGCTGGTGTACTCGGAAGACTCGGTTGAGCTCGAGACGTGCAGCAGACCATGTAACGGTATTGTCGTTTCTTGCAAAGTGATGAAGTTGTCCTTGGAGAATGATGACGCTGGTTCCTTTGCTGGAGTGGAAGGCGATCGTCCTAGCTTGCGAAGCCATTAAGGTACGAGCTGCAGGACTAAAGCAGCTTGAGCAGGCAATGGAACGCATCGAGCTTGATTTGAAGTTGACGTAAATTTTTCGTCTTGATACTGGCGCTCCTTTGACTTCGTGCACCATCTGGCCGGAGGATGTTTCTGGTTTTGCAAGTGGAGAGGTTTTGTTCCTCGCAGCTGCTTCGACTTCCTGGGCTCGTAGAGCTTTTGCTGGAGGAGCTTCATTGGCGACGATGCTTCTTCCCATGCTTTTGATGTTGGTGTCGTTTTCTTCATCGTCTTTCCGTAGCACTTGGTGGACTTCCATCACGTAGCAGGAGACCTTGAAGTCTTGATCAGCTTCAAGGAAGCGATTGGGAAAGAACTCCTGGAGTGTCGCCAGCTTTGGACATATTTGCTGGAGAAGATTTTTCGGACTTGCTGGTGGTACTTCGGACGTCTTTCTTCCTGGAGCTTCATTCTTTTCCTTAAAGGACTTTCTTCTGGGGAGTTTTCTTGCCGCCCGGTCTTTCTTGTGGTTAGCCAGACGTGCTATCCTATAGCTTGATCGTCGCGGCCTTCTCCTTCGAGGCGTCGTAGCCTGTGTGTTTTCATTAGTATAATCTTCCTCGCCAAGGTGAAGAACTGGTGCTGCGACTGAAGACACTTCTTTGATCGGAAGGACTTGCTCTTTTGGAGACTGTACTGATTCATCTTCTGGTCCCCAACCAGTTGGCTTGACTTCTTCATTTGGAATCGAAGGAGGCCTGGAGTAGAGGATGTGATAGTCAAATTTGCCCGATGGTTGGCCTAGCAGGTTGACTTCGGGGCTTCTTTGTTCGTCTCTCGCGTTAAGCATGTGCCGGAATGTAGCTTTGTTTGGAAAAGGGAGTGCTTGCATGAGAGGCGGTTGCCCCCAAGATAGTAAGGATTTGGCCCTAGGTACTGAAGGAGCATGTCGTCTTCTTCTTCTTGGATTGCCCCCCTTCTTTGTGTTATCAACGGTGGACTGCCCCCCTTCTGCGAGGACTGGCGGGGCATCTTGCAACTCGTCGTTCGAAGTAGAAGTATCATCGTTATCAGGATCCGTGACGGAGATATGATTGACGGCTGTCATGGGTGGGTGGGCGGGTGTCGAAATGACGTCCTGGACTGTCATCCCCAAACGGTCGAACACCGACTTCTTCTTTGACTGCTTGACTGGGCCGAGCCTTTCGAACACAGATGTGCGCTTTAGATTCGATCGGCTTCGATCGCTTTTGTTTTGCTTCTGGAGTAAGGCTTGGCATCGAGCCCGTCGTCGTCTTCTTTTGCTGTCGGGATGGCTGGCGTAGGTAGAGTGTGCATTAGAGGTTGTTGATCCTTCAGCTGCTTCGTCTACCATCTTCGCCCTAATGTAGTTGGAGGTGCAGGTCTTCTTCGCTGCAATCCTGACGACCATCGGAGTTTGACTAGAGCCGATGCCTCGGCGACTTGGGAGAATTTGTTCGCCGTTTTGGAACAGCCGAGCTTGAGTCCTTGTCATCCCATGTGGAATTGCTGCTGGGGAAGTGTGCCCATGACGCTTTCCTTGTCGTAGCCGGCTCTGAACAGCAACCTAGCAGCGTTTTGCTCCCAGCTCCCTTTTGGCTTGAATCCGAGTTGAGTAGGATCGATGGATTCGATGGGTCTGCTCGGGTTCGGAGCTTGCGTCAGACTGGGTAATGGCAACGTCATTTCCTGCAGAGTGACGACATTGGCCTGCGATAACGGCGGGGCCAGATTTCTTGCCGGAGTAGAAGGCGATCGTTCAGATTTACGAAGCCACTGAGGCGCGAGACGTAGGACTGGCGTCGTTTGGACGGGCAACGGGGTATGTTGCATTGCTCTTGACTCGGAACTGATGAGCATCTTTCGCCTAGATTTCGGCGCTTCTTGGACCTCAAGTCTTGCCTTGTCGGAGGGCCACACCGGATTTGCAGGAAGAGGAGTCTTATCCTACTTCACTTCTTCAGTCTTCTGGACTCGAGGGGTTTTAGTCGGAAGGACTTCCGCGACTAGGTCTCTCACTTGGTAGAACTTGGCGTCGGCCAAATATGCCTCGGCCTCATTGAAAGGCTTGTCATCAGCAATTATGCATTTCTCCATGCCTTCTTCGTAGTACTTGAGGCACTGGTGCCAGGTGGACACTACGACGCCATTCTCGTGTAGCCATGGCCTTCCTAACAGGAGGCGATATGACGTCTGGCAATCGATGATGTAGAAGAGGACCGATGTATCTAGCGGGCCGATGGAAAACTTCAAACGGATGATTCCGACGGTGGACTGTCCGCCCTGGTTGAACCCTTGAATGACCAACTGACTGGGCGAGAGCTGGTAATTGGTGATGCCGAGTTACCGCATTGTCTGGATAGGCATGATATTGACGGCGGAGCCACAGTCCAGCAAAATTCAGTTTACCGGCTTCTCTTTGATGTATCCCGAGACGTAGACAAGCCGGTTGTGCAGTCACGTTCCGAGTTGCAAGTCACCGTCTGAAAAGGTTATCGTTGCATCGCACGAGGCCACAGTTTTGCCCTTCTTGTCATCCTTCCTTTTCCTCTTGTAGCTATCTGGGTCGGCCAAGACCGCAGCCATTGCTAGGCGAGCCTTCTTCGGAAGATGCAAAGCTTCTACGAGCGGCAAGTGCAGGATTACTTTGTCATGAGAGGCAGTGTCCCCTTTGTCGGAATCGTCTCCCTCGTCAGTGGAGTCGCCTTCTTCAGAAGTTTCGATTTCGCCTTTTCCTTCTAACGCCTTATGGACTTTGACCATGCAACAAGACACCCTGATGTGTTGATCAACTGGGAGGAAGTGATCGGGGAAGAATTCTTGCAAGGTTGCTGGTTCTGGAAGGCTCTGCTGGAGGAGATCGTATTGGCTTGCCGGCGGCACTTTGAACGCCTTCCTCCCTGGAGTCTTGCTTTTCTTCTTATAGGTCCTTCGCTCGGGAAACTTCCTCCTCACATGATCTTGCTTGTGCTGCCTTTCTTGTCATAGCCTTCGTCGCCGGGGTAGCATGACCCATGCCTCCTCGTCGGTGGATTCTCCTCCGCTAAGATGATGATCGGCAGCAACAACTGGTTTCCTTGAGGGCACTTGTTCTTCCGGAGGCTCTACTGGCTCGCCTTCCGATCCCTAGTCGGTGGTCTTGATTTCTTCGATCGAAACTGATGGAGGCTTTGAGCAGAGGACGTAGTAGTCGAACTTGCCCGAAGGTTGGCCTAGCAGACCGACTTCTGGATCTCCTTGCTTGTATTTTTTTTCGGAGGGTGCATTGGGACGTAGATTGATTAGAAGGAACTTGCTCTACCTGAAGCTCCACTGGCTCATCTTCCGATCCCCATCCGGTGGGCTTGATTTCTTCAGTTAAAACGGACAGAGGCCTTGAGTAGATGACGTAATAGTCGAACTTCCCCGAAGGCTGGCCCAGCAGACCGACTTCTGGATCTCCTTGCTCGTATCTCCTTTGGAGCGCTCGTTGGGATGTAGCATTGCTTGGAAGAGGTACTGGCGTGAGCGATGGTTGCCCCCAGGGCAGCGGTGTTTCTTTCTCGGTGAGCGCAGGAGTATGTTGACGTCGCTTCGAGACTCTCGGCTGGGAAATTGACTTAGCGGTTGGCCTTTGACGGTTGATGCTCAATTTGGGCGCGCTTTGCCATGCAGCAACGAGTACCGACGAGAAGGAGCTGAAGGTGATGGACGTCATGTTGGCCGTAGCGACCTCCCTGGTGTCAATTTCTATCTTTCCTTGCTTTGCGAGCGCCATGATTCTTTCCTTGAAGATGAAGCATCTTTCGATGGGATGACGCACCACTCGGTGGTATTTGCAGAAGAGAGGGTCATCGACGCGATGTATCTGCTCGGGCCTCTTCTAAGGAGGGAGCTCTATCATCTTCTCTTGCAGCAGTTGGTCGAACATGGAAGAGACTTCCGAGTCTGGGAAGGGGTACTCCTTGGCTTCGAGCTCCTCGAG
Organism: Chamaelirium japonicum; assembly: GCA_947650365.1. Taxonomy (NCBI): domain Eukaryota; kingdom Viridiplantae; phylum Streptophyta; class Magnoliopsida; order Liliales; family Melanthiaceae; genus Chamaelirium; species Chamaelirium japonicum. The sequence goes on along the minus strand of OX393553.1, from coordinate 38,529,383 downwards.
AGTCATCATTTGTCTTGGCGGCGGAGGCAGCGGTATAGCGACTTCCTTCTTCTGATCTGGCTTGCCACCGATCTTGAGCGGCTTGGGGGTTGAAGCGACGTCAGCAACATTGACTTGTTTCGGTTTCGGTGCCGGTGGCTTGTCCTTCTTCTCCACCTTCAAGAAGTCTTTGTTCTTTGAGTCCCCGCAGCTTGCTAGGCTGAGTTCCATGTCGTGAGCCCGAGTTGCGAGTTTTTCGAAAGACCGAGGCTTGATACCTTTAAGGATGTAGAGCAGGCCCCAGTGCATGCCTTGGGTGCACATCTTGATGGCCGAGTCTTCAGACAAACGGTCTCGTGAATTCAACGCGAGGTTCCTCCATCTGTCGATGTAGTCGATCACCGGCTCGTCTTTCCTTTGCTTGACGACAATGAGTTCGGTCATGCTGACGGTGCGTCTGGTGCTGTAGAAGCGATTGAGGAACTCCCTCTCCATCTGATCCCAGCTGTCGATGGTCCCTGGAGGAAGATCAACATACCAGTCAAAAGCATTACCTTTAAGGATGCGAAAGAACTGTTTCACTATCTTGTCGCCATATGTGCCGGAATTGTTGCAGGTTTCGATGAAGTGAGCAACGTGCTGTCTTGGATTTCCCTTTCCGTCGAAGTGCTGGAACTTTGGTGGCTGGAATCCGATTGGGAAGCGTAGCTGCTGGATCCTCGCGGTGTAGGGCTTTGAGTATGCCGCCGTGATCGGAGGAAGGCCACTGCTGTGGGAGCGCATCATGTCGGCTACCAATGCTTGTACTTGCTGAGCATTCATTGTTGCTGTTGCCGGAGGTTGCGTGACCACCGAGGCTGGTGTTGGCGAGACGACTTCCGCCGGGACGGGAACCGATGAGAGTGCTGGAGTAACTGCTTGAATCGTCGGAACAACCTCTGCAAGAGTGGGAGTTGAAGACGGAGCTGGAGCGGCTATTGGAGAGGCAATGGGTTGATCGTTTATCGCAGCATCCCTTGCGCTTAGCTTCTAAAGCAAAGTGTTGATGTGACGATCCTTCTCCTCCATCAGCCGAGTAATCTGCGCTATATGCTCGCTCATCTGCATGACTTGGAGCTGGAGAGCAGACGGAGGATGGTGACGGAGGACGTCTCGATGTTGCATGCTCGCATCCTCACCGTCATCATCGGAGACGTAGTTGCGCCGACTTACTTCTGGTTGTTGATTGATGTTTGCCCCCTGCAGAGAAGGTACAACTTCCGCTGGAGAACCCGAACGGGCTCGGGGTTGGGGCTGGTCCTCCCCAAACTTCTGGACATGGACTCCAAGATCGAGGCGTGTTTCTTCATGCACCAGGGCCTCGTCGGCGCTTTGGCGAGCATCTTCGGTAGTAGTTTCTGGCATGAAGACATCCGCAAGAGTTCGAGTACGCCGAGTGTAGACGCGTACCATCGGGGGAGCATCACCCTCCATGTTTACTGGATCACCGTGTCGGAGTAGAGGAGACTCGGCGATCGGTGAAAGGCTTGGAGCAAACGCATCGTTGCTTGTCCCGGCCATTGCAAACTTGAAACGACTTCTTCAGCCGTACGGATGAAAGGAGAGGAGGTCCCACCGGGCGTGCCAGAAATCTGTTTGCCCGAAAAAGATACGGGTCGTCTTTATTGCACAAAACAAGATTACAAGAGTGGCCGGGACCCGGGTGGCTCGGGTGTGGCGAGTCCGGGTTGCGGCGAGTATTGATTAGGGGATTGTGGGAGAGATCTTCTGGAGGATCCCTTTGATCCGCGTCTCCACGTGGTGTTCGTGGGAGAGCTCTGAAGAGGTTGCCCAGGACAGGGGTCTTTATAAGGTGAGGGCTTTTGAGAGGCTAAGGAATATCCGTTGTTTCTTTGGTCCCTTCCGTGCTTCGCGCTTCCTCAGCTAGGGGGTCTTCAGCTTCGTTCCTCGGTCTTCGTGTCTTCCTTGCTCCTTGCTTGACCTTGGCGTCCTTGATCGTCGGTTCGCAGTGTCGATCGTGCTTTTGGCGTCGGCTTTGGCTTTGTCTTTTGGCTTTAGCTTGGCTCCGGCGTGGCTCTGGCTTTTGCTTTGCTTTGGCGCTTGCGCTTGGACGTAGATGGGGGAGACTTGTGATGCTTTTCGTCCTTTCGGACTTCGCGTCGTATCGGCTAGAACGTGCGGTGCTTTTGATCGTGACCGGCGTAGTCGCTTGGCTTTGGCACTTGTGTTGCTTTGGCGCGGGCTTTACCGGGGCTTTTGCTTTGGCTTCTTGCGTGGGCTGTGGCTTCAGCGTCAACTCGGCCTTCTTCTCGAACGACGTGGGCTACTTCTTCGGTGCTTCGACGGTTTGAGGTGTCAGCTGGACTTCTCTTCTTCTCCGGGCTTCTTTGGCGTGATCGGAGTCGAATAATGCTTTTGAAGATAGCGACGCTTCAGATAGTCTTCTCCAGACTTTCTTCTTCGTGGATGGAGCAGACGTTTGTCGAAGGCGACGGGTTGATGACGCTTCGTTCCTCTTCTCCGGGCTTTGGCGCTTGATCGGAGTTGAGGGTTTGTTGGAGCCGACGGGGTAGTGCCGCTCCGAGCTTCTTCTCCGGCCTTTGCTTCTGGCGTCTTCGGAGTCGAAGGGTCTTCTTCTCCGAGCTTTCTTCTTCGTGCACGGAGTCGAAGTCTTGATCTTCTTGTGCAAGGGTCTTCACGTTGATGAGGGCTTTCAATGGACTAAGCCGATCCCGAAGGGACAGGCTTGCCCGTACCTCGTGAAGCCTTGGGTCGATGAAGAAGCGTCTCCTTTTTTGCAGAGCTTCCTCGCTTCGTCTTTAATCTTCGACCTGGCGACGGTTGTGGCGTCGGCTTCTTCTCCGGGCATATTCAGCATAATCGAAGTTGAAGGCTTTGTTAAAGATGACGGGTGTAGCGCCGCTTCGTTCTTCTTCTCCGGGTTTTTGAGCTTGATCGGAGTCAAAGGCTTGTTGGAGACGATGGGGTAGTGCCGCTCCGATCTCCTTCTCCGGCCTTTGCTTCTGGCGTCTTCGGAGTCGAAGGTTCTTCTTCTCCGAGCTTTCTTCTTCGTGCACGGAGTCGAAGTCTTGATCTTCTTGTGCAAGGGTCTTCACGTTGATGAGGGCTTTCAATGGACTAAGCCGATCCCGAAGGGACAGGCTTGCCCATGCCTCGTGAAGCCTTGGGTCGATGAAGAGCGCGTCTCCTCTTCTGCAGAGCTTCGCTTCTTGCCATCCGACCTTTTGAGCCTTCCCCCACCCCCTCTATTTATAGGCGAAGGGGGGATGGGAGAGATATGGGAAGTTTTAATTTTAAATCCCTTTAATATCTCCACAATAATTACCCAGGATTTATTCATCCATTGATGAGGGGAATAAATCTTTATTTGCTTTCCTTTTCCGGCGGGGTAATTATGGCTCAACCATTTTTGGATTCATTTGGAATCTTGCATATAAAATCGATGGCGACCCGACTCTTCTTCTTGTCCGTCAGATCGAGGGATCGACGCAGATCCATGTGTGGGTAGACGTCATGCGCAACCTCCCCCTGCGCATGGCGGTAGTTCTTTCCTTTTCTTTCTTTTCTTTCCTTTTCTTTTCTTTCCTTTCTTTTCTTTTTTCTTTTCTTTTCTTTCCTTTTCTTTTCTTTCCTTTCTTTTCTTTTTCCTTGCAAGGCCGGCCTCCCCATGGGGGTTCCGGATCCTTAGTATGGGCCGGCCTCCCCATGGGGGGTTCGGACCCTAGTATGGGCCGGCCTCCCCATGGGGGGTTCGGACCCTAGTATGGGGCCGGGTGGGCCCATACTAGGGTCCGGGTTCGGGTTGCGTCGGGTTTGATTCCGGGTCGGTGCATGCGAGTCGGGTCCGAGTCAGAGAGTGTGTCGGGTTTACCTCCAACTTGGTGCATGCGAGTCGGGACCGCATCGGAGTGCGTGTCGGGTTTGTCTCCGAATAGGCGCATGCGAGTCGGGTCCGGGTTAGACACAATTTGTGTGTCTACAGGGTCTTATCGAGTCTACCCGGTTATAAGCGGGTTGGGTACGGGTTTAGTGTCTAGAAACGATTAGTTAAACGGATCGGATTCTAGTCGAGGGGTTTTGCACACGACCCGAAACTAGACACGACACGACCCATTGCTGCCCCTATTTGTGAGTACTTTTTTGCTAGCAAGGATATATGCAGACATTTGAAGTGAGAGAAATGTTCGATTTAGTCACACATTTGTTAGGGGTTGGGCGGTTATGCCTTCATATACACTCTGTGGATCTTCTCTTACGATATGGTTATTGGGGCTTGTGAATATCTATAAATAGTATCAGAGTATGGTTCCGTCCAACCTGATTCTAGTCGGACCAAAGCGTGACCAGGTTGTGCACTAGATGTGCTTCTTCTTTACGCCCGCGCACGAGAAGGGGGTTTGGAGGGTGTTTAGCCCTAGCCTCGTGTGAAGGGGGATTGCTAGGTTTAGTCCCACATCGGCTAGGGACTGGGCAGTGGTGTCTTCATATGCCTCTGTGGACCTCCTTTTATGATCCGAATTTGGGGACGTGATGGTATCTATAAGAAAAACTGGACATATAACACAACCTACAAGAAAAACTGGACATATTACAAGAAAAACTAGGTTTTAATTGTTGATTTTGATAGTATCATAGAATATTATGAAGATATTCCTCTAAAAAAATGATCCGGTCCATTGACAGGCCTAGCTTTTACACAGAGAGAATTCGGAAAAGCGATATATTTTGTGTAATTTTTCAATATAGTTTGAATTTTCATTCCTGTGTTAGGGATTAGGAATGGACTTCCAAAGAGTGGGAAATGATGAAGAATGGGGGCACTTGCGTTCACGCAACACCATGCTCTGTATAGGCACTATTACTGAAATCAGCCAATGATTGTCGCTCTACTTAGCGGAGCCGGACCGAGCCTAGCTGAACCGAGCCAAACCGAACCAAGCCGAACCGACCCAAACTGAGCCGAGCCAAACTTTACCGAGCCAAGTCGAACCGAGCCGAGCCGAACCGAACCAAACCGAGCCGAGCCAAAGCGAAGCAAACCAAACCAAGCCCAATCGAACCGAACCGAACCGAACCAAGCCAAGCCGAGCCGAACTATGCAGAGCCCAGTCGAACCGAATGGAGCCGAGCCAAACCAATCAAACCGAACCGAGCCGAGCCGAGCCGAGCCCACCTGAGCTGAACCGAACTGAGCCAACCCAAGCCGAGTCGAGCCGAGCCAAATTGAGCCAAGCCGAGTTGACCTGAACCAAGTCAATCCGAACCGAGCTGAACCGATCCGAACCTGACTGAGCCATCCGAATTGAGCCGAGCTCGATCCAAGCCAAACCGAGCCGAGCCAATCCAAGCCGGCTTGACTTGCAGTTCGGGGGGCTCGGGGGCTTAACTTTTCCCAAGCCAAGTCGGTGGCTCGACTTTTACCCCTCATGTTTAAAAATCATACAATGCCCCCATATAACTTTTATTTTATTGCACACCCCTAAGAGAGGTGAAAAGCATCGTTCTTCAAACTATTAAAAATTAATTTGGCTGTGCAATATTCAATGATTCTTTCACTTGAAGAGTTTCCAACCTACAAACTAACATATGTTGGCAATTTGTTTCGCATTGTAGTTTAGGACACTCGTAAATTGCTGATGGTATTTGAGATTCATGAATGGCGGTGCTCTCTACAAAGTTGAAATTTGATCCGCAGGTTTACATCCCACCATGCGTGGTATTGTCTCTTCTTTTTTCTTCATGTTAGATACCCTCACGCTCCAAAACCCGGGTTGTAAGGGGAGGTCCACAAGGGATATATTAAGCGGGTGATGGATGTCTCCCTCATCGATGTGGGACTATTCGTCAATACTTCCCCTCATGCGGAGCATGTGTGGCAAGGATCCTCCCACACGGAGCACGTATGGCAAGGAACGATCGGTGGGGAGCACCCGGAACGGAAGCAGGAGCAGGAGACGGGTCAACTCTGATACCATGTTAGATGCCCTCACGCCCCAAAACCCAGGTCGTAAGGGGAGGTCAACAACGGTATATTAAACGGGTGATGGGTGCCTCCCTCACCGATGTGGGACTATTCGTTAACACTCCCCCTCATGCAGTGCATGCGTGGCAAGGCACGATCGGTGAGAAGCACCCAGAGCGGGGAGCAAGAGATGGACCAGCTCTGATACCATGTTAGATGCCCTCACACCTCAAAACCCGAGTCGTAAGGGAAGGTCCACAGCAAGTATATTAAGCGGGTGATGGGGACCTCAATGACATGCATGTGGGGGCCATATGTCAGTGACTGGATGATCAATTGGTAGGAGTTCAGATCTTCTCCAGTCAATAGGCCCCTATCACTGGGCCTGGCACACATCACAGGAGCATGCAGTCGGCTGGAGTACGATTCACTTCCGGATCGCCTGCTATCGTGCGACTGTGATATGCGTCGATCCTGCTGGAAAGTTTCTTTTTAGCAAATTATCTGAACTCGAATAGGTAGTTCTATGGAGAGTAGTGATTCCATTAGGTGTGCAGTAAGGTGTCAGGACTGATGCACCTACAGCCATCGGTTTGGGATGAGTGTCATTCGTCTGTGGGGTTGCTTGCCATCGGACAACTGTGATGAATCGAGCCCTTGTGAGGGCAGTGGCTTTAGGACCCCTGCATCATCCAACAACCCAATGAAGGTTCTAAGTAGCCAATGCAACGTGAAGCGAAAATCTGTTGATTTCTGCCCACACAGATAATCTTTTTTTTTGGTACTTAAGCAAAGGGGAGGTTACAAACGGACCTCCGGGAGGCGCCACATGCCGGTGCAGCAGAATACGACCCAACAAAGTCGAAGAAGAAAACCCGCACACACGCGAAAAAACAAGAGCACAACACAGGCAAAGCCACTAGTGGCAAAGGGGACGAAGACCAAAACCGAAACCGCACACCGGCGGAGGAAACCCGGGACCAACCCCAACAGCACAAAAACACAAAAGAAACAAAAACCCAAAGAGGAGGATCATCACCTCCCGGTCATTCCCACCGTCGGCTGAAGATATGGAATCGAAGACGAGCTGCCCCACCCCCATAGACCGCCGCCTCTGCTGCACGTCAAGGCATCGTCACCGTCACCGTCCAACAAGGGCGAACTGGAAACCCACCGGCGGAAACCTCATCGCCAGGGCCAGATTCAACCACCCCGCCGCACCCGGTAGTAGATCCGGTCCCGAAGATCAGCTGAGGATGATGCCCGCCCCGGGGGCCACCACTCCGTCTCGACGCCGACGAACCGAACACAAACCCGACAGCAGGAGACCCCCATCGACCGAAGAGTGCCGGATCCCAACCCGCCACCACCCCACCACGAGGTCCCGGCCTCCCCGGAGCCGTCTCCGGCGTCCGAGGAGGCCAAGATCTGAAACCCTAACCCTATGTCAGAAGGGGAAAAATAAGGAGAGCGCCGCTCGCTCTAACTACAAGATTGAGTGGGGTAACCACACAGATAATCGATGGAGGATAGGAGGACCATGGCATCAGGTTGGTTGTATTAAGGACCAAAATCCACATATGAGTTTCTTGGGAAGAGGAAAGGTTTTGGAAATGGGTGGCTTTTTTTTTTTGGTTCATCGAAGTGGGAGGTCACAACAGGACCTCTAGGAGGTGCCACATGCTGGTGCAACACAGACCGCCCGTCGGCGAAAACCAACAGCCTTCCCAACCGACAGAACATCCACAAACCACCAATCCGCGGATCAAACAGACCGCCAACCGTCAGGATACTCCTACGACGCCACTCCGGCGAGCACATCAGTCTCCGGATTTTGACGGTGAGACACAACAACAGAAGAAAAGGGGCAAACATTCGCATCCAAAGCCGCTATAAAAAAAACAAAGAAAGACAAAAGTGGACCTTTCACCAGATCCACCACCACCACCAGTTCCAATGGAGAAGAAGAGGCGCTGCACCTTTCCGATTTGCCACAAAACTCGGCCACCGTCGCCTTGAACCCCTAGGAACCAATACTGAGCATAGGAGGGCCTGGAACAACCAATGTATACTCCGGCCAGATCCAGGACACCATTCTTGTGACGACCAAGATCCAATAGGCCAATAGCCAAGAGCCAAGACTCCTGAGGCGAGAATGCCAAGATGGATGAGGTGAGGTGAGGTGAGGTGAGGTGTACAAGGCCATGAGTTAGCCCCACATCGCTTGGAGAGAAGGAGATCCTGAGCTACTTATATAATTTCCCCTCCCAAACATAAAAGACGCGTTTTAAAACCGTGCGCCGCTACGGAATTCGTAAGAACTCCGTAGTTAAGCGTGCTCGGGCGAGAGTAGTACCAGGATGGGTGACCCCCTGGGAAGTCCTCGTGCGGGCACGGGCAAAGCGGACAATATCTTGTGTCTTTGGGGCGGATGTTACAAAATGGTATCAGCGCCGGTTCTCCTCGCTATGGGGGGGTCTAACCCTACACGAGGACGTGTAGCCCTAAGGGGGGTGGATTGTGATGACCAAGATCCAATAGGCCAATAGCCAAGAGCCAAGACTTCTGAGGCGGGAATGCCAAGATGGATGAGGTGAGGTGAGGTGAGGTGTACAAGGCCATGAGTTAGCCCCACATCACCTGGAGAGAAGGAGATCCTGAGCTACTTATATAATTTTCCCTCCCAAACATAGAAGACGCGTTTTAAAACCGTGCGCCGCTACGGAATTCGTAAGAACTCCGTAGTTAAGCGTGCTCGGGCGAGAGTAGTACCAGGATGGGTGACCCCCTGGGAAGTCCTCGTGCGGGCACGGGCAAAGCAGACAATATCTTGTGTCTTTGGGGCGGATGTTACAATTCTGGCTGCCATCCGACTGGGATCCCACGAGTCGAGCATCGCTGGCCCCGATCCTGGCAGGAAGGAGTCATGCTGTCGGAAATCCGCCATAAAATTGCTGTGCCGATGGGAGGGGGGAGCCCCCTATATACAGGGAAAGGGATAACCGAAATGGGTGGCTTCATGGCACTAGGTTTGTGGGAGAGGACTTGGTTAGGAGAGAAAAGCACATAGTAATTGAGCCCAAAAACATGAAAAAACCCCGGCTCGGACAAGACCAAAAATTTTCGGGTGTAGAAATTTTGTACCCGAATTAGATTTTGATAGGATATGGCCAATAATGTATATCAAGGAATTAAAATTCTGTAGAGAATTAACTAGCTAGCTAGATGGGGCAATATCTGAATAAACAGATGATCGGAACATCATATTAACTAACCATTTCCCAATAATTAACGTAAGCGGCTAGGAATGGACCAACAATGCATTATCAATTTTATCGATAGAAAAGATTAAACACAAGTTAAAGTTTTTTTTAAAAAGTAATTAATTGAAGGGCACGCAATGTTTAATTTGATAAAAATTAGTCAATTTCATAGAAAAAAATTATCGGTACAGATAAGATCGAAGAAAACTCAGAGTATGAGGATGACATAGTCATACTTTAGTCCTAGATGGTCTATGGTATTGTAATGATATGCGGTCTCACCCAATAGAAGGAGAGGTAGTGCTCATGGGATCATATAATCAATACATAGAGTATTATGATCACCTTCTCTCTAAAAAAAGAAGAAAGTATTATCTCCTAACCCTAATCTCTCTCTCTCTCTCTCTCTCTCTCTCTCTCTCTCTCTCTCTCTCTCTCTCTCTCTCTCTCTCTCTCTCTCTCTCTGGCACAAGGGTTTTGGAGTTTTCATCTCCGGCGTGGGCCACCTCAGTCTCCACCAATGACCTTGAGGAGGCCAGGAATTACCAAATTTTTTTTATTATCTAGTCCTCCATTGCATACCCTTCGTCACTAGAATCGTCCTTTCCGCCTTGGGTGTTGAATTCACTCGTCGTCACTATTGATCCATTCATTGGATTTCTTCCGTTCTACATTATTAGAAAGGACTTTTGTGACAGCCATCTGCATCGCATGGCCGAGTGCACAGAAAAGGGGGCCGATCTGAAAGGATCGAGTGTAGGAGGAGAGAGAGAGAGAGAGAGAGAGAGAGAGACAGAGAGAGAGAGAGAGAGAGAGAGAGAGAGGAGGGGGTTAGGAATACGAAGGAGGAGGAGGGTGGCGGTGACATATTTCAAGGGACCAGCATTGGCAGATGTGAACGACGGAGGCGGTGGCGAACATGTGTTGCCCTCATATATAGCACAGGGATATGATCGGTTTTTTCTTGTTATGTAAATGTGCTGCCCCTAGTAATCTCTGTGGTGTAAATAGCCCCGACCCATCATTAAAACCTATTATAATCAAATACCTTTTGTGCCCTCCATCATTTGAATTAGAGAAAAGAAAAAGAAGAAAAATTCAGCCCAGATTTGGACTTATTTGGGTTTGGGCTCCTATAGAAAGATTAGGACGCCCCAAATATCAAATTTGGATCTCGGACGAATAGGGCATAAAGTAATAAGTTTGGGCCGGGCCCCAACGTGTGGTGGCCAGACCCAAGTTGTGTTCATTTACAACCCGGGCCACAGTTTGCCGGCGGCATGCCGACCCCTTACTCTGTTGAGCTGCTAAATTCCATTCACTTTATTTTTTAATTTTAATTTTGGCAACTAATTCCAATCTCTTTCCCTAATGCCAAAACCCAACAGCTGCTACTTAGCCGTTGACACAAAGAAGCCCAACAGAAGTACTTGGACCCGGCCCGGAACCACTTTGGATTTTTCCCCTCGCACATTTTCGTTCCAAACGATTGCCCCCTCCCCTTAAATTCGACCGTTGGTGGGGGAGCAGGCCGCCGCACCATCCGCCTCTCCCCAACCCAACAACTCCACGCCATGGACTCAGCTTACCCAATGCCCCCGGAGCTCCACCACCGTCCCCTCCTCCAACCCAACGGCTGCAACCCACCTCCGATGCGGCGGGGCCCCATGTACTCGGCCTACGCCGAGCTGAGAGAGCTGAATCTGAGGAGGAGAAGGGCGGTGTCGAGCTCCCCAGTCTTCGATTCTTCTGCAACCTCAGCTCACTCGGTCGCCAACCTCTCCTTGTCCTTCCGGAAGGAGAACAAGAAGCCGACACCCCCACCACCCGGCCGGAGGTCGGAGGCGTGGGCGGCATCCCCTCCTCCGATGACGCCGAAGACTGAGACGAGGAGGGTGGGGAGCAAGCCGCTGACCCCCTCTCCCTCCTACTCCCAGAGGACGGAGATGGCGGCGACTTCCCGACCTCCGATGACCCCCTCTCCCTCCTACTCCCAGAAGCGAGGTGGCGGAGTTTTCTCATTGACGAAGAGCTACTCCTGCTTCAATGAGTTGAAGGAGCTGAGTGCGGTTGCAGCACCCTCAATTGGTAAGGAAGGGAAAAGGGGGTTTTCACTGAGCAAAGGGGAGATGTTGAGCACGAGTGTCGGCCGTTATCGTCGTCAAACAACTATGTGCTAAAAATTCAGCTCTGAATATTTTTTTTTGTTATGTTCGTCAAAAAACTGAATTCTTTGCATTCATTATGCTATTAATATTAATTATTATTTTTTATCAAGATTTGGGTTTTTTCTGATGGGTTACACATTCTATCCTTCAATTCAAAAGAAAAAGGATTTGCATTATAATATATTCCTTGGTGAAATGCTCACGACCCCCCCCCCCCCCCCCCCCCCCCCCCCAAACAATTACCAATTCGAAGTCATGTGTGCTTATTGAAGGACCAAGCGGTTAGTACATCGTCCGCTAGTGTGCCAGCACAAGATAGACCAAGGATCGAAACTTGATTGATCGAAGAGTGAGGGAAATTGCCCGATTTTTAATAACCCCAAAAAGAAGGGATAATTGATTGGTGAAATGGTCACGAATCCCTCTAAACAATTTCCAACTCCAAGAAATGGGTGCGTGATTATTGAATAAACTGGTTGGGGTCTATCCCGCAGGCCGCAGAGTGATTTCTCAAAAAAAAAAAAAAAAAAAAGCATCCAAACGACAAGTGGGGGCCACATGTAGGTGACTAGCTGATGTATTTGTGTTTCTATGGATTGGTGTGATACCCATTACCATCACTTTTTATTTTTAGAAGGGACCAAGCGGTCAGTACATCACTCGTTAGTACACCGGTACAAAATGGACCAAGGATCGAAACTCGCCTAAAGAATGAGGGAAGTTGCCTGATTTTTAATAAGCCCATAGGATGAAAGGTTCGACACTAAGATGAGAGTAAGGCCCGCCACAACAGAGCAGGAGGAAATTTGTCGAAGCACTTATTTGAACCCTTGACCAAGGCCACGGGTTGCATCTATCGTACCAACTACTTATGATTTGAGAGTGGACGGTGCTGATTCAAATACAGACTAAGGTGGGACTACAGTTGGGTGTTATCTTTTATAATGGGGCAAATAATAACACTCTTATTTGTTTGTTTAGCAAGAAAATAGTTCCTCCTCCCCTAAATGTTCAAAGTACCTAATGATTAATTTAATTAAAACAGATAAATTTGATAAAAAAATTATTGTTAGAGGTAAGATAAAAAAATTCAAAATATGACAACAGTAAATGATGTTTGATAAATGACGACAGTAAATGATATTTGATAATCTTGCCATCGGTTAAAATAATTACACATGGGATAAAAATTGATTTTGTAGAGAGATGGATTAGTGAGACATAATGTGAGAACTAACGAGGATGAATGAATTGAAATAGTGGGAATATGGATCGTCGTTGTTCAAATTATATGGTAGAAAATCTATTTGTAACGTGTCGTACGCATTGGGTTTAGTAAAAAATATTCTGAGACTATATCAACCCATAAAATTTGACATTACGCTAGTTATGACGAATAGAAGTATTGTATGCCCTTTGATAGGAAGAATATAAAGTTAAAATTTATATAAGAAATGACTAAGAATATATTATTTTTACATTTTGAGTTCATTATGAAGCTTGTACAGTGAAGTCTTTTTCATATGTCGGAAAACGATAGCTCATTTTGTGAGTCGTAGTTTACTCCAAACATTCCTAAAGTTCTTATCAATCCTCTAACAAAAGTTCGTGAACATGATGTCGAATATTTTTTTTATGATGCAAAGAAAAAGGATGCTGCAGTGATGATAATCTAATGGTAACTCATGATTTCCTTTCTTGCATGAGGTATTTGAAATAAAAATTATCGATGTTTCAAATAAAGTAAAAGTTGAATTAGTGTTTGCAAAAAGCCAAGGGGAGAAATTTATTTTTCACGAGAAAAATGCCGCAAATATACTCATCGCAACCTTATTCTCTATAGGTCTTCTCGGTTCCATATTGACCCCTCCCATCCATCCACATTCACGATAACAAGAAGATCTCTTAGATCTACGCTCACCTTGACTAGTCAGCCTTTCACCGATCATTTCCCTGATCACATCAACTGCTAGATGCCTTGCTCAGTGACCATCGCATCCGCCATCAAGATGCATTTTATTTTGTCTAAGTAATTGATTTTAACTAAAATTTGTGTCAAATTCCCCCCCGTAAAAGCGCTTCTCCACTCCATCACCCGACATATCTATAGCAAGTGGATTGTTTTTCAAAGGAGTTAGAGACCATGCCAAAGTTAGAGCTTAAGTCATAACCAGAGCTTGAGCTAAAAAAGAAAAGAAAGAGTTAGTGTCGATGTCAAAGCTCGAGTCCAAGTTAGAGCCCAAGCCAGAGGCCAAGTAAGAAGGAGAGCTAGTTTAGGTCCAACTACAAAAGTTGGGGAGCAATTGTCTTCTTGCAGACTTAACATGACTTCCCGCATGCTCAATCGAGATAGAGTGTTATGCAATATAATTATGATGATTATATTTGGCTTATTTATTAAGAATTATAGTATACAATTTGATAAAACTAAGGCGTATGCTTAGAAATTGAGAGATCTATGTTATTGGATGAATTTACTATGGGGTATTGAAAGAACTTTATATTCATGCCTAATATATAACATTGTAAACCTCGATACCAATCCATCAAGAAAAATATTCTTTCTTGCATTCACTTTACTCTGCGTATCGTTGTGACTCATTTCCTTGATTGTTAATGAAACTCTTCACCACCGACCAATCCGACAACGATAGATTTTCTAGATCATGTTGTCTATGTAGGTTGTATTTTCTTATTAGATTGTTTCTAATGTTACTTTAGGCAATAAGAAAGAACCTGCATGCTTATTGTCTGTTTTTTCGTTGGATTTTATCGATTTTGAGATATTAATGAAAAACGACTTGATACCTAGTGTAAATAATCGTAGATGAGTAATACTATGTCCACACATCTCGTGGGCAAACAAAAACCCATATATTGCAGGTAGGGATGGCAATAGTTCGGTTTTGGGCAAAACCGAAACCGCATCGCAACACCGAATCGCCACATTGAAATCGCATCGCATCGCGACGGTGTACCATTATGTAAAACCAAAATCGCACCATGCGTTGCGGTGTGGTACGGTGCACCGCGGTTTATCATTATAATGGTTTAAACGGTGCGATTTTATGTGGTTTGGTTAAAACTGAAACCGCACCGCTCTACCGAAATTGAAACCCGAAACCGCATTGCATCGCTACGATTTTATATTTTGGCAAACCTAAACCGTACCATGCGGTGAGGTTTTTCATGATTTTCGATTTTAAACCGCACCGCTGCTATCCCTAATTCCAGGGTCGTTCTTTTCACTTTTGTAGATATACTAATCCCCTTATATTGTAAAGATTATTTAACTCCTATCGTAATCAAAAACCTTTTTTGCCATTCCGCTGTTTGAATTAGACAGAAAGAAAATTTATGCCTAGATCATGCTAAAGGTTCATGCTTCATGATAGATTGGGTCCGGCTTCAATTGAAAGTTTCAGGCCAGATCGAACCAAGCCCGAAACATCCAATTTATATACGGGCCAAGTTGGTCATAATGTAACAAGTCTGGGCCAGGCCCTGACTTGTGGTGGCACCCAACTTGGGGTCATTCAACCTTAGTCACAATATGCCGGCTGCAAGTCCACCTGTGGATGGCAATTATCCAGGTTTACCGGGTTACCCGACCCGACCCGATTGGGATGGGTTTGGGATGCTCAAAAATAGGTTTGGGGCGGGTTTGGGATTTGAATTTAAAACCCAGTCGGGTTTGGATCGGGTTCGGGTTTTACTGGAACTCGTCCCGCCCTGACCCGACCCGGGTATATAACCTATTATATATTCATATATCTTAAAAATTCTTTGATATGTTGGTTCTCAAGATCATAAAATAAGTTGAAATGTGCTTATAACTGTGTGATTGTAATATAGGAGGAACATTTGCTCTTTACTCTTTCTCTATGTAGAGCTGCTATTAGGTGTGCCAAAGAAGCTAAATATGTAGTTTTTTATGATGCCTATCCGACCCGACCTGATTCGATCCGACCCGCAATGCATACAGGTTGAGGAGGGACGGGCGCGGGTTTTTCCAATACTAATTGGGATGGGTTTGGGAATTACCCTCATAATCCGACATGGATTTGGAACGGATATAGAGAGGGATAAAATATAATGGGTCGGGTTTGGAATAGGACAAACCTGTCCCAAACCCGACCCGTAGCCATTCCTATGTATACCCCTTATTCTTTTAAGCGGCCAAATTCAAATCACTTTTATTTATAATTTTATTTTTGGTAACTAATTCCAATCTCTTTTCCCTGATGCCAAAACTCAACAGCTGCTACATAGCCTTTTGACACAAAGAGGCCCAGTACGAAATTGCCACATCCTGCGTGGCATACAGCTGCTGGGCCCACTGCTCCCAGAGCCTATCAGCATGCTCTGGGTGCTGGGGGCCACTACCCCATGGGCTGGGGCCTGCTACCCCCATGCCTCTTGAATCGTAGTGAGCCCTGCAGTTGTATGATACGCAGGATGTGCTGAAAATTTTTCCGCTACGGATTTCCAACAAAAGTACTTGGACCTGGCTGGGAACCACTTTGGATTTTTCTCGTCGCACCGTTTCGTTTCAAATAGGGTTGTGATTTGGACGGGTTGAAGGGTCTACCCATGTCCAACCCAATTTACAAAAATATTAACCCGATATGCCAGTGGAACCCAGGGATCCCGTCGAAGTCCAATCCGTGTTTGCCCATTCGAATTGCTCGGATTGTCCAATTTGCAAAGAAAATGGACGAGTTGGGAGGGTTGCTCTACAATAAATACATGTGAAACATAAATAGATAAAAAAAAACCAATAGATTTTTGATTTGCATAAAAAAAACCAACAAATCTTTAATTTACATAAAGTAAACATAAAATCAAATCTATATCCTCATATATTTCAACCGAATTTTTAGTATTCAACATCAATCAGACAGTCTTTGATTTGCATAAAAAAAAACTACAAAAATATAGAAATATAACAAGAAGTTCCACGGGATGCAAGTATGCCACTATACTTGGGTTCCTCGGGTTGGGAAGACCAGTGCCCAAACCAGTTCAAATTGAAATAGGATTGATATTTTCGAGAAATACTATTCAGTCTGAAGGTTTTCCCGATTCCGCTAGCCCAATTGACTTGGCAGCATACAACTTGTGGCTGAAATCCACTAGCGACATTTAAACCTTTTACACCATCAGTTGCACGCTACCATGTCAATCGGGATGAGCGGAATTGAAAAAACCTTCAGGTTGAATAACATTTCTCATATTTTTTTTGTTCAAATCCGTCAAGTTTTTAATTAGTTTTGCCCAAAGTCCCACCCCTACTTTCAAACGATCAAACCCCTCCCTTTAAATTCGACCGCCACACCATCCGCTTCTCTCCAACCTAACTGTTACGAAAAGCTCCGTATATTATTTCTGCAATCTCACTAATTACATAAGATTACCTCTGTATATATAGAGGGAGAACGTATATCATTGTGTTACCACAACCGAGGTGGGACTATAATAGACTATAATACTAACACCCCCCCTCAAACTCACGGTGGGTCAACCACTGAGAGTTTGCGAATAAGAAACCAGAAGCGAGGAGATGGATGACACTTCGTGAATAAGTCAGCAATCTGCTCCGTCGAAGAGACATAAGGCAAAGAGATGGTCCCAGCCTCATATTGCTCTCTGGAGAAATAACAATCTAGTTCAATGTGCTTGGTCCGCTCATGAAACACCGGATTACTGACAATCTGAATAGCACTTTTGTTGTCACAATGAAGAGCAGTGGGACCCGAGGTATCAACACCAAGATCTCGAAGAAGACGACGGAGATGAACGATCTCCTTTGTAGCAGTGGCCATGGCACGAAACTCGGCCTCAGTACTAGAGAGAGAAACCACCTTCTGCTTCTTGCTCTTCCAGGAGATAAGAGAGTCACCAAGAAAAAGGCAGTAACCAGTAGTCGAGCGCCGAGTAGTCGGGTCCCCTGCCCAGTCGGCATCAGAGTATGCACGAAGAGCTAGAGAGGAGGAGGACGAGAAGAAGAGCGACCGAGTGATAGTGCCACGAAGGTACCTAAGAGTCCGAAGAAGAGCAACGTAGTGAACAGAGTGAGGGGCATCCACAAACTGGCTAAGAATACTGACAGCATGGGCAATATCCGGTCTGGTGATACAGAGATAGACGAGCTGACCAACTATCTCGCGGTACCTGGTAGGATCTGAGAGGGGCTCACCGTCAGTAGGGCGGAGTTTCACATGAAGTTCAAGAGGAGTGTCGACTGTACGACAATCAGATAGTGCAGCCCGAGCAAGAATGTCAGATGTGTACTTCTGCTGAGAAAGCAGAATCCCCCTAGAGCTCCTGGCAACTTCCAGGCCAAGAAAATAACGCAGAGGACCCAGATCCTTCATCTGAAATTGGCTCCGAAGATGCTCCTGAAGGGAGGCTATGGCACGGGTGTCATCACCAGTAAGAATCATATCATCGACATAGAGAAGGATGATGGCCCGGCCATGGGGGGAAGTCCGCACAAACATAGAATGGTCTTGAAAACTCTCTACAAAGCCGATTTCAGTAACTGCCCGACGGAAACGCTCAAACCAGGCACGAGGAGCCTGTTTGAGGCCATAGATAGCTCGACGAAGACGACATACATGCTGAGGAGGTGTGCTGAGGCCCGGAGGAGGCTGCATATAGACAACCTCAGAGAGATCACCGTGAAGAAAAGCATTCTTCACGTCCATCTGTAATAGGGGCCAACCCTTAGCCGCAGCAACAGCGAGAAGAGTCCGAATAGTGGTCATCTGAGCTACTGGAGCAAACGTCTCATCATAATCAATCCCATACTCCTGAGTGAAACCGCGAGCAACAAGACGGGCTTTGTACCGATCAATAGAACCATCTGGGCGATGCTTGATCTTGAAGACCCATTTGCAGCTGATGGGCGCGATACCAGGAGGTAGAGGCACAACGTCCCATGTCTGAGTCTGCGCAAAAGCCTGAAACTCCTCAGCCATAGCCTGCTGCCACACAGGGTACTGCAATGCCTCTCTATAAGACCTAGGCTCTCTGTCTGTATGAAGGGCAGTAAGGTAGGTAACGAACTGAGGCGAGTAGGAAGTGACAGCTGCAAAACCAAAGCGATCAGGGGAGTAGCCAAAGCGGTCAGGAGGGCGATGCGCGCGCTGGGGGTAGCGAGGAGGACTGTGAGGATCCACATCTGGTAAAGGTAGGCTGCTCGAAGTGGACGGAGTACCAGAGGAGTCACTGACAGATGAAGACGGGACCGGGGGAATGTCGGATGGAGGGTAACCAGACAGAGGAGACGAGGGATCCGCGGAAGATGAAGAACTCAAGCGTGTAGCAGGGACGACGACGGGAGCAGGAGGTAAAGACTCAAGAGCAGGAGCAGGAGCAGGAGCGGAGAAAGGAGGAGAAGGTGAAAGAGAAGGAGGCATCTCAAGGAAGGAGAGATCCTGAGACCCAGGAGAGTAGTAAGGAACATGTTCAACAAAAGTGACATGTCGAGAGATGCGAAGACGACGAGCTAGGGGGTCATAGCAACGATACCCCTTGTGCTCAGAACTGATGCCCAAGAGAACACACTTAGTGGACCTAGCTGACAGTTTGTTACGCTCATGAGAAGGAAGGAGGACAAAACATGTGCACCCAAAAGTACGCAACATGCTGTAATCAGGAGTCGTGCCATGAAGACGCTCATGAGGCGAAACACCGGCGAGGACAGAGGAAGGGGTGATGTTAATAAGGTTGACAGAGGTCAAAATGGCCTCTGCCCAGAAGGTGCGAGGAACGCACGAAGAGATAAGCTGAGCACGAGCTGTCTCAAGAATATGACGATGCTTTCGTTCTGCAACACCGTTCTGCTCATGAGTATGAGGACAGGATTGTTGGAAAAGAGTCCCATGGGACTGAAGGATAGACCGCATTGTAGAAGAGAGATATTCGCGGGCACAATCGGACCTAAAAGTTTTAATACGTGCATGAAACTGGGTATGAACCATGTTGGTGAAGGTCTGATAAACGGTGGAAATGTCAGAACGCTGACGAAGGAGATACACCCATGTAAAACGAGAATAATCATCAATAAAGCTAACATAGTAAAAATAGCCATTCATAGAAGAAAGAGGTGCAGGACCCCAAATATCTGAGTGCACTATATCAAACGGATTACAGGACTGAGACAAACTGGTAGAAAAGGGGCTAGCAGAATGCTTAGCCAACTGACATCCGGTGCAAAAAGAAAGACGAGAGAAGGAACCACGACCTAAAGCACCAGATTGGAAAAGACTTTTAAGTCGAGGTTCAGACACATGACCTAGCCTCCGATGCCACAGGTCGGCATCAAAAGAAACAGCACTACAGACGACCGACGAAGAGACAGGAGGTAAATGAAGATACTCCAGGTGATATAGGCCACCAACCCTACGAGCAGCACCAATCCTCTGTCCCGAGCGTGAATCCTGCACAACACAAAAAGAGGGAGAGAAAGCAACTGTCAGACCGGAATCACAAAGACTGCTAATAGAAATCAGGTTCATGCGAAGCTGAGGAGCATGTAGAACAAATGGTAAAGAGAGAAAGCCCGAAGTGATGGACCCAGTCTGCGAGATGGCTAGAAGAGAGCCATCTGCAGTATGGATCGGAGGAATGCGGTGGGCGGGAGAACATGCAGTAAGAATAGAGTGGTCAGGGGTCATGTGGTGAGAGGCCCCAGAGTCCATAATCCAAGGTGCAAAGGTACCCGAGGTGGCAGAGAAGGCAGAGAGACCCGAGGGGGACCCGGAAAGACCAGCAGTAGGCTGTAGAAGGAGCTGCTCAAGACGCATCTCGAGACGCTGAAGGCGATCCGTTGGAGTAGGTGCGGTAGAAGAGGGGGCAGAAATAGTAGTGCTAGCAACGGCAGCCGCAGGTCGATTACGGGGAGGTAGGCTTGCACGCTTTTCTGGGTGGAGAAGCCAACAGGAGTCAATCGTGTGCCTCGTCTTGCCACAGTGGGTGCATCGCTGAGTATCAGGCAGACCGGCGGGACGAGATCCACCCCGAAAAGGAGGAATTTTTGGGGGGTGAGTGGCCGCTAAAACCCCCTCAAAGCTAGAGGGTACAGGTGCCCGGCGTGCAGCCACGGTGCGCAGACGTGTCTCCTCGGCAAGAAGCTCAGCGATGACAGCATCGAGACGAGGAAGCGGATCTCGATGAATCAGCTGACCCGCAAGAGGAGAGAACTCGGGGCGAAGAGCCATCAGAAATTGGTAAAGTTGTCGCCGTTCCCGAAAAAGCTGTAATTCACGCCAGGAGGCACTGACTCTGGATACCTCCAACAGAGGGGGCTCCAAGGCCTGGAGCTCACGCCAATAGCCGCGCATAAGGCTATGAAACTGCTGAATGGTCTGCTCCCCCTGCTGAGCAGACTGGGCCTGAGATAAGAGCTGATACTCGCGGGCCCCGCTTTGTTCCACAAAGCGCTCAGTAAGGTGGGCCCAGAGCTCTGCCGCAGTAGAAAAAGTGACAAGATCTGCACGAAGAGAGCGATCGACCGAGGCAACTAGAAAGGCACGAACGCGGCGGTCACGAACACTCCAAGAATCAGAAGTTGCTGTAGAGGTTACAGTAGGAGTAGGAGTTGAGCCGTCGAGGTGACCGTATAAGGCACGGCCATCCAAAATACTCCGGACTGTAGCCGACCACGTAGTCCAATCCACGACTGTCACAAGAGGAAAGTCCGTAGAGACTGGGAGAAAATCCCTTGTCGGCTCGATAGGAGTTGCCGAGAACTGGGCTGAGGACACTCCAGAGGTCTGATCAGAAAAGGCCATGAGTTACAGGGCGCAGCGCAGGTAG
Source organism: Chamaelirium japonicum (assembly GCA_947650365.1). NCBI lineage: Eukaryota > Viridiplantae > Streptophyta > Magnoliopsida > Liliales > Melanthiaceae > Chamaelirium > Chamaelirium japonicum. Next base: position 38,508,165 of record OX393553.1, on the reverse strand, counting down.
GAAGAGCAGTACGGGATAGGCACAGGTGCGGGATAGGCACTGATGCGGGATAGGTAAAGATGCGGGATACTTGTCCGGTGCGGGATAGGTATGGTGCGGGATACGCGTCCGGTACGGGATAGATACTGGTGCGGGATACTTATCCGGTGCGGGATATGTGTCCGGTGCGGGATACGTGTCCCGTGCGGGATATTTGCACGGTGCGGGATAGCACCGTGCGGTTCGGACTCAGCCGGCCGCGTGTTCGGCTCCGGTGCCGGGGGGGGGGGGGGCGCGAGGCCGGAGACGGGCGCAGCGGAAGGGCGCAGGGCCGGGCTCGCTTCGGTGCAGGGCCGAGGTCGACGGACTCCGGTGCAGGGCCGGGCTCGCTCCGGTGCAGGGCTCCGGTGTCGACGAACGGCGCAGGGGGCTCGCTCCTGCGGACCGTCCCGGCTCCGGTGCCGGGGGGGGGGGGGGGGGGCGGTGCGAGGCCGGAGACGGGCGCAGCGGAAGGGCGCAGGGCCGGGCTCGCTCCGGTGCAGGGCCGAGGTCGACGGACTCCGGTGCAGGGCCGGGCTCGCTCCGGTGCAGGGCTCCGGTGTCGACGAACGACGCAGGGGGCTCGCTCCTGCGGACCGTCCCGGCGGCGGTGCGTGTACTCCCGCGGACCGTCCCGGCGGCGGTGCCCGCGGTTAACAATCCGGACGGTGCTCGGAGAGAGAAAAGCACGGGTTAAGACCCCGGCTCTGATACCATGTTACGAAAAGCTCCGTATATTATTTCTGCAATCTCACTAATTACATAAGATTACCTCTGTATATATAGAGGGAGAACGTATATCATTGTGTTACCACAACCGAGTTGGAACTATAATAGACTATAATACTAACACTAACAACCCCACGCCATGGACTCAGCTTACTCAGTTACTCCGTTTCCCCGGAGCTCCACCACTGTCGCCTCCTCCAATCCAACAGTTGCAACCCACCTCCCATGTGGCGGGGCCCCATGTACTCGGCTTATGCCGAGCTGAGAGTGCTGAATCTGAGGAGGAAAAGGACGGTGTCGACTGTCGAGTTCTCCGGTCTTCGATTCTTCTACAACCTCAGCATCCGCGGTGGCGGTGTCTCACTCGGTCACCGATTTCTCCTTGTCCTCACGGAAGGAGAACAAGAAGCTGACGCCGCCACCACCCGGCCAGAGGTCGGCGGAGTGGGCGGCTTCCCCTCCTCCAGTGACTCCGAAAGCCGAGACGAGTAGGGCGGGGAGCAAGCCGCTAACTCCCTCTCCCTCCTACTCCCAGACTCAGAGGACGGAGATGGCGGCGACTTCCCGACCTCCGATGACTCCCCGGGCTGATCTTAATAGGGGGGAGCTATGTACCTTCGTCAAAAGATTGAATTCTTTGCATTCATTATGCTATTAATATACATTTTTTTTTTATATCAAGGTTTGGGTATTTTCTGATGGGTTTCCTGGCCTGTGAGTACTTTTGTGCCATAATCTGAAGCTTCTGGGTAAGTATATATGTAGTCAATTGAGAGAATATATTCCTTGGTGAGGGTGATTTGATCTTTTTCTTCTCACCCCCACCACAAGAAGGATTTTTAAAAAAAGCAAGGAAGAGGTAATGTGACTAAGGTCTCTGACAACAAATCGGTGGGGTGAAAAAATCTGACAGTAGATCAACTTTGCCTAAGTTCCTTGGTCCATGATTCGATTCGATGGAAAGGGTTACCAAACGACCAAATCATCCTCACCATCGGCCTCCCTTTCTCCCGTTTCTCTCGAGCAGCGGTGGTGGGCACATCAACGGAATTGGTGGTGATGGTGGCAGCGATAGCGGCCTCGAGCTGCAGCTGTTGACTGCCGTCGTTAAGCGGAGGGGTTTGGTTTAGGGTTACGTTTAAGATTTTCTAGGTGTAGGGTTCATCCCATGGCTTATAGATCTTAGGGTGTAGGACTGAGTTTGGTTTTAAAAATGAGTGACATGAAATCTAAATTTGAAGTGCAGCGTGGGATATTTTTATCCTGACAATATAGCTGTCCTTTAGCCTAGCTGATCTTTTGTTCAGGGACGTATCACTAAGTTCCCCTCCAAAAATAAAAAACAAAAAAACTCCAAGTCATATGGATCCCAATGATATGTGGGGCCTACATGTAGGTGATTGGGTGATGTATTGGTGTTTTCATGGGCTGTTGTGATAAGCATTACCGTTTTTTTTTTTGGGAAGGGACCAAGTGGTCAGTGTATCACTTGTTCGGGCACCGACACAAAATAGATCAAGAATAACTAACCTCAAGAGGGAAATAAATTATTTTTGGATTTTTAATAACTCCACAAGCTAAAGGGCCATTGCAACAGAGTGGGAAGAAATATGCTGAAGTACTTATTCAAACCCTTGACCTAGGCCACTTGTTGCATATGTCGTACCAACTGCTTATGATTTGAGAGAGGGCGATGCTAATTCAAATACAAATTACTAGGTGGGACTGTCAATTGGGTGCAAATAGTAACACTCTTATGTGCTTGTTTTGCAAGAAAATAGTTCCTCTCTCTCTCTCTCTCTAATGGGGATGCGGTGTCGGATGTGTGATTCGATCGAGCAGATCGTAATCGTTCGTGCATTGCGCAAGATTAGACACAAAGAAAATTTATGCCTAGATCGTGCTAAAGGTTCAGGCTTAATGATAGATAGGGTCTGGGCTTCAATAGAAAGTTTCAGGCCAGACTGAACTAAGCCCAGAATATCCATCTTGGATCCGGGCCGAGGTGGATGCAATGCAACAAGTCTGGGCCAGGCCCAGTCTTGTGGTGACACCCAACTTGGGCTCATTCAACCTTTGTCACAGTAAGCCGGCTACATGTCCACCACCCTTATTCTTTGAAGCTGGCGTGGCGATGTTTTGTGTGCTTGCGTCGAGCTGTGACGTCTGTTGGGAATCTGGTTGTGACCCCCACTTGCAATGAACCAAAAAAAAAAAAATACAGCAAGTTTCTCACAGACGGAGTCAGAGACCATATCAGAGCTTGACCTTAAGCCCAAATGCCATCGGGATGGGCCTAGTTTGGACCGGACATGGGTGGAGCAAACGTGTGCCTGGCTGGGCTCAGATTATTAATATTTATTTTTAAAGTATATTTTTGAACTAACGCTAGGGGTAGCCATGGGCTTTGTTTGACTTGTGGTGGCCAGACCCAAGTTGGGTTCATTTACAATCCTAGTCACCAGGGTGCAACTTGGGTCGGGTAACCGAGATCCAACCCAACCCGACCTAAATGGGTCGGGTTGGTTCGGGTATTTTGACATAATGGGCTGGTTCGGTTTTAAATTTTGTGGACCTGACCAAATACGGGTTGGGTACGTGTTGAGGCTCAGGTAGACACTACCCAACCAGAGAACCGAACTCATATATATTAGTCCACATATATATGTCATGGGTTTGGACTTTTGGGCTACATCACACTAACACACGAGTACAGTTAATTGTTTACTAACGTTGAACTAACTACCAAAAGAACTCAACGGATAACTAAAGTCTAAAGCCCAAGTATAGTAGTTCGGGTCTATGCCCAAATCAGGTTGGTTCAGGTTTCAATATGGCAGAACCGAACTAGTTCGGTTCGATTCTGGGTTGGCTCAGACCTAAACCAACCCGACCCAAGTTTAGGGATGGCAACGGTGCGGTTTCGACGCGGTTTTGGATAAAACAGAAACTGCATTGCAACACCGAACCGCCACACTGAAACCGCACCGCAACATCTTACCATTATGTAAAACCAAAACTGCACCATGCGGTGCACCGCGGTTTATCATTATAAAGATCTAAACGGTGCAATTTTGGTCAAAGCCAAAAACCGCACCGCTACACTGAAGCCGAAAATCGAAACAGTACTATACCGCGACGGTTTTATATTTTGGCAAACCAAATTCGCCCCATACGATACGGTTTACCGTGGTTTGCGATTTTAAACCGCACCGCTGCCATTCCTACCCAAGTTGAACCCCTACTAGTCACAGTATGCCGGCTGCACGCAGACCCCTTATGCTGTTGAGCTACCAAATTCCATTCGCACTCTTTTTATTTTTTTTATTTTTGGTAACAAATTACAATATCTTTCCCTGATGCCAGAACCCAACAGCTGGTACCTAGCCGTTGAGAGTCTCGAGACAACGAAGCCCAATATAAAATTGGACCCGGCCCAAAACCACTTTGGAATTTTCCCTTCGCACCTTTTCGTTTCAAACAATCAAACCCCTCCCCTTAAATTCGACCGTTGGCGGGGAGTAGGCCGCCACACCATCTGCCTCTCTCCAACCTAACAGCTCCACGCCATGGACTCAGCGTACTCCATGTCCCCAGAGCTCCACCACCGTCCCCTCCTCCAACCCAACGGCTGCAACCCACCTCCCATGATGATGCGGCGGGGCCCCAGGTACTCGGCGTACGCAGAGTTGAGAGAGTTGAATCTGAGGAGGAGAAGGGCGGTGTCGAGTTCTCCCATCTTTGATTCTTCTAGAACCTCACCATCGGTGCTGTCTCAGTCAGTCGTCGACGTCTCCCTGTTCTTACGGAAGGAGAACAAGAAGCCAGCCTCGCCACCGCCCGGCCAGAGGTCGGAGGCGTGGGCGGCTTCCCCTCCTCCGATGACTCCGAAGGCCGAGACAAGGAGGGCGGGGAGCAAGCCGCTGACCCCACCGCCCTCCTACTCCCAGAGGCCGGAGATGGCGGCGACTCCCCGGCCTCCGATGACTCCCCGGGCTTATCTTAATAGGGGAGCAGAGGAGAAGCGGGGCGGCGGAGTTTTTTCATTGAGGAACAGCTACTCCGGCCTCAAAGAGTCGAAGGAGTTCACTGCGGTTGCGGCATCGTTGATTGATAAGGAAGGGAAAGCCTTAACCAAAGGGGGGATGCTGAGCAGGAGTGTTGGCAGTTATCGGCGTAAAACATCATCAACATCGTATATGTGCTGATATTCAGCTCTGGGTTCTGGGTTTTTTTTTTTACCGTTAAGTTCGTGAAAAGATTGAATTCTTTGCTTTGATTTTGCTATTAATATTATTTTTATCAAGATTTGGGTATTATCCAATATCCATGGTGAGGAGGGATCTGCAGAACAATTGTATGTGATTTAGAAATATTAATAATTAATCATTTATGGAAAATATGATTTTTTATTTATTTTTGAGATAGTTGGGTGTGCCAAAATCTTTCGGGCATGGACCCATTTCGGGCTCGGACTAATCCCTCCGGGAATGTGCACCAACCCACTCGGAATGGAGGTACAGTGGGATTTACAACTCTAGTGTGTTTGGTTGAGAAATGAAATCCCTAGAATTTCAGCTCTTGCTCCATTGCAGATAGATGATAAATTTCTTGCTCCATTGCAGATAGATGATAAATTTACAATCCGACCCTGGATCCGTGTTTCCATATCCGTGGCTTCCATTTTCTCTAGAAGAAGGTTGGTCCATAAGAAATGACCTGCAATAAAATATTTGACAAATCAAACAAAGTTTTTGTTAATCAAACTTAATAAGGACTTAATTTACATTAATAATTCCCCAATTTATGGTGTCAAAAAAAAAATATTTGCATAAAATTAGAAGTGTTGAGAATAGTCCCACATCGGTAAAGTGGTGGGAGTTCCACGTCTTCATATACCGTTGCCCACTCTCTCTCATCACCGGTTTTGAGGGGGACATCGAAAATCGTACCATGGTATCAGAGCTAGGCCCCACCCTGTATCTCTATGTGGTCCCGCCGCAACGTAGCTTTTTTTTTTCCCTTCCGATCGAGATCTTCTCCCTTCCTCCGATCGAGAGGCGCTTTGCGTGCGAGCGGGTGTTGAGAATAACCGGTTTTGAGGGGGCACGGGAATCGTAACAAATCACAGGAAAAGCATAAACTGCTACTTCTATGAAACTATGCAACATTGGTATAGTATTATGATCTCATGTAACGCATAAACTCCAAATTCCTCTCAGAAGCAATGCAGCATGCACAATTCGTATGGTATCAAAATCTATAATCTGGGATAAATATGAAACAAAACATCATGCACAATAGTGACTAAATCTATAATTGCTGGGTTGCCCCTTTGCTAGACGGGTGTGGGATCATTTCGAATCTAAAGGTGGCATCTCCTCACCCTAGGACCTTGCGAGCATTGTGGAGTTCTTGGAGGAGAAGGAGAATTCCCACAGGAATAAGGGCACCTTGGGATTTACTAGCAATGGCTATCATTTGGGTCCTCTGGCTAGAGAGGAACAATCGCATCTTCAATGGCAAAGCTTTAGGAGTGGAACATCTTTCTCATTCGGTGTCCTCGATCTTCAGAACATGGATCATACCATGGTCTCACAAACTAGAGGGGGAGGCTCTTTCTTTCTGTAACAATATTTCCTCTTGATTTTTAATAATAACTGGTTGGGGGCTACCTAACCCTCCCTCCTTTAGAAGGGGTTCTCAAAAAAAAAAAAAAACACAAAATCTATAATCTAAGATAAAATTGCAAACCATAAGCAGATTTTATAGAACCAGGGCTGGGCCATATACACCTACCTAACAAAATTAGGCTTTTAAAACAAAACTATAGGGGGAAAAAGTAAAATAAGCCCGAATGAGAAAAATGTGTCATTACTCAAGCTTAATAAATCCAGTATTAATGGCCTTAATACATTATGAAAGCAAATTCTAACTCACTGTTCAAAGGATTAACATCCTAAAAACAACATCAGCAGATAAAAAACAAGACAAGAACCCAAATGAGCAACATGCAGAGGTTTCAAAAACGAAGACAAGAACCCAAATGAGCAGCATACAAGAACCTTATGGAAATGGAACCAGTCATGCAACTGGAACTTCCATCTCTGTACTCTGTAGTCATCATCACCGGCTGAAGCCTTATCAGCTCATCTTCATCCTTTGGATTGTGGCTCGCGACCAGATCCGACAATAGCGTCATGGGGCCCTGCTTTCCCTTTGGGTCCTAGTCCAGCATAATCTTCACCTTGATGCAACCAGGAGAAAAAGGTCAATGGATTCATACTACGATCGTCATGGGGCCCTGCTTTCCCTTTGGGTCCTAGTCCAGCATAATCTTCACCTTGATGCAACCAAGAGAAAAAGGTCAATGGATTCATACTACGACCAATATCTCACTGAAATCTCAAAGAAATCCATCCAATAATAAATTCACAATAAAGCAACTTTAAGAACAGAGAAGCTACTAACCTTTCTCAGAAGAACATGCCTCACTGCTGAGTCGATATATTCCTCAGCTGGCTAACTAAAGGAAATCATGTAGCCATCCTTGAACTTCATGGATTTAGCTCGTTGTTCCCTAAGTTTTCCACTCAGGATGACCTACCAACAACTATATTCATTACAGCCTAGAAATTATAAAGTAATACAAACACACTTTACAAAACGACAGCACACCTCACAGCCCTTGACACCACTCCATGACGAACCTCAATACACCATAGCAGGCCCTGAACCAGAAATAAAAGGTCAGTAAACAGTAGTGGAGCTGAATTTGTAAGTATGTTCTGAAATCAAGATAACTCAAAAAGTCTGAACATAGCAAGTTCATGAAATTATAGGGTATACCACATGACAGGTTCGAATAAAATCAACAGCATAAAGCATGGCTATGCTAGATTGTTCGTTATTCCATAATAACTTAATGCAATAAACTATGTATATCCCACCTCTTGCGCAAGGGTGGAATGAGGCAGATAATCCGATCCACTTCCAACTCTACTTTTAATCAGCAAACAAAATCCAACAGAAAAAAATTGAGTCACATTAAAATCATAATAAAGGTTGGCAAAGTAATTTCAAAGCTAAACCACTACTTATACAAAGGTTCAAATCATAACCGTCTTTTACTTGAAACATCAATCATCAATGGCAAACATAAAGAAGGTTCACAAAAAACATGAACAAATATACCAATTAAGGTGCAAAACTTGGACCTGGATACAACCCGGATACGTTTCTGGCGTATTCAATATGTATCCGGGGCGTATCCGTGTCAGATAAGTATCGGATACGGGAGGCTTGTAGACGTATCTGTGCTTCCTAGTCCATAACCCATAACATAACCAACTAGACAAATACTAGTGTCCCATAATCATCAGTCTTAAAAAGAACCAAAATGCAACATGCCAACATCAAGTCAGAAAATAGAATAGAAGATAATAAGATCCAAAGAAACAAAACAAGTCTAACCTTTCAATTTGCCTTAAGGTCACCAACTGCATCAACATCATCATCCTCCCCATCTCCATCATCAGTGATGAGGATGACTTCGATTTCCGGTTCATCAAGCGAAAGATTGGCAACCTCGACTACACACTCTTGAAAGGATCAAATGCATCACCTCCAACATCCCAAATCTTGGATCAAAAGAGGACCTCGTCAAGAAACGGTTTCCAGAAATGAAGCATTAACTGAAGATTGGATCTCAGAAGGACACAAAGTCGGCAAAAGCAAGTCATAAGTGTAGGAAAAAACCCAGCATGAATGTTCACTAGAATCAACTGTTGCTCGAGAAGTAACTATGGTGTCCAAGGTGGTGATAACTTTTCTGGAAAAGACATCAAGGTAATTTTTAGAACACCCACTTCCTATGGACTTCCCATTCGCATGTTGGAAGTAGTTGGATCATGGATGGCCGTCTATGCTAATTGCTAAAATATGAAAATATCGTTGTCTCATGAACAAACTTAAATAAAAATAGTAATTAAATAAAACATATGGAAATAGACAAAAAAATTACAATACCACATTCAACGGAAGGTTTCGAAGGGGTATGAGGCAAGGCGGTCGACTGCCTGACCACCTATAAGTTCCTAGCCAACAGATTAATTGAAATTGACAAAACAAAAATCAAAACAAACCCGACTTGTATCCCCGTCGTATCCATATCGTATCCTTGCCGTATGCCCACCGTATCCATTTTTAAAAAAATTAGGACTGTCCTCAGTCATATCAGATACATATCCAACCATATCACAACCATATTTGTAAACGATACGGATCAGTTACGGGTACGGAGCCTATTTCGGAGTATCCATGCTTCCTAGATTACTGTCATATTTTAAAAGGCCAAAATTTAAGACCAAAGACTATTCAATGTATGTTCTTAGGTTATGCACAAATTAATAAGGCATATAGACTCCTTGACCTAGATAATAACATAGTCCTTGAGGTTTGAGATGTTGAATTCTTACAAAGACAAGTTCTTTTAACAATATTACTCTAAGGAATCATATGATATTGGGTACGGAATGTTCAAGAGGTGTTACTGAAGATGACGATGAACCTAACTCTAAACCTAAATTGCATATAATTAAACAAGCTACGAAGAAAAATTGTTTGGGACCTAATAATCAAGTTACTCGTATAAAAATCTCCCAGATACCTTTACTGAAGCAATGTTATCCAAAGATGTTCCTTTATAAAAAGAAGCTACCTGAGATGAACTCAATCATTATAACCTAGCTGGGGAGTTGGTCTATCTTCCCAAAACTGCTATACAACTCAGTTGTATGTGAATCTTCAATAGGAATTAGGAAGAGCCAAAGAGGAATCTTGACATGTCTGAAAAAAATATAAAGGTAGGCTAACTAATAAAGTTTTTACTTGGAGGAGTAGTATTGAATACTTCGACACCTGCAACCCTGGGGCCAGAATGTCCATAGTTCGAGCCATAGTTTCCATTACACCAATCTTTAAGATGGTGATCCACTAGTCAAAGTTACAACACAATTTTTGAATGGTGATTTGATTGAGGAGATTCTCATGCTTCGATTTGAGCAATTTATTATGAAAAGATAATAGTCTTAAGTGTTTAAACTTGTGAAGGCAATTTATCGTTTAAACACGCTCCTATGCTACGACACAAGAATATCCAACGTATGAATACTTCGAAATGACTTCACTTATAGCATTTGAAAAGTACGTTTGCACTATGTATTATGTGAGAGGAACACCATAAATCGCATATATGTGTATGATATTGATTATGAGGCATAATTTAGACATTGTATCGGATACAAAGGCATTTATTTTATGCAAATTCAGCATAAACTATCTTGAAAAGTTGATGCCATTCTCCAAATCAAAACTGTGCGATAGAAAAAGGTTCTTATTTTGACCAAATCTCACTTCATAAAGAAGATCCCCAAGGAGTTTGAACACTTTGACTACCTATCTACTAGCACTTCATATGATTATAATAATGTTTTGAAGACCAACAAAGCAAGCCAATTAAAAAACTTGATTATTTAAAAACCATTGATTGATTGATGTGTGCAATGAACAGCACATGACCTACCATTGCCTTAGGAGTGGGAATGCTGTGCAGATTTACAAATAATCCAGTTAAGGCTCATTGGCAAGCTGTTTCAAGAGTACTGCTGGATAACAAATAACCTATGAATTACAGACCGCATTATGTTGGGTTTCCTAAAGTATTAGAAAGGCTTCGTAGGTGTAAGACGACATTCAGATTTGGAAGTCCAAATCCATGAGAATATGTATTCATGTTCATTCTAGGAGGTATTTCTATCTCATGGAAATTAATTAAGTAGACATGCATTTTAACTTCAGCCATAGTGTTCAAATTTATTGAAGTGCCCATTCTAGAGTCCTATTGGATCAGGATTCAGCTGATGGATATGTTTGTGACTTCTTCACATTGTGTCATTATTAGCTCCAAAGCAACTGCAGAAAATATATTATGGAATAGAATGTTCATATCTATTCGAGTACAGCATAACCTTGTGGTGAAGCTTCATGAAAAAGACCTCATCTCAATTATAGATGTACGATCATTAGAGAAGCTTGCTGATCCACTTAGGAAGCGATTAAAACAAAAATTCTATTGAGAAGACATCACAAGGAATGAATTTGGGGCTTGATTTTAATTTGGAGACCTTAATGAGTCTTTCGCCTATTTGAAGGGGTTCCCTAACAAGGAGTACTCACAAAAACCAAGGTAAATACATGCCCTTTAATGTACTAGCTAAAAACAATATCTGGATGTGTTACTTGAGTCCTAATAATAAGGTAGTTATATGGGGTTTGACTTCAAGGTTTCTTCCACTCATGCCTTTATAGGCCATGGATTAGTTACACTAACTGGAGATTCAAACCATCATGACACCTAGTTATGCAAAACGCTTCCTGGATAATTCTCCTATGTTGAAACATACAAAATAAAATGGTATTTTAGAATAGTTTATTCAATTATACAATTTAGCAAAAATTGATTTGAACCTTCTCTTTCAATATATGTTTTACCTAATTTAATCATACATTTGTGAATGACCATCGTGCTTGAACTAATAGGCTTAGATTTTGTGGTAAAGGATAAACATTTTATGATGCTCCTTAGGGATGAATTACTTGGCTATTGTTATGGAGTTTCTTTCCAAGAGTCACATACATGAACTGCGATTCTTGGATATGTCATAGAAGTTGTGTACTTCTATATCAGATGCATGAACCTTGATCATGCATATGAGTACTAAATATGGAATATGGCTCTAAAAATTACATAAATTAACCTCAACTCTTGTGTATTTATGAAGATGATTCTTAAGTCTTGTAAATGAACCTTAAAGGTGTTGTGACAATTAAAAGTCAGATACATGTGCCTTGACTCTTAAAATACTGATGAGTTATAAAGGTGATGTGATATTGTAAGAGTCACATGCATTCTTCTCGACTCTTATCGTACTTGTGCCTAACATGGCTATAAAAGAGCTGCAAGATCCAATGAGGGGCACTGTCAAATCCTTCATCAATATTGTGTTTGCACTAGAGTGCATCAAAGTCAGTTTGTTCAAAGCCATCATAATACAAGTTCAAGCCAATGGGTAATCCAACTGTTTATGATTGAAAATGGCCAAGAATGTGTGATTGCTTGGCTAGATTTTGCACAAGTCCTGAAAAAACGTCAAGATCAGGTGAATGAGGATGTGGTTCGACCATGTATGCACGCTAATCATATTTCTTGTTGTTGTTGGGAGAAATCCCTACTTGAACCTTGCAATAGAGGAAGTAATATCAATTTTCACAAGTCGACAATGTTCTAAAAAGCGCTAGGCGGACCTAGGGCTGTGGGGGAGTTCCAATGTGGCAAGGCGGAAGGCGGTCGCCTTAGCATGTGGCCATATATTGAGGCACTTGGAATTTTATCACTTATTATATTTAGAATTTATATGACTATTATGTTGTTAATGTCATCATTCTTTTAGGTGTTCAAAATGAGCTATATGAGCCACTTTCATCCTTCTTTCAAGTGGTGTAGTTGGCCAAGGGTGTCACACTACAAATAGCAATACAATAGTGTAAGAGCTGAAGAAGGAAAAGGACAAAAAGAAGAAAAGGAAGAAGGAGAAGAAGGGAGAAAGAAATTCAAATTAGCTGGTTTCGATAGTCACATCGATGACACATTATCTTTGGACACCGAAGAAAGCGATCACAACTTATACTGTGTGCTCTGACGCCCAAAACGCCTAGATGGTTGATGGCCACCCGAACCGCTTTTTAGAAAAATGTAAGGCATATTTCATTCTTGTACACCAAAATCAACTTGTGGAGCAATGCTTATTGTTAAGAAATTATACACGACCTTTTTGCAAGATCGTGCTATGCGAGCACAAAGCCACCTCTATAAAAAATACTTCTACCAACTAGTGGAAGGGTTCATGTCAGAATTGTACCCAAGAATAACAAGAGGGATGGTCGATATGCAATCTTGGTCAAAAAGTAATCCGAGCACTTGCTTTAGACTGCTTCTCTTAAATTGATCCTAGGCTTTACAGAAATTAATTAAGACAATTGTTCGCAAATGCCGTACTTTTATCACATGCACTTGGATTATATTTGGATTCAACTTATGTTATGATGGAACGCAACAAATTGAATTTGGTGCAGTATAATGGAAGAATGACTATGGAAAAGGTTTGACTATTATGCCCTCTCATAGGCTTCTTCCTTTTATAGCCACATTTTATCGGTCAAGACTCAACGTGCATGCATGAGCCTCTTAGAATGCTACACCACTTTATGATTTTTGTTGATATTCAGAGAGTCAATATACATGTATGTGATACTTAAACTACCACATCACCTTTAAAGATCATGTACAACAATCAACTCCTTCTTTATACTCATGTACATGATAAAGGTTCATTCATGCGACCCTTAAAATCTCAAATATTTATAGCTCATAATTGTGCTAAGTAACTTATCCTTTAAGAGTAATGTAAGATCATGACAAAGTCAATGCCCAAAATCCTATTAATTGAAGCCCAATAGCCCATTCACACGTATATGATTAAATTAGGAGAAACACTTTAGGAAAGACATGATTCAAATTAAGTCCATTCCATATATAATGGATAATAAACTAATTTAGACACCATTTTACTTTAAAACTATATTAATATATCAACAATTCACCACATGTTTCCAAATAGAAACTGTATCCAAGATATTGTACATAACATAAAGATGTTTCAAAGACTTGAATCTTTAGTTAGTTTATCTGATTACTAAATTACAAACGTCTGAGAAGTTGAAACTTGAACTCAACATCACATGTAATAATTTGGTCATCAACACACACACACAACACATTCAGGTGTACCCATAGTTGCCTGCAACTACACAAGCTGCTAAACAATCTTATAAACATCAAATAGAAATATACTTATTTTCTGCAACTACACAAGCTGCTAAACAATCTTGGTGCTAGAAAATCATATGCATCAACTATGGAATGTCCATCAATATGGTTTTAGATACAATCATGAGTCAGCTCCAACCGTACTACTGGCATTGTTACAAACTTGATGGTAGAAGTTGCAATGCTTGCCTGCTTCTTTGATTTCCATAAAAAGGCAAAACTTCCTATAGTAAAAACAAACCTACTTGTAATATGGACACACTCGGATTTGGATTCCAATCTTCATCTGTGAAGACTACCAACATCATAAGAAAACCAACATAATACAGACAGTAATCCACAATTCATTTGTTTGCAGAAAAAAAAAATCACAATTCATTTGAGATATCTTCGAGGCCATGAACTAACATGCAAATGACCCCTCTACTTGGGTTACAACCAAATATCAAATTGTCGATTATTTGTGCACACTCAAGTTGTCTAATTAGCTTCCCTTCATCAGTCTTCAAGACTTCAACCCAATATTATAATCATATAAGAGTTCTACTAGGAAGGACATAAAAAGTGGTTAAGCTTCTTGAAGATCTTCTCAATAAAATGAGATTGGATTGGGATAAGAGCATTTTATCTTCTCAAGATTTTGAACCCAAGAATCATATAAGAATATCCAATATACTTCATAAAGAATCTAGATAAAAAATGCCATCACTTCCCATAATCAACATATCATCCACAAGTAACCATATAATGATGTTCCTCTCTCCATATAGATTTAGTGTACACAAAGTTGTCATTTTATCTTACGATGAAGCCATAAGAAAGCATCAACTAAGCAAGACCATAGTTTATGAGCTACATTTAGCCTATAAAGTTACTTCTACGATCTTGCAAATACAAATCCTTCCAACTGATGTATGTGAATATCCTCGGCCAATCTCAATCCATTCAAAACTGTTTACATCAAATTGGTGGATTACCATTTTAAAGATGGAGGCAATGGTGATTGTTAAGATGTATTAGTGTATATACATACACTTAGGGTATATATGACTCACATTGTATTCACCTTATATTGGCAATTGGCCTAATGAGAGATTCATTCTATTCTCTCCCCAAACCCTAGCTCTCCTTCTCTCTCTCCCTTTCTCTCTTCTTCTCTTCCTCTAGGGTTTGTCACATGGTATCAAAGCAAGGTTGATCGCCAGCGTCGTCAACGGCTCCCTTGTCTCCTCGCGATCAGATCCTCCCTGCAATTAGATCTCCGATCAGATCTGCCCAGCCCGCGTCCGCACTGCCCGCGCTCCGTCCGGCGTCCGCACCCCGCGCGCTCTGTCCGGCGTCCGCACCGCCCGCGCTCCGTCCGGCGTCCGGCGTCCTCACCCCGCGAGCCTCGCGCCCGCACCTGATCGCGATCCGCCTGCCCCGCACCTCTGCTTCTCTCCCGCGAGCCTGATCTCTCCCGCGAGCCTTGCGCCCGCACCTCTGTCTGATCTGCAAGATCTGATCCCGATACGTCCTCAAGTCATCATCCATGTCTTCGACTTCTTCGATGACGACTCCGCCGTCTCCTTCGGTGCCTCCCTATGAGATTCCACGGGATTTCCTCCCGTTCGCCACCGACTTTCTTCTCCAAGAGGCCTCCGACTGGCTGGCATGGTCCGCTACGGTGGAATCCACTCTTGAGGGTCGCAATCTTCGAGGACATCTTGCTGGCTCCTCCACGCTTTCTGCTTCCGATGCAGAATACGGTCCCTGGCGCCTTCGCGATCAGCGCATCAAGGCCTACCTTGTTGCGTCTGTGGACCGTTCTCTTCGCCGGGACATGGTTGGACTTGCTTCTTCTGCAGCGATTTGGGGTCATCTCACTGCTCGCTTTGTTGAGAAGAGTGGAGCACGTGAGTATCAGCTTCTCACACAGGCCCAGTCGGCACAGCAGGGAGAGTTGACGGTCCAACAGTTTTACTATCAAATGCGCTCCTATTGGCATGATCTTCAGGATCTTGCTCCCTTTCCTGACCCGTCCCGTGCTGTCGAGTATCAGCTCTACCGGGAGCGCCTTCAGCTCTATCAGCTATTTGCTGCCCTACGACCAGAGTTCAGTGCTCTGGCAGGTCAGCTTCTTCACCGGGACAGCCTTCCTCGTCTTGATGAGGCTGTGGCTGAGCTGGTCGCTGAAGAGACTCGTCTGCGTACTCTTGCCTCCAGGGCCTTACCTCTTCCATCCGGTCTTCAGGGTGTTCTTGCTGCTGCTCCGCCGCCGGTCTCAGGCCCACCAGCTATTGCCTCCCATGGTAGACCGTTTTGCACTCACTGTCAGACACCGGGCCACTTCGTGGACACTTGCTTCTCACTTCATCCAGAGAAGTGTCCTACCTACAGAGATCGAGGTCGAGGACGAGCTCGAGGTCGTGGTCGCCCTGTTCCTACTGCTGCTGCTGCCTCTTCCGTCACAGCTGGCGATCTACAGTCTATTCGTGAAGAACTAGCTCAGCTTAGACTTTCTCAGCAGTCTGCCACTACTCCTGGACCTTCCAGCTCCTCAGCCTTCTCTGCCTCTTCTGGTAGTCCCACCGTTTGGATACTGGATTCGGGCGCCTCACACCACATGACTCCGGATGCCTCCTTGCTCACTGCCTATCAGCCTGCGCCACACCTGCCACCGATCCACACTGCAGATGGTTCTCGCCTAGCCATCTCACAGTCTGGATCCATTACTTCAGCCTCCGCCCCTGCTTGCAATCTCTCCTTATCCTCTGTGCTTCATGCTCCCACACTCCACATGCACCTGATTTCTGTTAGTGCTTTGTGTGACTCTGGCTGCTCTGTGACATTTACCCCTTCCGCTTGTTCTGTGCAGGATCTGCGTACTGGCCGACCGATTGGAGCAGGTCGTAGGGCAGGCGGGCTCTACCAGATGGAGTTTCTTCACTCTTTGGATCCGCCATCATCTGGGTTTTGTGGAGTTGTCTCTCCTAATGCCGACCTGTGGCATAGGAGACTAGGTCATGTGTCGGAACCGCGACTTAAGAGATTACTCCATTCTGGAGCTCTAGGTCGTGGTCCTTTTTCATCTTTATCTACTTGTACTGGCTGCAAGCTCGCAAAAGCTGCTGCCCTTCCCTTTTCATCCAGTACTTCTCAGAGCTCTGCTCCTTTTGATCTTGTTCACTCTGATATCTGGGGCCCCTCTCCTCTCCCTTCTATGACTGGGTATTTATATTATATCTCGTTTGTGGATGATTATAGTCGCTACACGTGGGTCTACCTTCTTCGCCGTCGATCGGATATCCTCCAAGTCTATAAGGACTTCACCTCCATGATTCACACGTAGTTTAGTCGGTGCATCAAGATCTTTCGATCTGACTGTGCCCTTGAGTATTTATCTACCGCTATGCGCAGCCTTATTCAGTCCCATGGGACTATTTTTCAGCACTCGTGTCCTCACATCCATGAGCAGAATGGTGTTGCTGAGCGCAAGCATCGCCATATTCTTGCGACTACTCGTGCTCTCCTTATTTCTGGTTCTGTTCCTCGGCGCTTCTGGGCTGAGGCTCTCCTCACCTCCGTCCAGCTCATTAACATCACTCCTTCGTCAGTTCTTCCAGACGACTTATCTCCTCATGAGCGTCTCCTCTCTACCACTCCTGACTACAGCCCTCTTCGCACTTTTGGGTGCACATGTTTTGTTCTTCTTCCTCTCCATGAGCGCACAAAGCTGTCTGCTCAGGCAGCTAAGTGCATCCTTCTTGGGATCAGCACTGAGCACAAGGGATACCGCTGCTATGACCCTGTTGCTCATCGCTTGCGTATCTCTCGACACGTCTCCTTTGTCGAGGATACCCCTACTACTCTCCTGAAGCTCAGGATCTCACCTTTCTCGAGGTTTCTTCTCCTGCACCCTCGACACCTATGCCTCCCTCGTCGGCTCCTTCCCCACCACCAGCTCCCTCGGCACCATTGGCTCCTTTGCCAGTTGGTTCCCCAGCCTCTCCAGGGGACTCCTCCGAGGCTTCCTTCTCTGTGCCTATGCCTCTCTCTCCTCCCCGGGTTGTCTCTCCATTTCCTCAGGTCTACTCTCGCCGGCCTACCCCTATGTCTCCGGGTCCTTCCTTCTCACCGGATGCCGGCTCTCCTGCTGTTGAGGTTCCTCCTAGTCTTTCGCCTCCTGTGCCTGCTCCGTCATTGCCAGTCGTGGATCCAGGCCCGCCTCGCTACCCTCAGCGCCAGCATCACCCGCCTGACCGTTTTAGCCACGACACTGGGCCTCCTGATCGTTTTGGTTTTGCCTCTGTCTGCAGTTACTCGCCTCAGTTTACTGCCTTTCTTACTGCTGTGCACGCAGATCAGGAGCCCCGATCTTACTCTGAGGCAGTCCAGTTTCCTCAGTGGCGTCAGGCTATGGATGAGGAGTTTCAGGCCTTTCAGCAGACCCAGACCTGGGATGTTGTCCCTCTGCCCCCTGGCGTTGTGCCTGTCAGCTGCAAGTGGATTTATAAGGTCAAGCATCGCCCTGATGGATCCATTGAGCGTCACAAGGCTCGGGTGGTGGCTCGTGGCTTTACTCAAAGAGTATGGCGTTGACTATGAGGAGACGTTTGCTCCGGTGGCTCAGATGACCACTGTTCGCACTCTTCTGGCGGTTGCAGCTGTTCATCGATGGACCCTTCTTCAGATGGACGTGAAAAATGACTTTCTTCACGGTGACCTGTCTGAGACTGTCTACATGGATCCTCCTCCTGGTCTCCGTGTTCCTTCTCAGCACGTGTGTCGTCTTCGTCGGGCCATTTATGGGCTCAAGCAAGCTCCTCGTGCCTGGTTTGAGCGGTTCCGCCGTGCTGTCAGGGAACTTGGTTACTCAGAGAGCAGTCAGGACCACTCTCTGTTTGTCCGATCGTCCCCGCAGGGCCGGGCGATTCTACTGTTATACGTGGACGACATGATCATCACTGGAGATGACTCTGCTGCGATTGCTAGTCTTCAGCAGCACTTGAGGAACCAATTTCAGATGAAGGATTTGGGCACGCTTCGCTACTTTCTTGGTCTTGAGGTAGCATACAGTGCAGATGGCATTCTGCTCTCTCAGCAGAAGTACCTTTCAGACATCCTTAGTCGTGCTGCCCTCACAGATAACCGCACAGTAGACACCCCTCTTGAGCTTCACTCGAAGCTAAGTCCTACAGATGGAGTTCCTCTTTCAGATCCCACTCGGTACAGGCAGATTGTGGGACAGCTCGTCTATCTCTGCATCACTCGGCCTGACATTGCACACGCTGTCAGCATTGTCAGTCAGTTTGTTGCAGCTCCACACTCAGTTCACTACGGTGCTCTTCTTCGGATCCTCCGGTACCTCAGAGGGACAGTTACTCGCTCTTTGTTTCTGTCGTCGTCCTCCTCTCTCAGACTTCGAGCCTACTCAAATGCAGACTGGGCTGGAGATCCGACTACACGCCGCTCCACCACTGGTTACTGTTTGTTTCTTGGCGATTATTTGATCTCCTGGCGCAGCAAGAAGCAGAAAGTGGTGTCTCTCTCTAGTATTGAGGCTGAGTACAGGGCTATGGCCTCCACGACTAAGGAGATAGTTCACCTTCGACGTCTCCTCAGTGATCTTGGTGTTGCTTTCTCCGAGCCTACTCCACTTCACTGTGATAACCGGAGTGCTATTCAGCTTGCTAGCAATCCGATTTTTCATGAAAGGACAAAGCACATCGAGATTGACTGTCACTTCGTCCGACAGGAGTATGAGGCCAGGACAATCTCTCTACCTTTCACTCCCTCAGCAGAGCAGATCGCAGACTTCTTCACGAAGTCACATCCTACACCTCGTTTTCGGTCTTTGATTGCCAAACTCTTGGTGCATGATCCACCCTGAGTTTGAGGGGGGGTGTTAAGATGTATTAGTGTATATACATACACTTAGGGTATATATGACTCACATTGTATTCACCTTATATTGGCAATTGGCCTAATGAGAGATTCATTCTATTCTCTCCCCAAACCCTAGCTCTCCTTCTCTCTCTCCCTTTCTCTCTTCCTCTCTTCCTCTAGGGTTTGTCACAGTGATTAAGGCTTGACTTGTAGCATTCTTGATGCAGGAGAGAGTGATCAAGAAATCAGCACCTTTCTCTAAGTGAAGGGTTTAGCAACCAATCTACATTTAGATCTCTCTATAAAGATATCAGGATTCATCTTCCAATTGAAGAACGACTTACAACTAATTGGTTTGGCACCTTTAGATCAACCAGATCCCAAGACCCCCCCACCCCGCGCTCGCGCTCGTGCCTCTTCCTTCTACAGTAGGTAATTTCAAGCTCAGTGCTTCTACAACCTATTCGGACCGAGTGCACTATAGTGGTACTCAGCCACCATTGATCACTTGGCCTCTGCGGGCCGAATGGACTGTAGGAGCACCCGACCTCCAATGGCCGAATGAGATGCAGAGGGGATCAGACTCCAATAACAGTCATTGTTTTAGATGGAGGAGGAAGAAAAATAGGAAGGAGTAAGAGGGACGGAGGGAGGGAGGAGAGAGGAAGGAGGAGGGAGGGGGATGACGGAGACGGGCTATGGCATGTACATGACCGGTAATGACGGCGGTGGGCATGGGTTGCCCTTAGCAATAGGGCTGGTTCGCGGCGGGAGCTTATTGGGTATATTAAAAATATGACTAAAGGTCTATAACTATTTCAACCCTGAGTTGTCCTTTTCTATGACTCATATTCCAGTGTAATCTGTCAAGGGGTCAAACAAAAAAATCCCTATTTCTTCCCTCACCCGAAAATAAATATTAAATAAAGATAAATTAGAAATGAAAGCCCCTTTCTTGCATTTTTCTGTTTGCTAGAATTTTTTCTTGGAGTGGAGGTGACCTAAGATACTTGGCTAGGAGAAAACCTTAAGATTAGAAGCCTAGAGTTCCTCCTCATGGACAATATATAGCAACCAGAATATATTTTGATTGGTGTTTTTATATCAAACGAGACAATCTTCTACATGTGAATTTCTTCATGATTCTCTTCTTCATTGGGCCTCTCGTAAACTTGTTAACAACTCTACTACGAGTTTTTTGCTTTCTGTACATAAATTAGTAGCATTATTTTTGGGTTTGACTATGGGGGGAGCTCTTAGGTGTAATGTGCTGATTTCTGCTGTGTTTTGTGCAGAAATCAGCAGTTTTGTTTTTGGTTTGACTATGGGCGCACTTAGGTGTTTCTCCACCCTTGAGGTTGTAATTTTTGACTGATAGTGAATATTATTTATTACCTTTCAAAAAAAAAAAGGTTTTTGCTTTTCTCACATTCATTTTCAGATGACTGGACAATTACCTAGATAACATTCTTTTCTTTCGGCAAATTAGGTATAGGTCCTTAACTATTTTCCAATATTAGCCGCAGGACACCATAATTTGCTATATTAGCTAAGGTCCCTACAGGTATACATTTGTCTCTAGGAAAAGTATATATTTGTCTTCAGAAACAATATACATTTGTTTCAAAAAGAGTATATATTCATCTTTAGAACAAGTATATATTTGTCGGGAGGGCCTTGAGCTATATTTCGAAATTAACGTGTTCTGCAACTAAAAGTCATCTCTCAAAAAGGACTTCTGTCAAATTTCCCCCTTTTATTTTTCCTTTTTTGAGAGGTGATAAAATTGAATAAAAAATGCGGGTGAAAGAGGGAACAAAGGGAGGGGGAGCCTAGGTACTAAACACAGAATATCAGACCCTAAAGATAGTAGACCAACATGGTAGCTATCTAAAGGTTCTATACTCTAAAACACATCAAAGGCCTAAAAAAGCAAAAAGGCCACTAAAACAGGGCCTAAACACCTGGCCAACAATACATAACAAAACGGCTAAACACTATGGGCCACAAACAAAACAACCCACAGAAGAATGAAATCTTAAGCCTTAGAAGCAACAACTCCCAAGTCTTCAGGCTTCTCCCACACATTCAGCATAACAGACCTCAGGATCAAGAGGGTTCCAACATCTCCACAAAAGCACTTGAGCAACATATCTGCAAATTATGAAGTGCCCACATCAAGAGGGTGCAAACATCCATGAGAGACAATTAATTGTTTGGGAGCAAGAAATTATTCAAGAAGCTTCAGCTCACAATCAGAACACAGGTAAATTAACTGCTCAACCATGAGCCATATAAAGAATTGAATGCTAAGGGCATAAAATAAGTCAATAGACCATAATTTTATCTGCAACTAACAAATCCTTCCTTGGCATTCAAATTCACAACTTTAGATTCTTCATGGAGAAGTCCTTAATTTTGCAAAAAAAAAATAAAAAAATTGTATATCATGGAGATATAATCAAACAAAGAATGAACCAATTTGATCGATCATCCTAGCTTATCGATCGAAACTGGGGAGAGAGACGGTACTGGGCAATGAGAGACTGGGGAAGACGTCATCGAGGTTTTCCTGGATGACCTTGGGCCTCCGCTTGGGATAGCGAGGCGGCTTGGACCTCGTAAAGGCGTACAAATCCGCCTCGATTTGCTCCCTCGTCAGCATGATAGAGAACCCCGACGTCTTCACTTTGCCCTTGGTCTCCTTGGATCTGGACCGCAGGAAAAACGAGGTGCTGGGCACGCGAACAGAGCTCGGCCCGGCAATCTCTGTCGGATCCCTGACTTCCGGCGTCGTTCTGAGATTCCGTTGAACCTCTGGAGAGGGCGGATTGCCTCGTTTTTCCTCCTTGCCATCCGGAGTGGCGGTCAGATTCCGGTGCTCCTCGGGGGCTAGGGCGAGAGGGGAGGCAGGTGGTGCGGCCTCCTCCTTGCCGTGGCCGCTGTAGGGTAAGCGAATCACATGCTTCTGGCGAGGGGGAGGAGGGGGCGGAGAGGGTTCAGAGGTGAGGACGGTGTCCTCCAACATGCAGCGGAGCAATTGGGTGCTGCCCCACGATGGGAGCTCGAATGGCGTCGAGAAGTTGTAGCGTGCCGCCTTGGGCGGTCGATCGGCCTCCGACAACCTCAACAACTTCATCACCTCAATCGATCGATTACAGAGAGAGAGAGAGAGAGAGAGAGAGAGAGAGAGAGAGAGAGAGAGAGGTTGAAAGGGGGGACGATAGAGCTCTAAGCCGTCGCCAACAAAATCCCTCTTTTCTTTTGTTCTTTCTTTTCGAACGCTGGGTAGGGTTTTATATTAGACCAATATCTGCTAAAATACGCAGGGGCGGCAGGGCGGATCGACGGAGGCGGCTTGGGTGCTGATCTGGCCCGCCCAGTCGACCCAATGAGTCGTCGGGAGGGCTTCAGACTCCGGATGGATGAAGGATTCACGCGGGAAGACGTTCGTTTTTCTTCAGAGACAGCTGAACAGCGGAAACAGCAGACGGCCATATCTTTCAATATAAATACGACACGTGTGTTATATGGTGTAGGGGCAAGAGCGAGAATTTGGTGTACAGCGATCACCAGGAAAAAAGAAGGAAGAGTTGGTAAAAATTCCTTTTAAGGAGCTGCTTTTCAAATTTTTAGTCTAAACTAACTCGGTGGATGAAATTAATTATTCTTCACTGTAATTTAAATTTTTATTTGAATACCATCGAACATATACAGTGAACGAAATTATCCTTCACTGCAGTTTAAACAAATAGTTGCAGTCTTAAAAAATACAACGGACGAAATTACCCTTCACTGCAATTCAAATTTTCATCTGAATGCCACCGAACCATCTCCAGTGCTCGTCGTCGCCGTCGGACTTGCTTGCCGCCACCGTTGAACCTGCACACCACCACCGAACCACCGAATGCCGCTAGAACTGCTCGTTGCCGCCGAACCAAACCTAAACCTAGCCCAAACCTTAAGATCTATAGGACATGGGATAAACCCTAGACCTAGGAACCTCAACCGAACCACTGCCGCTGGAGCTGATCGCCGTTGCCGCTACCTCTGTTACTCGCTGCCTCCGCTTTTGCTGCTAGTTGCTGTCGTCGCCTTTGCTGCTCGCCGCTGACGCCGTTGCCTCTACTACTCGCCATTGCTGTCGTCGCCTTAGAGCTCACGCTCGGGAGGAAGATGAGAGTAAGAGAGCAGGTGAGGATATTTTTCTGATGAAAATCAGGGACCTCACCTTAAATGCAAAAGTTGTCTGTCCTGCAGCTACCGGCAATATGTTGTTAGGGACCTTAGCCACATTACCCCAAAAAGAAGGGTCCAACTGTTGTATAAGATGTGGTCTAGGGCATGTAAAAACTTGGTTGATTAATAAATGGGTTGAAGTTTTGCTTTATGGTGCGTATCTTTGTACGTGTTCTATGTACAGGAGTTAAAGAGCCATGGCTATATAGTAGTTTATTTGAGTGGGAGACCCAGTGGATTGGTCCTATAAACCTAAATAATTCGCAGCTCTGATTAGGGTTGGTCGCCCTATCAGGTTAAACTGTTGAAATAACAGAGCATGGGTCTATCTACCATGGTCATTGCTAGGCACAATGTCTGTGGTCGAACGGAACCAACACAGTGCACAGATCGGTATGCAGACATCGGTGCATATAACTGTGTTTCTGCTTAGGATAATCGGTCCTAAACCATGAGGAACCGTGACCGGTGGACAAACTAGTTGCAGGTAACTTTGGTTCACCAACGCATGAGGGATCTAACCACGACCCAATACCACGGTGCGCTGGGTTACCGGGCTGTCATTGCATTGGCATGCCACTCCTGCATGCCATCCACATCCCTATCGGGAGGTGAGTTCCTTGGTCTGATAAACACCGCACTAAACCCAGACCTGGTGGTTAATAGTTGAGTTGTTAACCGGATCCGGTTGCTTGGCCAAAGCGACCAGAGGTGCGATGTGATGATCAACCTAGAAGGAACCTAGTCAGATGGTCACTCGAGTTTAACGGTGCTCTCCACCGCTCGAGTGACACATGGCACCTAGTGGAGGGATATCGCATTACCAATACTAAGCAGAGAGTAGGGGTATGCGAAAGAGCGTAATAAGTCTAGGATTGGAGTGCAGCCTGCGTCACACTCTGGGTGGCCACGTAGGTTAACCAGGCCAGAGGATTGACGGAGACACTTGCGTAGTGTGTCGATCGGGCCCGATTGGAAGCCATGATCTCTAGTCCCTGAAGGTTCCACCCTATCCACAATCTTGTCAGACTTTTACTTTCTCCTAGCCTCACTACATAAGTAGAGTTGAAGAAAATATGCCATAACCACCCCACATTACATGAGTGCATCGCACTAGAGCATGGAAGATGCGCAAGACTGAGTGCGTTCATTAGGGGGCAGCCCCAGAGTGTTGTAGAAATACACGACCTCACTTTAACATCGCATAGGGTCAGTTCATGTGTGCACATTCACATTAGAGCACGGGATGATTGTTTAGTGACTTTTACTTAGGGGCACTCCACGGTTTACTAAGGGCACCCCAGTGAATAGTAAAATCACTATTCACTGACCCAAAGTGTGATGACTAAGTGTGGATTAATGCCCTAATTATTAGGGTGCATTATCGAGCACGAAAAATGGACCATGCATGCTCCCGAATTAGGTGATCGGCTATTAGGTGCATGGGGGGTATTTTGGTCATATCAAAATGTCCCGCATGCCCTAATAGGCTGGACACCCTATTAGGGTTTGTGCATGGCGCCGTCATCTCTTTAAGCAAGGGATGATGAATATTTGAATATTCAAATTTCCCTCCCCCTTGATTTTAGGGATGAGATAAGGTAGGGTTACAAGGAGATGAGAGAGAGAGAGAGAGAGAGAGAGAGAGAGAGAGAGAGAGAGAGAGAGAGAGAGAGAGAGAGAGAGAGAGAGAAAGGGAGATCGATAAAAAAAAGGGGGTGCAATTCCCGAGGCAAGCCTCACGTTTTTCCTGTGAAAAACCCATCCCCCCAGATAATTGAAAATGGTCAATCATCCCCTATTTTATGCAAATTCTCTGACTTCTCTGGTTCTCTCTCTCTATGAGTCTCTCGAAAAAACAGAGAAAGCTCTCTCTCTCTCTCTCACCTCTTCATCTCTTGAGAGTTTGTGAGATCTAGAATAGGAGAGGGCTAGCATCCTGAGGCACTCAGAAATCCGAGTGCTAGGGTTTGGCATGATTGCAAGACAGGGTGAACTCGAAGAGAACCATCGCTCAAGCTCGTGGATACTTCCTTCATCATCAACCTTGTAGATTGACATCGCAGTGCTAAATCCCACACGAAGGTATATACTATTTAAATTCCTAGGTCTTTGATCTTGCATGCATGTTTACCTATAATGTTAGATTCGGTAGAAGACCGTAGGGGGTTCGATCCAGTTTTGTTCATTTATAGCGTAAATGTTAGATTCAGATGAAAATTTTAATATAGATCGCACAACAAATCGATCATCGGGGATCGAATCCGACTTCTGCTGCACCTCCGATTCCATTCCAACACTAACTAGGGGTGGCAATCGGTCGGGTTCGGGTCAGACCCTACCCCTATCCATACCCATATCCATTCGGGTATGGGAGGGTCCATACCAGACCCATACCCATTTGGTTAGAAGAGGGTCCATACCCGATCCATGCCCAATCGGGTTTAAGGTATGAATTGGATATAATTTTGTTTATTTTTCTCCATCATATATTCAATAACTAATAAGAAACCCGGGCAATGCCCGAATGAACTTGATGCACGCCACTTGTCACATACGACATCATAGCCGTCCGAAGAAGTGTGCAAGCTGGAGTGAGTGTGATTCACTCGTCCTGGTGTGATTTATTTGTTAGAGAGAGAGATAATACTAATGGTTTTCCTAATTAAATGCTATTGAATGAGTATTTATCATCTTTATAATAGCTTTTTAATAGGATTTATAAGAGAGCCACGTTTACACATGGGAGAAGGATTCTGGCTCTTCAAAAGTGGTCCACTTATCATAACACTGGAGAGAGGGCTCCATTTTAGTAAGAGACCGGACAATGCCTAGATAAACTTGATGCACACCACTTGGCACATACGACATCACATCCATCCAAAGAAGTGTGCAATCTTGAGTGAGTTTGATTCACTTGTCACTTGTTAGATCGAGTGATATATAGTACTAATGATTTTTCTAATTAAATCAAATGACCATTAAATACCATTGAATATGTATTTATCATATTTGTAGTAGAGTTTTAATAGGATTTATGAGAGAGAGCCGTGTTCACACATGAAAGAAGGATTCTAACTCTTCAAAAGAGATCCACGTGTCACAATACGAGAGACATGATTCCATTTTAGTATTATACTAGTATAAAACCCGGACAATGCTCGAATGAACTTGATGCACGCCACTTAGCACAAATGACATCGCAGCCATCCAAAAAAATATGCAAATCTAGAGTGATTGTGATTCACTCATCTGGGTGTTATTCACTTGTTACAAAGAGAAAGAAAATAATACTAATGATTTTGTAATTAACATCAAATGACCATTAAATATCATTACATGAGTATTTATCATCTTTACAATAGGTTTTTAATAGGATTTATGAGAGAGAGCTATGAGAGAGAGCCGTGTTCACACATGGGAAAAGATTATGGCTCTTTTAAAGTGGTCCATGTGTCACAACACAGGAGAAAAGCTTCCATTTTAGTATTATACTAGTAAGAAACCCGGGCAATGCCCGAATGTGTTTGATGCACGCCATTTGACAAAGACGACATCACAACTGTTCAAAAAAGTGTAAAATTTGAAGTGAGTGTGATTCACTTGTTAGAGAGAGAGAGATTAACATCAAATGACCATTAAATATCATTGAATGAAAATTCATCATCTTTATGATGGGTTTTTAAATGGATTTAAAAAGGAGCTGCGTTCACACACGGAAGAAGAATTCTAACTTTTTAAATGACGTCCACGTGTCACAACACGGGAACTCTTTAAAAGGCGTCCACGTGTCACAACACGGGAGAGAGGCTTTTATTTTAGTATATAGTATAGACTACTAGTAAGAAACCATTAACATCAAATGACCATTAAATGTCATTGAATGAAAATTTATCATCTTTATGGTATGTTTTTAAATGGATTTATAAGAGAGCCGCTTTCACACACGGAAGAAGAATTCTAGCTCTTTAAAAAACGTCCACATGTTACAACATGGGAGAGAGGCTTCCATTTTAGTATAGATATATCAATTAGATTAGACTATTAGATTTGAGGAGAGAAATCAAGGTATCACAATGCAATGTTACGAAGCTCTGTTGGTTTCTTATTACAATGGTTTTAGTAGAGTACATGTTTGGGTAGGGATATGGGTTCAGTTAGAATTTGGGTATATGACCATGAGTTTGGAGTCGAATTGTATTACCTATAGTATACACAAGCTAGAGGGACAATCAGGTTTCAGGTATGGGTATTGAGGTACCATACCCAAAAGTTAATTGTGTTGAGTTCCTATACCCATACCCTACGCAAACTATGTTTCGGGTATAAAATTTGTAAGTATATACCCAATGTTTTGGATTTTGGTATTCGGAGTCCATTGTCACCCCTAGGTCCAACCAAAAAATAGAAGAAAAAAAAAGGGAAACTTAGGGGGTGTTTGGCATGCGGAACAACTATTCCGCTTGATCTTCATCCAGTAGAGCGTATTCCCGTCAATAGCCAAATCTAGTGTAAATTCGATGGTTTAGCGAGCGGTTGGAAGAGAAACACATGGAGCGATGATTTCTCGTTCCTAACTCTTCATTCCGGCGGAACAAATACTAGTCATTATTTTTAAAATCCGGAACCGGAATAGAACGGGCGATACCTATTAATGCCAAACACCCCCTTATTGAACGGTCCTTAACAAAAGATCGGTTTAAGAGTTTAACTGCAAACGAGCCTACCCGAGCCGAGTTTTCGTCTGTATGAGCTTGCTCATTTATTAAACGAGCCTAAACATAAGGCTAGCTTGGGCTTGGCTCGTTTAATGATCGAGTCGAGCCGAGCCGAGCCGAGCTTTGATCTTCTTGAGCTTGGCTCGTTTATTAAACGAGCTAGCCTAAACTTCAGGCATGGCTTCACTCAATTAATGATAAAACGGTCCCTTATCGAGCTTGTACCCTAATGTCGAAAGCCTAGACTATATACGTTAGGCCTATTCAAGCCATTTAGGAGCCTATTCACGAGCCTACTCACAAGCTTGCTCATGAGTCCTAAACAAGCATGTTTCCGAGCCCAGTCAAGCCGAGCTTTGGTCTGCTTGAGCTTGACTTGTCTATTAAAGAAGCCTAAACTCTAGGCTTGTGCTTGGCTTGACTAGTAACCAAACGAACTCGAGCGTAGGGATGGCAACAGGTTGGGTTTGGGATGGGTCGGGCCATCCCGATCCCATCCCGCTAAGGAATATCTTATCCCAAACTTGTCCCAAATTAACCTGTGTTGGGTTTGAATGATCAATTCCAAACCCATCCCACTCAAACTAGTAAAAACCCAAACCTGTCCTGTCCCATCCCAATTATGTTTATGCATGACAAGTCCAAATTAGTTGATTATATTTTGAACTAAACTCATTTCGTTAAGAGAATCAATGAACATATTGAGAACTAAATTAATTATAACATAAAACAACAGTTTTTATGTTTTTGTTAAACATATATCCATTGAATGAATTAAACAGATGCGCTACAATGAAAATGTATAACTTACTACAAGTTTACAACCAGTTAAACAAAAGGCATGAGTTGTATTATCTTCTTAACTACAGTATTAGTAAAACATAAATTAGGATACTAAAGTACATTCGAGTAAATTATCAAACTGCAAAAAAAAAAAAATGTAATTGGGTCGGGTTAGGTCGGGGTAGGCTAATCCTGGCCCCTTTCCAAACCCGATCGGGTTTTATTTCGTAAATCCCAAACCCGTGCAAACCCAACTAGTTCCTTCCCCAACCCATGTCAATATGTTCGGGTTCCCATTTAGCCCGTCCCGTTGCCATCCCTACTTGAGCTAGCTTTTTATCGAGCTTGTTTGCGAACTGCTCACGAACACCTTGGTTCGTTTGCATCCCTAGGTTTAAGGGAAAGGACAATCAATAAGATGGTGTTCCACCAGGTCCATCCCGAAAAGGATGCAGCTAGAGCAAGTCCTACATATGACTTTTATCCCTTTTCAATGACCAAACCATCCCTTAGTGCATGCCCCGGCCTCCGTCCTTGTCACTACATGACTCAACTTGTGGATTTGCTACAGTGATTCCACTGTAGTAATTTTTTTTTGGGTTGACACAATTTTACAAAAAATAAATTACTAAAGTAATTTTATTGTAGTAAATTCTTTTTTGGGGGACGTGATTTCATGAAAAAATAAATTGCTGCAGTAATTTCACTGTAGCAAAAGAGTAACAATCTGCGCAGATTGTTACTCTACAAAGATTGTTACTCAATCTGCAAAGATTGTTACTCTTTTGCTACAGTAGTTTTCACAGTAGCAATTTTTATTCCCAGACGAGATATCTCAAATAATAATAATAATAATAATATTGCTACAGTGATTTCACTGTAGCAAAAGAGTAACAATTTGCACATAATGTTACTCAATCTGTACAGATCAATTGTCACTCTTTTGCTACACTGATTTCATTGTAGCAAATTTTTTTCCAACGAGATTTCTCAAAAAAACAAAAAAGAACTACAGTGATTTCACTGTAATAAAAGAGTAATGTACAATTTCAAATATTGTTACTCTTTTCACTACAATGCTTATGTTAAGTTTGGACTGAGCCCACATGTACAGCTGCACGTAGGGGTCAAATTCGGACTGGTGCTCACATGTACAACTGCACGTAGGGGTAAGTTGGTCATTTACCAATCGGGAGGATTTATCACCAATAACCCATGTTGACTGACTTTTATCTCTAAATACCATATGTTAAAAGGACCTATAGTGAACGGTCCTTGACAAGAGATCGGTTTAAGGGGAAAGACGAACAACAAGATGGTATTGCACCTGGTCCCTCTCAAAAAGGATGCATTTAGATCAAGTCCCACATGTGACTTTTATCCCCTTTTAATGACCAAATTGCCCCTTAGAGCATGACCTCCGTCCTTGTTGCTACATGACTCAATCCGCGGATTTGCTATAATGATTTCACTGTAGCAATTTTTTTTGGATGCGATTTCATGAAAGAATAAATTGCACAGTAAGTTCACTGTAGCAAGAGATAACAATCTACACAAATTGTTACTCTACAAAGATTGTTACTCAATTTGCAAACATTGTTACTCTTTTGTTACAGTGATTTAGCTGTAGCAATTTTTTTCCTAACAAGATTTCCCAAAATTTTTTTTTGCTACAGTGATTTCACTGTAGCAAGAGTAACAATATGCATAGATTGTTACTCAACAAAGATTGTTAACGTTACTCAATCTGTATAGATTGTTACTCTTTTGTACTGTAATTTCACTGTAGCAATATATATATATATATATATATATATATATATATATATATATATATATATATATATATATATATATATATATATATATATATATATATATATATATATATATATATATATATATATATATATATATATATATATATATATATATATATATATATATATATATATATATATATAGGGTCAGGATCGGATGACCCAGCAAAATTTGACCCAGCAAATAACCCAGCACCCTTTGAGGCATCTAGAGGTTTTACAATGGGCTGATTTTTTGTAGACATGTTTTCTATGATATGTTGATCATCCTCACAAAAAATCAGCCCATTCTAAAACCTCTAGGTGCATCAAATGAGATCTTCAAATCAACGATTAAAATTGACAGTAAAAAATCGTTGATTTGAAGAGCACATTTGATGCACCTAGAGGTTTTAGAATGGACTGATTTTTTGTGAGGATGATCAACATACCATAGACAACATGTCTACAAAAAATCATCCCATTCTATAACCTCTAAGTGCATCAAAGGGTGCTGGGTTATTAATAGGTCAAATTTTGCTGGGTCATCCGATCCTGACTATATATATATATATATATATATATATATATATATATATATATATATATATATATATATATATATATAGAGAGAGAGAGAGAGAGAGAGAGAGAGAGAGAGAGAGAGAGAGATGCTATAATGCGGTAAGTACGGCACCGCACCGCACCGCAGCCGTCTGATGCACTGTTGCGTGCATGTGATGCACGCAGCGTGTGCATCAGACGGCTGCGGTACAGTGCTGCACGTACCACATGCCGCATTATAGCATGTCCATATATATATATATATATATATATATATATATATATATATATATATATATATATATATATATATATATATATATATATATATATATATGGTAAAATTTTATAATTTTATTTTTAGCTATAGTGATTTCACTATAGCAAAAGAGTAACGATTTTCAAAGATTGTTACTCTTTTTGCTACGGTACTGATGTCAAGCTCTGACTGGTGCTCACATGTACAACTAGCTGCATGTAGGGGTAATTTAGATATTTACTAATCAGGAGGACCTATCACCAATAACTGCCAAATTCTAGACTTGGGTAACAAGTCATTATATCGGTGTTTTTTTTAGTCCCAGCCTGTTCATGGATGGTTATGGATATAAGTGGGTCCATTATATAAGGATCCGGTCCTTATCTTTTATTAATATAGTATAATGATAGATGAAAAATATGGATAGAATTAGAAAGTTACTTGCAAGTTTCTATGGTTTTCTGTATTGGAATCCATCATAGTTGATTTCTTGAATCCGGTGAACTTTGGATCTTCCCTCTCCTCTTCTCTTCTCCCCCCTATTTATCTATCTCAGTTATTAAGATTATTCGATCATCGACAAAAACTGTCTTCTTTTCTCTCGGTTTCTCCGTGAAGAAGGAGACGAAGTAGAAGATCAGAGCGAGAGGAAAGAGAAGCCCTCTTTTCAAGAAGATCTTGTCCGAGATCAGCTTATTTGCTTGAGGATTTATTGAGGTGATATTCTTCCACTACTAGTCTGCTCTTTGGCATGATTCTAGGGTTATTCTTTTGATTTTTGGGGGACCCTCATTGGATATAATCAGTGATCAGAGGTGCGCAGGAGATGAGCAAATCTGGTCTGAAGACCGTAGGTGGTGTTTATTACATCTCAAAATTTTCATTGAAATAATCTACACATGCATATGCGTATGAATCTACCAACACATGCGTATGTGTATGAATCTACCATGGTAAACAATCGAATCCCTAACGACGATCTAGCGAAAAGAATAATCTAACATGTGTTGAACGTCCAATTAGTACCAATTATCATGTTCTTCTCATGCATATATCGTAATTGTGCTACGTAAAAGTTTTATACTACACATAAACTGCATGATCTCTTTCACTGCATAATAGACTTTAATACGAACATAACAACATATTGGTTTGCTCTTATACAACTCATGCATGTAAAATATAGAGCCCGATAGCCCAAATTATTCTTTTTATCGATAATCACACGTAACCTGACAAGCATCATTTCATGTGTGTTCTTTAGGGAATTGGCCCGGTTCTTAAAAACGTAGTTGATCAGCTCAATGGAATCATAACTTAGCCGGGGATATCATCACAGTGATTTGATAGAGGATACACAGCCCGTTTGGAGGCCCTTGTGAAGAATGATGCAGAAAATGATAGTTGTTTGAAGTCGACCGATATGACGTCACCAGCTCAACACATCGCTAGCTTTGGATCACTGAAGGACTATGCAAATGCCAAGGGCCTGACATGAAAGAGTTGATGAGTTTGGACGGCTCGGATGGTTACGTAAACCTATCTTTTTTTTTTTTCATTCTTTCACTCTTTCTCTCTTATTTCTTTATTAATCGATCCTTCACTTTCTATGCCTCACTAAATCATACACTACAAAAAAAAAGTTTCTATCGACGGATATATTCCGTCGGTAAAAACATATTTTCGTTGGTATAGATTTATGGCAACAGAAAGGATTTTCGTCGCCAGCCATTGGGAAAGATAGCGTCGGGAAAGTAAACAACGATGGGTTAAAATATCTGTCGGTAATAAATATTAATACCGATGGAATTCTTGTTATCTGTTGGTAATAATGTATTTTATTACCGACGGATAAATAGATTCCTGTCGATAATAATATTTATATTACCGACGGTTATTATATACCAACAGTTAAAGTTAGTTATATATATTATAAGAAATTATTATTACCGATGGATACTATGATTCCCATCGGTAATAATATATATATTACCGATGGATATTATATTCCATCGATTAAAGTTAGTTATATATATAATAAAAAAATTATTATTACACACGAAAATGATATTATCCATCGATAATAAAACTTGATTTTTTTTTAAAAAAATTGCTAAAATTGGGTCATTTAATTTTTGTTATTTACCACAATACAAATTTATCACAATATTACCATAATACATTTACCACAAATTTACCATAATATTACCACAATACATTTGCCACAATATATTTACCATAATATATTTAGCACAATATAACCACAATACATTTACCATAATATTACCACAATACTAAAATATATCACAATATTAATAATATTTTTAAAAACATTACAAAATTATTTTTACATAATTAAAAAGTGAGGGAAGCTGCGGGCCCTAACTCAGCAACCCCTCACGCTGCTCGACACCAATACTGCTGCGCTCATGCCCTGACCTCACACATCCTGCAATTAATAACTTATATTTTTTTTAAAAAATAGTTTACATCTATAATTAATATAAAGGGTAAATTTGACTTATAAAAAATAGTTTCAGATTTTGAACTTGGTTTGAATTCGATCGGATCGTCATCGGATCGCATCTGATAATTTGTACTTGTATAATTTTTTATATTTTTGACTTACAAACGAGTATTTAATAAAATTTAAGATTTTATTGTCAGATTGACTAATTTAGACACTAAGTGTTTGTAAATCATAAGTTTTTGAGTTTCATATTTTGAACTTGATTTGGATTCAATCAGATCATAATCGGATCACATTTGATAATTTGTACTTGTATGGTTTTTCATATTTTCGATGCACAAATGAGTATTTTGTAGATATTTAAGATTTTACCGTCGAATTGACTAATTTATAGATTAAGTGTTTGCAAATCATAAGTTTTTGGGTTTTGTATTTTGAACTTGGTTTGGATTCGATCGGATCGTTATCGGATCACATCCGATAATTTATACTCGTATAGTTTTTTGTATTTCTGACTTACAAATGAGTATTTAGTAGATATTTAAAATTTTGTCTTCGGATTGGCTAATTCAGAGAATAAGTGTTTGCAAATCATAAATTTTTGGGTTTCACATTTTGAATATGGTTTGGAATCGATCGGATCGTTATCGGATCGAATCCGATAATTTGCACTCATATGGCTCTTCATATTTTCGACTTACAAACGAGTATTTAGTAGATATTTAAGATTTTACCTTTGTATTAACTAATTTAGAGACTAAGTGTTTGCAAATCATAAATTAGCGTATTTCGGATTATAAAGTAGGATTGGATTCGATAGGATCGTTATCGGATCGCATCCGATAATTCAGATTTGGATGGTTTTTCATATTTTCTACTTACAAGCAAGTATTTAATAGATATTTTAAGATTTTACCCCTTAGATTGACTAATTTAGAGTCTAAGTGTTTGAAAATCATAAATTAGTATATTTTGGATTTCGAACTTGGTTTGGATTCGATCAGATCACATCCGATAATTCGGACGTAGATGTTTTTTTATATTTCGGACTTGCGAGCAAGTATTTAGTAGATATTTTAAGATTTCACCCTCCGATTGATAAATTAAGAGTCTAAGTGTTTGAAAACCATAATTTAGCGTGTTTTTGATTATGAAGTTATTTTGGATTCGATCGGATCGTAATCGGATCGTATCCGATAATTCAAATTTGGATGGTTTTTTGTATTTTGGACTTGTGAGCAAGTATTTAGTATATATTTTAAGATTTTACCCCTCCGATTGACTAATTTAGAGTCTAAGTGTTTGAAAATAATAAATTAGCATGTTTTGGATTATTAAGTTGGTTTTGATTCGATTGGATCGTTATCGGATCGCATCTGATAATTCGGATTTGGATGATTTTTTGTAGTTTGGATTTGCAAGCAAGTATTTAGTAGATATTTTAAGATTTTACCGTCGGATTGACTAATTTAGAAGTGTTTGTAAATTATAAATTATCATGTTTCAGATTTTAAAGTTGGTTTGGATTCGATCAGATCGTTATCAGATCGTATCCGATAATTCGGACTTGGATTGTTTTTTGTATTTCGGACTTGCGAGCAAGTATTTAGTAGATATTTAAGATTTTACCTCTCTGATTGATTATCTTAGAGCCTAAGTGTTTGAAAATTATAAATTAGCGTGTTTCGGATTATAAAGTTGGTTTAAATTTGATCGGATCATTATCGGATCGTATCCCATAATTTAAACTTGGATGGTTTTTTATATTTCGAACTTATGAGCAAGTATTGAGTAGATATTTTAAAATTGTATTCTCCGATTGACTAATTTAGGGTCTAAGTGTTTGAAAATAATAAATTAGCATGTTTCAGATTTTGAACTTGGTTTGGATTTGATCGGATCATTATCGGATCATATCCGATAATTCGGACTTGGATGATTTTTTATATTTTGGACTTACGAGCAAGTATTTAGTAGATATTTTAAGCTTTTACCCTCCAAATGACTAATTTAGAGTCTAAGTGTTTAAAAATCATAAATTAGCATGTTTTAGATTATGAATTTTGTTTGAATTTGATTGGATTATTACCAGATCGAATCTGATAGTTTGGACTTAAATAGTTTTTCATATTTCAGACTTATGAGTAAATATTTATTAGATATTTTAAGATTTTACTCTCCGATTGACTAATTTAGAGTCTAAGTATTTAAAAATAATAAATTAGCGTGTTTTAGATTTTAAATTTGGTTTGGATTTGTTTGGATCGTTATCGGATCACATTCGATAATTCGGACTTGGATGATTTTTTATATTTCGGACTTGCGAGCAAGTATTTAATAGATATTTTAAGATTTTACTGTTCCGATTGACTAATTTAGAGTCTAAGTATTTAAAAATAATAAATTAGTATATTTCAGATTATGAACTTGGTTTCGATTTGATCGGATCATATCCGATAATTTGGACTTGGATAGATTTTCATATTTCAGATTTTCGAGCAAGTATTTAGTATATATTTTAAGATTTTACCATCCGATTGACTGATTTAGAGTATAAGTATTTGAAAATCATAGATTAGCGTATTTTGGATTTTGAACTTGGTTTTAATTCGATTAGATCGTCATTGGATCGCATCTGATAATTTTGATTTGGTTGATTTTTTCGTATTTCGAACGTGCAAGTAACTATTTAGTATATATTTTAAGATTTAACCTTCGATTGACTAATTTGGAATCTAAGTATTTGAAAATAATAAATTAGCATGTTTCGGATTTTGAACTTGGTTTGGTTTGATCGGATCGTTATCGGATCATATCCGATAATTCAGACTTTGATGGTTTTTTGTATTTCGGACTTGCGAGCAAGTATTTAGCAAATATTTTTAGATTTTACCCCTTTTATTGACTAATTTAGAGTTTAGGTATTTAAAAATCATAAATTAGCGTATTTCGAATTATGAAGTTGGTTAGGATTTAATCGGATTGTTATCGGATCATATTCGATATATCGTACTTGGATGGTTTTTTATATTTCAGACTTGCGAGTAAGTATTTAGTAGATATTTTAAGATTTTATCCTTCGATTGACTAATTTAGAGTCTAAGTGTTTAAAAATCATAAATTAGCGTGTTTCAGATTTTGAACTTGGTTTGGATTAGATCGGATCGTTATCGGATCGCATTCGATAATTCGAACTTGGATGATTTTTCATATTTCGGACTTGTGAGCAAGTATTTAGTAGATATTTTAAGATTTTACCCTCCAATTGACTAATTTAGAGTCTTCATATTTGAAAATCATAAATTAGTGTATTTTAGATTTTGAACTTGGTTTGGATTTGATCAGATCATTATCGGATCATATCCGATAATTCGAACTTGGATGGTTTTTAATATTTCGGACTTACAAGCAAGTATTTAGTAGATGTTTTAAGATTTTATCCTTTGATTGATTAATTTAGAGTTAAGTGTTTGAAAATCATAAATTAGTATATTTCAGATTTTGAACTTGGTTTGGATTCGATCAGATCGTTATCGGATTGTATATAATAATTTGGACTTGGATAATTTTTTATATTTTGGACTTACGAGTAAGTATTTAGTAGATATTTTAAGATTTTATCCCTTCGATTGATTAATTTAGAGTCTAAGTGTTTAAAAATCATAAATTAGCGTGTTTCAAATTTTAAACTTAGTTTGGATTCGATCGGATCATTATCGGATCACATTCGATAATTTAGACTTGGATGGTTTTTTGTATTTTGAACTTGCGAGCAAGTATTTAGTAGATATTTTAAGATTTTACTCCCCGATTGACTAATTTTGAGTCTAAGTGTTTGAAAATTATAAATTAGTGTGTTTCAGATTTTGAACCTGGTTTGGATTCGATCGAATTATTATCGGATCGCATTCGATAATTCAGACTTGGATGATTTTTTATATTTCGGACTTGCGAGCAAGTATTTAGTAGATATTTTAATATTTTACCCCTCCGATTGACTTATTTAGAGTCTAAGTGTTTGAAAAACATAAACTAGCGCATTTTAGATTTTTAACTTGGTTTGGATTCGATCGGATCGTTATCGGATCGCATCTGATAATTCAGACTTGGATGACTTTTCATATTTTGGATTTGCGAGGAAGTATTTAGTAGATATTGTAAGATTTTACTCTCTGATTGACTAATTTAGAGTCTAAGTGTTTGAAAATCATAGATTATTGTGTTTCGGATTTTGAATTTGGTTTGGATTCGATCGGATCATATCCGATAATTCGGACTTGGATGGTTTTTCGTATATCGGACTTGCGAGCAAGTATTTAGTAGATATTTTAAGATTTTACCCATCTGATTGACTAATTTAGAGTTTAAGTGTTTGAAAATCATAAATTAGCGTGTTTTGGATTTTGAACTTGGTTTGGATTCGATCTAAATAATTATCAGATTGCATTCGATAATTCGGACTTGGATGGTTTTTTGTATTTCGAACTTGCGAGCAAGTATTTAGTAGATATTTTATGATTTTACCCTCCGATTGACTAATTTAGAGTCTAAGTATTTGAAAATCATAAATTAGCATATTTTGGATTTTGAACTTGGTTTGGATTCGATCGGATCGTTATCGGATAACATCCGATAATTCGGACTTGGATGGTTTTTCATATTTCGGACTTGCGAGCAAATATTTAGTAGTTATTTTAAAATTTTATCCTCCGATTGACTAATTTAGAGTCTAAGTGTTTAGAAATCATAAATTAGCGTGTGTTGGATTTTGAACTTAGTTTGGATTCGATCGGATCGTCATCGGATCATATTCGATAATTCGGACTTATGAAACTAGTAATTAAGTTTTGCTGTCAGATTAACTAATTTTGTACGAATGATTTACATAACTAACAATTTTAGTAAGATGCATAATTTATATTAATATTATAAAGATTAGTAAGTACCTGATTTTGAGCCACCACTTATCGGCTCATGAACTCATCATGACGATGCTCCAGTTCCTTGCGAGCTTCTCTTTCCTCC
Organism: Chamaelirium japonicum; assembly: GCA_947650365.1. Lineage (NCBI taxonomy): Eukaryota > Viridiplantae > Streptophyta > Magnoliopsida > Liliales > Melanthiaceae > Chamaelirium > Chamaelirium japonicum. The sequence goes on along the minus strand of OX393553.1, from coordinate 38,468,747 downwards.
TCAAGCTGCTGCTAGACGGTCTGCCTCTCCCTCGCAAGCTGTTGCTCGACGACCTGCCTCTTCTTCTCAAGCTGCTACTCGAGGGCCTACCTTTGCTTATGCTCCACGTCTAGCGCAGACTGCAACTATGTGATCACCTCGGTCTGGGTGTTTCGAGCCCTCGAGCGTACACCCTCTCGTCCAAAGTAGGAGGATGGCGTGATATTTGATGGCATACGTAAGAATGTATTTACAGTAACTTAATTACTTATGACTTGTGAGGCAATACTGTCGTCCATAAATGCCCCGGTACGTCACCTCGTAGAGGCCTCAAAAAGGTTGATCCGATTGGGCTCGTGGCCTAAGAACTACGTCTGTTTTTTGGCATATAAAATAAATAGATAAGTATGGTTATATGATTTATAGAGTTTTAAAGAAAGAAATATTTGTATCATTTACCAACTGGTTGGCAAGCTGGGGCATGGAGGTCCTCCCCCTTGCTGGAGCTAGTGTTGTCGAGGTATTTTTATTATGCTTGCTTTTAGCAGAACTCGTCTGTGTCAATCGATTAAATTTTCAAACATCAATATAAATTTTGAGTATAACATTAAAACAAGTATGAATCAACAAAATAGTAATCATACTTGAAACTGAGCGGTGGCCCAGTGACCGACCAAAAATTGTCGAATATGTAGCGGAGGCACGTCTCTCGTCTCGGTCATAGCCTGCCTGTAACACCTCGACCGGCTCACCGACCAAGTAACCATAGAGCTGGTAGAGCTCGTGATGGTAATCCCTGTATCACTCACTCATAGTCTTCCATAAGTGCTCTTGGTGGGTGTCGGTTTCCATAATCTTCCATTTAAATTTCTCTTGTAAAATCAATTTAGAAACAAGTAATTTTATCAATTCAAATTAGAAAAAGTTATATTATTCTAAAATGCTTTAATGAAACTAACGTACCAAAAGGACATGATATATGCTCTCCTTATAGGATTTATTGATGTTCTTCCACCCCTTCATCCCCATAATAGGGGTATTCTTCTCCTTTCGTAGTATGATGCCGACCCACATGGTGACGTCCGAAGCGTGCTCGCCCATAGAGAACCCGCCGCTCCACTATAGATGAAGCGGCTCACGTAAGCTCGACAAGCGCTGGGCCGTCATCATGCCCTGGTCGCCTATGTGCCTGGCGATAGTCGACCCTGCAAATAAAATATATATCAGTACTGAACAAGTATTTATAATTTGTTTAAAACTTTAGATCTAAGTATTACCTATGGACGCAGACACTATAGCCGGGTACGAATGCTGCTCGAAGCTCCGAAGGCTGCGACCTCAGGAGCTGGTGTGGAGAGAGGAACGACACTCACAGATCTAGAGGGCTCGATCTCGGATCCTAGGGTGGCAACCGGAGCGTTCCGAGCTGGCCCACCCCTACCTCTATGAGCCCTCGACCGTGATGCCATCTGAAAGCAGTAATATTTTTCCATACGAAACAATATGATATAATTATGAAACAGTTTGATTTACATATGAAAAAGTATAAAACAATATGATATATATATATATATAATATGATTTATATATGAAACAATTTGATTTATATATAAAAAAGTAAGATATTTATTTTCTTACTGTCTAATTTACATATGAAACAGTCTGATTTATATATGAATCAGTCCAATTTACATATAAAACAGCAAAATAGTCATTTTATGTTTTATCTCCGTCACTCTCATTGTATTCCTCTTCTATTATCATTTGATTTTCATTTGCAGTACAGTTTATATTGTCGACCTCTTTATTTTTGTCGTGTACAACATCGACGATGATTATTTCATCATTTTGGTAAGCATCCAAATCATTTGCGACGACCCCCGTATCTTTGTCTTCAATGTCATAATAACTCTGGTTGGTGACCTGACTATAATTTGTCAACATGGAGCGGTATTATCCGGTGAATAAAATATCTACTCCGCTTGAGAGGAAAGAATGAATGGATCTTGATATTGGGTATTCAATCTCTTGGCAGTGTTGACACTGATAAAACCGTATTTATCCATATTATAACCCATCATACGATTATTAACATTATACCAATTTTATTTGAATAATATGATCTGATTTTGGCCAAGGTATGTAATATTAAGAATGTCGTTGAGGATGCCGTAGAAATCGATATTTCTTAATTCTTTTTACCCACCGTTGACGACAACCCTACTATTTTGCGTTATTCATGATTTTTCACTATCTTTCATCCGAAATCTACAACCATCCACGATATAACCATAAAATGATATCGCGTCTTGCAAAGGAC